>JBBBDQ010002014.1:2227500-2712500 GCA_037127315.1 Ascarosepion bandense
GTTCCCTGTTTAGAATGTGGTTTCCGGCTTTCTCTTTTCCAAACTTTTCACCCTTTTTTTCTTTTTTTTTTCCTCAATTGGAGTAGATAGACTAAACTATAGCCCGGTTCATACTCCACCCACGTCTATTGAACAGGTGAAGAGGCTCATCCGTTGTTCCCTGTTTAAGATGTGGTTCCCGGCTTTCTCTTTTCCAATCTTCTCATTCTTACGTAGCCCCCTGCGCTTCAGTGGCATTACCGCCTTGCTTGGGGTGATATGATTAAAAAAAGAAATCATTTTCCATTATAAGATGTTTAGCGACGATATTCCAGGTAATAAATTGGTTATCGTTGGGGGTTTTTAATTGCCAATAATATATAGATAAAACGGTGCTTTTAGTGTATTTATTATTGTTTAAAGATAATATATGGTTATTGAACGATATTTCCATTTATTTGCTGCGGCTCCAATAAAAATTGAATATCATCGTCCACATGGATACGAGTTTTATAAATAATACTTTTGGACATGCACTGGTCGTTTAATAGACAGGTCTTATATTCTCGGAAATTCCAACTATTTTAAGAAGGGTCACAATTATTAGTAGTAGAGTAACTGTTATTATGCAGGTGCCCCAAGAGAATAATATTTTTATATATGTGCGTATACTTGAGGAGATAACCAAACGTATATTTATTAATTCATGCATTTATATATATATATATATATATATATATATATATATATATATTATATATATATACATATATATATATATATATATATATATATATATATATATTGTCAACCGCGGACAGATCTGTTTCGCCGTATCGCAGCTCATCAGTACGATTAGACTCCGATTGCTTTTTTTACCCAGGATTGAAACCCGACCGAATTGGCGTCAGTTGGCGACTCTACTTCTGGGCTATGGGCATTCAGTGGAAGTAGGCAGACTTTTTAGCGCATATATATATATATATATATATATATATATATATATATATATATATTATTTTATTTTATTTTATTTTATTATTTATTTTTTAATTTCTTTGCAATCTATTTAAAAAGGAAAAGTAGACTAATTTTTCTCCAGTTTCTGAAAGGTTTTTTCTGTTGCTGAGGTGATGTGTCGTCCCCCGTGTGGATCTTCATATCGAAATGGCCATTCAACATCTTTGAATTAATCCTTTTTTAATATATATATATATATATAGGCGATTTTCAATAACTGATTTCAGTTGAACTTTGGCGCACAAACGAATTCATTTACAAGGCAAAGTTACATGACTTTAATGCCCAAAATAAAATATATTTGGATCCAACCAAAGACACGTTTAAGACCAGGTTGTTCAATTACAAGTCTACATTAAAAATAAAAAACTTTAAAAACTGTACAAAATTGGCTAGCTACGTGTGGAAATTAAAATCAAAATATGGAAAAGACCCAGACATAAGGTGGAGAATAGTATTTCAGACAAGCCTTACAACGGGAGCAAAATATATAGACTGTGACGGGAAGGAAAGTTAGAGATTATGCTTTTCCCAAACAAAACGAACTATTGAATAAAATAACGGAAATTATGACTAAGTGTAACCATACTAAAAAATACCTCTTAGGTTCATACAACCATGGATGAAAACGTTGTAATTTCTTGTAATTTTAAAAATTGCGCGATCAAAATTTCCCAGCCTCATGAGCGTTAAAAAAAAAACACCGTTACGTGAGCATTCATAAAAAAAACGGGAAACCAACTATTGAAAATCGGCTAAAGACACCACTCATGGTAGAAACCTAGGTCGCTTAATATCTCGTTTACAAATGGAAAATATTAATTTTAATACAAATGTGCACTGGTCTAATCTTATGATAAAAAACTAAGTAATTAAACAATCACTATATATATATATATAGTGATTGTTCAATTACTTAGTTTTTTAAATAACTTTCCTTCTTCCCTCAAACAGTTATGGTTATTTTAACATCATAACTAAAATTTTGCTATCTCTCTCGTTCAAATAGTACGATGTCAATCCATGTAATTTTACCATCTTACACTCTTCAGGGTTTTTTTTTTTTTTTGAGAATGATTAAACAGACATTCCAGTTGCCTAATGTTTGCACATTGTGCATGAAACTTGAGTCGTGCTGGTTTTAGTTTTTCTGAGAACAACCAAATTGTTGATATATATATATATATATATATATATATATATATATATATATATATATATATAATAGCTGGAATTGAAAACAATGCTCAGAGGCGACAATCTGCTTCGAGTTAAACCATCTCATCAGACCATAAGCGTTAAAACTATATTTTATGATACATATAAATGAATATATGATATCGCACATTGAGTGGTAATGTTAATAAAATAGTAATCTATGTAATATAACAAATTAAGTATATATTAATAAATATGCGTTATTCACCGGTAGCATTTCTCTGAGTTTCATTCAAAAAGCAATCATCTAGTCTCTACTCAGCACCTAAGGATTGTGTTGCAATATAATCATCTGCAGACAAGCCTGTTTCGCTGTATCATAGCTCTTCAGTGCAGATAGATTATCCGTTTAGCTTCAAGCTGCGATCGAATTCCAACTAATTTGTAATTATACGAACAACCTAGTTACTATATATATATATATATATATATATATATATATATATATATATATATATATAGTAACTAGGTTGTTGAACTCGTAGGTTTATATAACCTTTTGTTCATGCCATTTAATTTATAAAGAGTAATGGTTGTTACAATGTTTTTATAAATTCATAGTATAAGTACACAAATATTTTCATTTTTATAAATTCATAGTATCACTACGCAAATATTTTCATTTTTATAAATTCATCGTATCACTACACAAACATTTTCATTTTTAGAAAAAAAATCACCTGAGGATGAAGCCAACAACCTAATGGGCTAGCTTCGAAACATGAAAATTTTTGTGTAGTGATATATATATATATAGTAGTGTATGTGTGGTTCTGTATGGAACTAGTCAAAATAGCCCACAAATAAGTATCTATCTATCTATCTATCTATCTATCTATCTATCTATCTATCTATCTATCTATCCAACATATACAAGCATATAAGCATATTATGAAACTGTTACTCGGGGTGATATGATAATATATATATATATATATATATATATATATATATATATATATATATATATATATTGATTGTTTAATACTTAGTTTTTGGTTCTAATAGGGTTAGACCACTGAACATTTGTATTCAAAAGTGTTCTATAAAATTATACAATCTATACATGGTAGAAACCAAGGTAGTGAAATAACTTGTTTAAAGATGAAAAAAAAATTATATATATATATATATATATATATATATATATATATATATATGTATGTATATGTGTATATAATCATCCACAGACAGGCCTGTTTTGCTGTATCACAGCTCTTCAGTGCAGCTAAGTTAACCGCCTGCTTCAAGCCGCGATCGAAATGCTACTGATTTGTCATCAGACGGATATTTTTCCACTGCGATAAACAGCATACGGCAGATAAAGGTAGCATTATATTTTGTATCAGGTTTCATTAAAAATGACAAAGTATTATGGTTAAATTTTCATGTAATTTTTCATCTGAGATTTTTTGTTTTCAGAACATAATCTGTATAAAAATTGTCAAAATGTCTTGTTTTACAAAGAACTTTCTGCTATATTTTTAGCCATTATCTAAAATGAATTTTATTTTACGTGTGACTGAACATATGTACTGTCTAATGTATGTGTGCAGAGTCATGTGTGCATTATATTCCGAACACGGTAAGCAAGTTGTTATTGTGTTCATAATTAATATTATTAATTGTTGGATTTTTCTTTTTTAGTCATAATGCTTCTATTATTTTTAGCCTTTGTTTTTGCATGTGGATTATGCTATTATAGTTGTATTATGAACAAGTATGTTACGGATGTAGTTTAGTAAGTTTCCGTGTGTTTTTAAGTTAGATCGATTTAAGATCGGTTTGAGAGGTGCAACGTTAGTCTTTTCGTCAACCACGTGGTAATGGGTCAAATGTAATTATTTACGAATTTGGATAGATCAAGACCACAGTTCTTCAAAAAACATGTAAATTCGTTAATAGTATTGGATCTCTGTAGTTAAGTTCTTGTAGATAAATTGCAATTTTTGACGATGAGGTTAGTACTTTTAAATTTTGTGTAATAGATAATTAATTTGATTTTTTTTTGTATAAGTCAACGGGGGTTGCGTCTTTTTGAATGATATTTTGAAGTGATGATTCGTCCTGTTTATAATTGCTATGTATTTAGTTTTTGTAAAACATATTAATGTCATTGTTTTTTCCCATGTGTTTGTCATTGTTATTGGTCATATTAGAAAGAAAAAGTTTAATATGGTGGTCAATAAAATGGTTAGGTAAGCCGTTTTTCACAAGGAATCGTTTTAAACTATGGAGTTCTTTGAAGAAAAAGGCGAAGAATAATTGTCGTACTCTCTCGTAAGAAAATTTTGATAACACCAAAATTATATCTAAGAGGATTTTGACTAGTAAAATTAAGGTGACAAGAATTTTTACTTGTGGGTTGTTTTTTATAATGAAGCAGTGAAAGCATTATTGCTAGACACCACGAGAATGGGAGTTTTTTTTTTTAATCACATGTGGGAAGTTGGGGACGGAACTTTCGAATGTAGTTCTAACATTATCGTTTTTGTTTTTTCTTCTCAGCTAAAATGAAAATATCATCTGCATAGCGAACATATATTTTTGGTTTCGTCAGTCAGTTAAGTGCCATACGTGGTGCACGCTTATGGCGATCATGTCTCGAAAGATACATGACTGACTGGGCAGAAGATTATCCTGCAGTAGGTTGCCATCACTTTCTGCGGTAATTGATTTCGTAATTTAAAAAAAAAACATGTTTTTACATGAGATATATAAAAATTACAAAAAGTTAGAAAAGCAGGCACCCAGAGATTGATCCATATTTACTCCATTAGTTTTCGTGCAAATATTGTTGTTATGGTCATAGTAGGGAACTTTAATAGTGCAAGCAAGCAAAGGGTTTTTGAGAATATCGAAATTGATAAATGGGGGTAGGATGGAATTATGTTTATATACAGAGTTAATGATAATATCTATCTATCTATCTATCTATCTATCTATCTATCTATCTATCTATCTATCTATCTATCTAGATAGATAGATAGATAGATAGATAGATAGATAGATATGATAGACTAGACTAGATAGATAGATAGATAGATAGATAGATAGATAGATAGATAGATAGATATGACCAGACTGAGAAATAGAAATAGATAGATAGATAGATAGATAGATAGATAGATAGATAGATAGATATGACCAGACTGAGATAGATAGATAGATAGATAGATAGATAGATAGATAGATAGATAGATAGATAGATAGATATACACGGGTGTGTGTTTGCGTCTGTTTTTGTGTGTGTTTATGTGTGTATGTGCGTATGTGGTGGTGAACATTGAAGTCAACACTCAGAGGTAACAGTCTGTTTCATGCTAAACGCAATCGTCAGGCTCAGTTCATGTACTTTAAAACTATATTTATCATATATATGTATATACATATATATAATTTGTGTATTTAGGCAACAAGTTTTCTTTTAAACATGGCAGATTAAATAAATTGCAAACATTGTATCTGCTTATTTTCAATAAAATCCGTTGATACTCACGTATAATCTTTCGTGTATTATAATTGAAAGATGTCAAAAATGAGCTGTAACGTTGACAAATTATTCATTTCTTGATATTCCCAAGTACTTCAGGGATATGAGATGTTGTCACGAAAAATAACAGCAAAACTGTGTTGCTAAAAATTACTGCAAATTTTAGTCTTACTTCAAATATAATGGTTGACATCTTTTAATTATAATACGCAAAAGATTATACGTTAGTATGAACGCATTTTTTAATTAAAAATAAGCAGACACATTATTTGCAATATATATATATATATATATATAGAGAGAGAGAGAGAGAGAGAGAGAGAGTGAGTGAGAGAGAGAAAGCGAGAGAGGGAGATATCAAATCTAGCGTCATTCATTAAGAGACTATTAACTTATCTTCGCGAACTACGACATTGCCATATTCACTTTGTCTCACTAACATGCTGAAATTAAATAGAATACAACTATAAGAGCATAAATACAAAGAAATCAAAATTATGATAATACCATGCGTGCAACTTTAATCCACAATGAGAGTACATTTAATATTATGAAAATAGCTTCTTCATTATATATTCCTATAGAGTTTATATTATTACATTTTGTGATGGACAGAGGCTCAAATTGTGAAATCAAAGATTCGAATTTGAATTGCGGTCGAGACTTTTGCATTTGCTCACGTGCTAATACCCTTGAGAAAGATATAATTCATCTCTTGCCTCACCTCATCGCTATGGGTAGATACCACCCATGTCTATTGAACAGGTGAAGAGGCTCATCCCTTGTTTCTTGTTTAGAATCTGGTCTCCGGCTTTCTTTTTTCCAATCTTTTCACTCCTACATAGCCCCCTGCGCTTCAGTGGCGTTACTGCCTTCTCGGGGGGATATGACTAAAAAAAAACAAAAAAAAAAAAAAAAATTTAATAGAATAGTCAAATGCGGTCGAACCAAAAGAATCACTAAGAATCTGCTTAACGGGTGGCATGATGAACCCCTGCATCTGACTATAGTTGACAATGGAATACAAACTTTGTGAATCTTAGGGAAAAATATCGTTATGGCAGCTTTGTGTAACGTTGACTCAGCTGTCTATTCTTATTCAGTGTAAGTTAGTTATTGTTCATATGTCGAGTCTGTGACAGATTTCTCTCAGGGTTTTACGGTCGGTTCCTTTTTCATCTTGCTATAGCCACAATCTCAATGGCTTGGTTGGTAACCAGTCTAGGAGAACAACTTTGAATTCAAAACCTGAGGAAGTTAGTTTGTGGTACGAACCGAGAGCGACCCACACCATATTATGTGGTCTTCGGCTGTCAGTCAACATCTTGGAGAGAAAATGGGAGCCGCCAAGCTATCTGAAAGCCCACTGAAAGGAACACGAGGAAGAAGAATCAAAGTCTGTTTCTTTTGCCCCAGACACCCCACCCCTAACAATTGAAGCAACCGCAAGGCAGATGAACTTTTTCTGTTACTTTTTTCTCGGATAATCTTAATCGACTGAGTCTTGTAGATCGCATGACTAGCAGATTTTTCTTGTTGAACTGATTCCTATTCGTCTGTTAGACTGCTTACAGTTTGAACCTAAGATCCAGGACTCGATCAAACAATTTACACACCGTGAGCATTTGTTTTACAAGAAAATAAAATATGAATGAAATAAAATCCGCAATTACTTTTCTATATCACTTCGATATTACTTTCTGGTTCACCCCCAACTCCGCCGACTATCTTTCTGTAGAAACAAAGTAACGCTAGGTATACCAGTCTGATAGACTTCTGTAACATCGTGTGTGTCCCGATACACGTAGAAATCGGCTTATGTCCTATCTTCATAACTGTAACCCGTTTGTAAATCGGAGACTGTCTACGAATCGAAGACCGTTGTTTCAAAGATGAGGTACAATGCCATTTAAGAACAATCGACTCGCGCACATGTGCCTAGTGCGACAAGGTTTAACCACACACGCGTGTGTGTGTGCGTGTGTGTGTGTGTGTGTGTGTGTGTGTGTGTTTGAGGATGTGTGACAATATATATGTGTGTGTGCGTACCAATATATGTGCGTAAATGTTAGAATTTTTTTCTGACCGGTAGTATACGTAGCATGCAATTGTATATATCCAGTCAACGTAAAACATTTGTAAACCTTTCAAACAAGCAAGAAGATTTCTCGGAAAATACCGTGTGTGTGTGTGTGTGTGTGTGTGTGTGTGTGTGTGTGTGTGTGTGTGTGTGTGTGTGTGCGTGCGTGTGTGTGTTGGTGTGTTTGTAGTATTTACTTAAATCCACGCAGTTAAAATAAGCGTTTCCACTATATATGAATAAGTAAATATTATAAAGTATTTATTAGTAATTTTTTCGTTCCAGTTATGAACATTTAAATTATTTAATCCCGAATTTTGGATTACAACTAATACTTTCAATTATTTTATCCCAAACAAGGTAACAAATCCACTAAGACGAAATAGGTTACTGTGTGTGAAAGATATAAAAAAGACAACATAAAGTCGCGAGTACAATAAATGAACATAAATTAAGAAAAGAGATGGCGATGATTGTCATTGCATTTAAATATTTGAAGATCAAAATTGACTGGAAAGCAAGAAACTGGAAGAGTGTTCCACAAGCGGGAGAAGAAACTGTTAGCATAAGATAGATATTTAAATAAGTGAACTTGTTTGGTTTTAGTATTTCCTAAATTCGCACTTTGGTGTCCTTCTTTTTATTTTTATTTTTTTTTTGAAGAATCAGTCATTACCTGCATCACAACTTTCCAATAATATTTGTAACATTTAATGTGTTCCATTGTTCAAGTTGTTATGTTTAATTATAAAACAACTAAAAATTAAAAATAGACTTAGCTTATTTCTCTTGCAAAATACTTATTTTTTATCTGTGTGTCGTTGTTCTTCTATGTGTGGGCGATAATGGATCGCCACTACTTCTAGTCAGTTGCAACTCATATTAAGTTTTATCTTTTATCTGTCCTATCTCTTGTTCTGGCAAGTATTAAATAATTTGGTTGTTACAATGACGTCAGTTTTAAATATACTTATTCTTAATAGCCATTTTTTTTAATTAGATACCTGATTAATATATTTTAGTGTAATTTCAGGCATTTTATGTGGTCTTAAATGTCCAACTTTTTCTTTTTCTATGTGTCATGTCCCTTCAAAACGTAGGTGATCATGGCCTTCCACTTCTACCTATCCCTAGTAGCTTTTACCCCGCTTTCTCCTGTTGCCCCACCCAAACTCCGATCTGCCATCCACCTGCTTAGACACTTCAAATATGTTATCTGCTGCTTTCCCCTGTCTTTTTCCTTTTATCTGACCCGTGAGCATCAGCCTTTCTTCCTCATCACATGTCACAGGAACTTTGGCTGTCTTTTCCTGATGCTCAGTATTTTTCCTTTTCGTTTCCATCCTTTCCAAAACCTCAACATTGCTCACACGCTCGATCCATGATATCCGCAGCATCCTTCTATTGAACCACATTACAATTGCTTCAAGGCTTTCTTTCATCTTTGATATTGTCCAGCATTGACCGCCATATTGAAGAACTAACATCACATAGCAATCTAGTACTCTCTTTTCTTTCTAGCGAAATTTTCCTGTCTCTTAATACTTTATTCAGTTTCTGGAACGTGTCCTTTGCCATTCCAATTCACCTTATACATTTCTTTAACGACTTCGCAAAAATCTTTAGAAACAAACTTTCTTAAGTATTGTAATAGTCTTTTTTAATTAAATTTTCTCTGTACTTCTCATAAAAATTTATCAATATTCAACGTATTGCCCTTATCTTTGTTGTTGCTGTTGTTAGAAGAAGGTTTCGGTTGATATATCACTCGGTCTTTATCAGCCCCGTATGCTATTAGAGAGTGCGTATATTTCTTTAATAAGATTTATCGAATATTTATACCGGTAGAAAAAAACAATTCTGTTTAAACAGTGTCTACTAAAATATGTATTCCCACTAAAAAATAACGTTTAATGTGATAAAAATCTGTCAGATTAATAAATATAATCCATTACTTCTTTATAAATTGCTTTGTTTACGTTTCGTATATGATGTGGAGCAATTATGAATTTTCGTGAATCAGAACGAGAGAGATAGGCTTATAGTTTTGCTTAATCGATGTTTCGGTTCGTGTCCGAATCGGTTAAATGCCCGTCGAATCTAGCGACGCTTTCTCCCGCAAAGGGGACATAGATTCCTATCTTACTGAAGTGCATATTTATTTTTATAAGAGTTCTCGAAAGACGAAAATAAACAGTTTAAAAAATAAACGGTGCGACTACTAAAATATGAGTATTCGCTAAAAATAACGTTTAAAGAGAAATATACTTATACATACTTAAACATACTTATACATACTCATACACATATATGTATATATAAAGTATGAAATAATATTAGTGCTTCAATATTAGTAGCGATAGCATTCAGATGTAAGGTAACTATGTATCATTTTCTCTAAATTATGAGTTTTTCATATTTTAAGAAAGATAAAAATGCAAGTTGGATGCAAAAGTTTTTTTATGAAGGGTTGTCGGGTATACTGTAAGCACTATCGAACTGGGTTTTTTTTTTCATTTTATACTGGCTTTTTTATCATTGAACACTATGCTATTGTCGAGTAGACTAGCTGAAGCTGACAGTAATAAAATCAACTCATTATTTGAGAATAATCTAGATGTGAAACCTAATTTTTTTATGTGACATGTCCCTTCAAGATTTGACTGATCACGGCTCTCCACGAAAATATATTTTTTAAAGTATTAAGAAACGTTTGACGCACTTTAACTTTCCACAGATCTTATAAGGGGAAACGAGGTCGAGGGTTTTTGTGGCATTCATCAACCGGGACTGAAGAGACATATACGAGAACGAATATACTAGGAATAAAAAAAAATCATTTGTATTAAAATTACTATATTGGTCACTTTTATTGCAGTTAATAACGAATTTATTTTTTACTATTAACAGCACCTATAAATAAATATTAATATCTTTGTCCTATAATTTAAATTTTTGTATTTAAATTATTGACAGCAATTATTAAGTGTTATTACACACACACACACACACACACACACACACACATATATATATATATATATATATATATATATATATGCATAAACTAATTCAATTTTAAGTGAAGTTTTAATTTTAAGTTGTTTCACCTTGGCTATGTTGTTTTTGAAAACTGACTTAAAGTAAACAATATGTATTTTCATTACGTTAAATCTGATTTTTGTTTGAAATTCACATCTTAAGTTTTAGTTTCTCTTCTATATGGTACCATCTTTCATTGCTTATTATGACTATTGAAATATATTTATTATCTGAATTTAACTTGTTTACATTGTATTTTATCGACTACAATTAGTTCCCGTCAATAATTAACTTTAAATCAGTTAAAAACGTACAAACATGATTTTATGTTATGATTAAATGATCAACATAAAACTAAATACACAAGGTGAAGAAATCCTTTTTCAGTTTTAACGATAAATAATTTAGAACATTTTTCAAACATCTACAGCTAATTTAAGAGATTCAAGCCAATACGTTTTCCAGTACTTAACTTAAATATTACAAACAATATTTTCAATTATTTCTTCAATAGTCATTTTAACTTATGACTTCAATGCTTATCTGCAAAATACGACTATGTATAAGTATATATATGATTTTGCAGTAGCTAAAGTTACACTTGATACGACGAACTTATTTCTGAAAATAACAATTGATTTAAAATCACGACAGAACTATTTTTAGCTCAAAAAATGAATTCAGCATGTGGAAAAATTTTAAAAAATGAATGATTTTGATAAAAGTCATTTAACCCCCCCCCCCACACACACACAGTGAAACACACACACACACTTATATATATATATATATATATATATATATATAGACAGCAAATTTTACCCTGACGAGCCGTAGGGTAAAACCTAGGTAGGTTTGTTGGCTTTTGCTTAGATTTTCTGTCTTTGTTGCTCTACCTTCATATTTAGCGCTTTAGTGTTAGGGTTTTCGTCTTGGGTTTTTTCTTTCTTACGGGTACTTGACTTTCTGTTCATGTACTTCGTTTGTTTCTTTTTTGCTTCCCCTTGTTTTCTTTCTAGTTCGTTTTCGGTGGGTTGTACAAGACGATTTAAATTATATCTTAATTAGTACTAGTTTTGGCAGAGTTAGCTCTGTTACTATTGGTATTGTAATTACTACAGTTAATATATATATATATATATATATATATATATATATATATATATATATATATGCAGATTTCATGAAAAAAGAAAAACAAGCTATTATCATTAAGATTTTTATTAAAGCTTTGCAAGACATGGAGAGATAACAGGGAAAATGATAGAAACTGGTATTTTCAATTTTTTTAGATTGATTTTCCTTTGACTGTCATGTATTATATGCATTTGCCCAATAGTCCTATCTGCATGTAAACTTCTGAAAAGACAAAATTGCAAATATCAGTTTATGTCTTTCTTTATTAAAAGTGAAGCATGTTAGATTGAGATAAGTTTCCTATTTGTTCATTATTTTACCATATATATATATATATATATATATTGGGACTTTAAGAAATTTTATGTAACCAGGTGTCTTATATTTTTATTTTTGGGAAAACCTTCTTGGTTGGTTCAATAACTTTTCAGCGTCTCCTTGCATTTATATATATATATATATATATATATATGTATGTATGTATGTATGTATGTATGTATGTATGTGTGTGTTGGGGGGTGCAGAGAGATTTGTATTAGAAGTAGCGTTCTTTACTCATTTGTCTCCGGTAATCGTCTTCCTATGATATTGGTATTTTACTGTCCAGTGTCTACTACCCTGACAGACGCGTTTCTTAATAGCATAGAAGCACGGTGTTTGTATGAGAAAGAATCATACATCCCACTCAGCTTCCATCTCTATTCTCCTTTTCTTCTCCATCCTCTTCTATCATTTTATCTTCTTTTAATTCTTTTATTATTAATAATTCTTTTTCACGTCCTTTTAGTTCTCTGTTTTACTACTTCTTTATCGCTCTCGATATCTTTCTTTAATTACTTCTTAATCGTTTTAATATTTCTTTAATTTTCTTCCTCTTCCTCTTATATATATTCTTTAAGTACTTGTCTACTTTTTCTTTTCTTTATTTCTTTTTTCTTTTTTCTTATTGTTTCTTTTATTCTTTCTTTCTTTTTTCCTTTTTCTCTTTCCTTTTCTTTCTTCTTTCTTTCTTTTTTACTCTCTTTATTTTTCTTCTTCTTCTTCCATTCTTTCTTTCTTTTTCTTCTTTTTCTTCTTCTACTTTCTTTCTTTCTTTATTTATTTATTTATTTATATATTTCTTCTTTTTCTTCTTCTTTTTATTGTTCTTCTTCTTCTTCTTTTTCTTCTTCTTCTTTTCGTCTCGCACCTTGGCAATTAGTTGTTTTGTTCATTTTTAGACCTTTTTAAAAAATATCCTGCGGGTACTTTTCCATTACATTATCACATTTTCAGTACGAGTTCTTATTTAAATTTCTCAACAGTTCCATAATATGCTTGTATGTGTTGGATATAGATAGATAGATAGATAGATAGATAGATAGATAGATAGATAGATAGATAGATAGATAGATAGATAGATAGAGATACGAACAGACTGAGATAGATAGATAGATAGATAGATAGATAGATAGATAGATAGATAGATAGATAGATACTTATTTGTGGGCTATTTTGACTAGTTCCATACAGAACCACACATACATTACTATATATATATATATATATATAGAAGTGTGTGTGTGTGTGTGTGTGTGTGTGTGTGTGTGTGTGTGTGTGTGTGTGCGTGCGTGCGTGCGCGCGCGCACAAACACTGATATGAATGTGTTTTGTGGAGCACCTTACTGGTTTTGTGTTTCAATGTTTTTTTTATTATTTTTTCTTTGTTGTCAATTTAAAATATATATTTTCCGCCGTTTTAAACATTTTATTGAATATTTTCTTTATTTTTATTCAATTTTTTGTTTTTGCTTTTGCCCGTCAGCATAAACAAATTTTACATTTTATTTCACAAAAGCTTATTTGCTGTTTCAGTTCCCACATTCATCATCATTATCATGACCACCACGACCACCACCATCAAAGCATGATCATTATTTTACTTACCGTTTTACTTGTTATTGTTGATTTTTGTTAGTTATTCTTTCTCCCCTTGTAATCATCATAATCATCATTAGTAATATTTATAGCAGTCATATTATGACTTTGTTGTTGTTGTTGGTGTTTCTAGTCCTGTTTTTGTTGACACAAGCCCACGCTCTATTCATTCAGAATAGTTAAAGAAATTCAGTGTCATTTTTTATATATTTTTGTCCGTTTTTAATCTGAAATGCTTGTCAATGGATTCCAACCGTGCTTGGCATAATCATATTTTTAATTCTACTATTCAAGATTCGATGTTTATTTTATCTCTGTCCAATCCTTAACCCATCTGTAATAGTCCCTAATGCTTCTATAATTATCACAACCAATTTCATAGGCCAAAATCTCTCTACATTTCCTCGTAGACGTCTGAGAAAAAATATTTTTCTTTTTTTGAGTGAGAGTATTTGCTTCTTTCATGGTGTCATCATTATTATATGATCATTATTTTAAGGCATAAGTGACCAGAATAATAATTATAATAATCCATATTCTATGACATTTTGGTATATTCTATACCAATCTGAAATAAATTTCGTAACTTTTGTTATAGTTTATGCGCTTTTTAAATAAATTCAGAAGCATCTTTCTACTGTAGTAGAAATTATTATCTCTTGAAATATTCAAGTCCGTGTCATGATCGTCAGTATCATAGCTATTATTATTATGTCATTTTTCATCATATTTCTGTTTCTGCTATGGTCGCACTATCAACCAAGTCTGCGGTAAGACCTAAGGAAGGTTGTGGCGTGATGTTATAACTCCATTTCATGTTTTTTCTATCTCCCCTATCATCCATAGCGTTACATAAACAAAGTTCTCCTTAGTGTGTGGGGGCTGTACTTAATAAGACAATTTTTTGTATATCTCTTAAGCTGGGGTTTCCAGGGATTCTTTCAATGTGTTGTTTTGTTCCATTTTTTATCATTCCAAGTGCACCCACTATCACTGGCACAACTCTTGTTTTTAGTTTCTACATTTTTTCTATTTCAATTTCCAGATCTTTATATTTTGACAGTTTTTCGAATTCCTTGGTTACTATGTTACAATCCGCTGGACAAGCCATATCAATTAATAGACAAGTTTTTTTGTGGTTTTTAACAATAATGTCCGGCCTATTTGCTTCAGTTTTTCTATCTGTGTAGATGATGTAATTCCATAGAATGGTGACATCTTCTATTTCTGTAAGCGGTGCTGGGTGATGTTCATACAGGTGTTTGTTTACAAATTTTCCATAGTGTTTGCACATTGTCCAATGTAAATATTGCCCAACTCTATCGTGGCAATTTTTGTATTCCTCTGGGGCAAGTACAGAACAGCCTGAGATTAGATGGTGTATTGTTTCTTGGTGTTTATCACAAAACCTGAATTTTGGATCCATATTATTATGTATATTTTCCTGAAAGTTTCTAGTAAAATAACTTTGGTCTTGCGCTGCAAGAATAAAGCCTTCAGTCTCAGACTTTAATCCAGATGCACGTAACCATCGATGTGTATCATCTTTATCAACATTGGATTTATTGGCACGTTCTGGATATTGACCATGCAGAGGTTTGTCTTACCAGCGTTGTTTCATCTGTTCAAGAGCTTTATCTTTGGCTTTCATTTTCATATTTTTTTGCCGCAATTTGTTGGTACTTGGCTTCTGTTTTGCTTTTCTACAGAATCTACTAAATGCAAATCTTGTTTATTTTTACTGCCTTCTTTTATTATTGAATATTTTTTCTTTCTTTCTTCATGTTGCTTGACTAATTGTATCATCCAGTCATTTGCTGTTTTTATGTATGTTAGTAAGCTAATAGTTGTTGTCTTGTATGACAATTATATCTAAATAAGACCTCTTCCACCTTCTTTACGGGGTATGTAATGACGGTCTACATCAGCAACCTTATCATATGCAAGTGATACGAAATTAGTTTCAGAAATACTTCTTTTGTATGCTATGTCCCTTCAAGACGTAGGCGATCATGGCCTTTCACTTCTACCTATCCCTAGTTGCTCCCAACATGCTTTCTCCTGTTACCCCACCCAACCTCTACTCTGCCATCCACCTGCTCAGACACGTCAGATATGTTATCTGCTGCTTTCCCCTGTCTTTCTTTCCTTCTATCTGACCCGTGAGCATTATATTCTTCAAGCCTTTCTTCCTCATCACATGTCACAGGAACCTTTGCTGTCTTTTCCTGTTAATTTCCTTTTCGTTTCCATCCTTTCCAAAACCTCAATATTGCTCACACGCTCGATCCATAATATCCGCAGCATCCTTCTTTTGAACTACATTACAATTGCTTCAAGTTTTTCTTTCATTTTTGATAATACTTTCCAGCATTCACTGCCATATTGAAAGATAGACATCACATAGCAATCCAGTACTCTTTTCTTTGGTTCTAGCAAAATTTTCCTATCTTTTAATACTCTGCTCAGCTTCTGGAATGGGTCCTTGTCCATTCCAATTCGCCTCCAGATCTCAGTGTCACACTTTCTGTCTTCCGTTAGAACACTTCCCAAGTTCTTACTATATTCTTTGCAGCCACACCCAACATAAACAGCTCTAGATAGAAATAACTACGAAAAGATGCCGAAAGACTCAACGAAATGTTTCGGAGATGTTCAGTTAAGTGCAAGGCGGGATACACGCTAGGATGATTATGTCACGAAAGAGACATGATTGACTGGGCAGATGACTGTCCAGCAATAGGTTGCCATTACTTTCTGAGGTAGACTAGTTACCAACCAAGGTTATAGAATCCAAACTGCTCTGCTATTTAACTCATAGCTAGAGGAAGAAGCGACGAATTGCCTTTCCCAAGGTAATTGCGCGTACGTAAATTCAAGGAATTTCACGAATGTAACTTTTCAAGGAAGAACGTTAAAACTAAAAATGTTTGTTTTAAAGAATACAAAAAGTTTATTCACCACTGACTGAATGATGAAATTTAAATTGTGGGACATGTAAATTAATTCATTTTGCCCAAACCTCCAAAACCTAACTGCCGAAACAAATAATCTAATAAAGATTTAAAAGAAACGTTTCCGGAAGTTTTTTTTTCTAGGGGCCTTGGTCGCTGTAATAAGATCACTGCAAAATTCAAGTTAAAAGATAGCATCCAATTAGTGTTTAGGAAAAACTGAAATGTGCCTTTCGCCTCTTTACCACAAATGAATGAAGAACTCGACAAACTAGAAAGACCAGGTGTCTTCTCGAAAATTGTTTACAGTCAATCAGCATTCATTGTGTTGTACAAGTTCAAACATCTACCGTTCGGGGTCAAGGTCACGCTGGCAATTTTCTAACAAGTAATGGACACGATGCTTAGTGATCTTGACTTCGCTGTTTGGACGACGTATTAATGATCAGTCAAAATATTTATGATCAGTCAAAATGTAGAACAGCATAAGGAACATGTTCATAAAGTCATCTCAAGAATTCAGGAGTACGGGTTCAAACTGAATGAATACAAATGCGACTTTTTATCGAGAGGGTTAAATACTTGGGATACATTATCGATAAACATGGTATAAGGCCAGATCCAGAACGGGCTAGAGCAATCAATGACATGCCAGCTCCCGAAAATGTCTCTGTCTTACAAAGACTTTTAGGATTGACAAACTACTACTAGATATTCATACCGAATATGCACAACTTACACGCTCCGTTAAACAAACTTTTGAAAAAATACAAGGTCTTGAAGTGGAAATCTAAATGCCAGGAAGTATTCGCCAAAATAAAAGAAATCATGACATTGGACTTGTTTCTCACCCACTATAAACCAGATCTGGACATTATAGTTGCCAGCGCCGCCAGCTCGTATGGCACAAGAGCATGTATTATATACAAGATGTCAGATTGGTCTCACAAACAAACATCTTATGCGTCGAGAACACTTCTTTCTACAGAAAAGAATTACTCGCAAATTGATAAGGAATCGTTAGGAATTATTTTCGCAGTAACGATGTTTCACTAGTACATTCACGGTAGATACTATACATTGCAAACCGACCATTAGCCGTTACTGACCATCTTCGGTTCTAAAAAGGTTTGTCTGTGCATACAGCAAATAGACTGCGGAGATAGGGAACAATCATTTTAGATCATAACTTTAAAATAGAATTCCTACCGTCTAAAAGCCTCTGTCATGCTGATGGACTGTCCAGATTAATCCCGAAACACAGAGAACCTCTTGAAGATACTTTTATTGCTTGAAGATATTGTGAGTACTTCTCTTTGAACAGAAGGAGAATTTAAAACCATCATTATATAAAACAGTAAGGGAACTCCCAGTAACTCTCGACCAAATCAAAGCTCTAAACGATGAGTTTATCAGGCAAACCAAAATAAAAATTTGAAAAAACGACAAACAGTTCAGATATTTTTTCTATGCGACGGAGTACTGCTATATAGTAAGCGAGTCGTCATTCCCACAAAGCTACAAAGCAGAATTCTGAAAGATTTCCATGCCGGTCACCCAGGGATTACAAGGATGAAAAGCTTTATGTACAGTTATGTATAGTGGCCGAACATGGATAAGGATATCGAAAATATCGTAAAATCCTGTAAAGTTTGTGCTTTTGCAGCTAAGGCACCACTAAACAAATATAGTTTTTGGCCGAAAATGTACCGGACATGGTCTCGAAATTATATAGATTTTGCGGGCCTGCTAGACGGATTCTACTATCTTATGGTTTTTCTAGGTGGCTCAAAGTTCTTAGCTGTAGAAATTTCACTACACAAGTGGCAATCCATTTCTTGCACGAACTGTTTGCCAAATATTGGATAGTCAATTTTTTATATCAGACAATGGGACACAATTTAGGTCCGGCGATTTTTAGGGTTTTTGTGATACCTTCCAGATCAATCATATCACGATCGCTCCATACCACCCATGGTCCAACGAACACGCCTAGCTTTTCGTTGACACGCTGAAAAGCTCTGAAGAAAGCTAGTGGCATACCCACAGAAAAAGCCCTACAGCATTTCCTGCATGTGTATAGACTCACTTCCAGCTACAACTCACCATCATCATTACCCTCAATCGATGTAATGCTTACGCATAAAATCAGATCTGTGTTCAACAAGTTACTTCACAAACAAACAAAACCCGGACGAAAAAACACGATACGTACAAAACGCTACCAAACTGGAGAGAAGGTTTTTTTCGATTTCTGCTATGGTCGCACTACCTACTAAGTCTGCAGAAAGACCTAAGGCAAGTCGTGGTGTGTTGTTATGGCTACAATTCATTTGTTTTTCTATCTCTTATAACATCCCCAGCGTTACATAGACAAAGTTCTCTTTAAGGTGTACTTAACAAGATAATTTTTCTATATCTCTTAAGATGGAATTTCCAAGGATTCTTTCAATGCGTTGTTTTTTTCAACCTTTTATCATTCCAAGTGCACCTACTATCACTGGTATTATTCTTGTTTTCAATTTCCACATTTTTTCTATTTCAATTTCCAGGTCTTTGTTTACATATTTGCTAGTGTTTGTTTACATATTTTCAAAGTGTTTGCACATTATCCAGTGTAAATATTGCCCCAGTCTATCGTGATGATTTTTATATTCATTTAGGACAAATACATCCTGCGATTAGGTGGTTTATTGATTCTTGGTATTTGTCATAGAACCTGCATTTTGGATTCACATTATTATGTATGGTATTTTGTTAAAGGTTCCTAGTGAAAAGACCCTGATTATGAGCTGCAAGAATAAAGCCTTCAGTTTCAGACTTTAATCCAGATGAACGTAACTCTCGATGGGTATCAACTTTATCAACATTGAGTATATGAGCGCGTTCTGGATATTGGCCATGGAGGGGTATGTCTTGCTAGCTTTGTTTCATCTGTTCAAGAACTTTATCCTGGCTTTCTTTTTCATATTTTTTGCTGCAATAGTTGGTTCTTAGCTTCTGTTTTGGTTTTCTACAGAATCTACTAAATGTAAATCTTGTTTGTATTTACTACCTTATTTCATTATTGAATTTTTTCTTTCTGTTTTCATGTTGTTTGACTAATCGTATTATCTAGTCCTTTGTTGTTTCTATGTATGTTAGTAAGCCAATAGTTGTTGTCTTGTATGAGAATTTTAGCTAAATAAAACCTCTTCTACATTCTTTCGGGGTATGTATAGACGGTCTACTATTTTTGAGTAGAAGAAAGGTAGTTCCTTTGATCATTCATGAAAGAATTTTAGTGAGATCGTTAACCATTTCTTGAAGTTCTTAGGCTAGGTTTTTTTTTGTGAGTGTTTGCTTTATTTAAATAATATAGTCAAAAACTAAGAATTTTATCTATTCCTGGAGATTTCCAGTTGTGTGCTTTTTTCAGTGCATAATTAACATCTTTTCTATGTTTGTTCTGATTTATTTTTCATTCGTTCTGTCTCTTCCGCAAACCAATCTGTTTCTTTGCTGCATCTTTTACACTAACATACGTGGTATCCGCACTAACTTCCTCAGCGTTGATTCATTCCTTCACACTAACTCACCTGATATCTTGGCCCTATGTGAAACTAACCTTAACCCTTCTATCCCCTACATTACTGCTTCCCCGACGGCTACAATCTCCAGGAGTTTAAATATAAGTTCAATACCTCATAACACACTAACTTCCATTCTTTCAAACACACTAACTTCCATTCTTTCAAACACTCTTCCCACCCACCCAACTATCTATCACTCCCCTTCTTACATTTCTTATATCTAACCACTCTTCCTATTTACCTCCCCCTATGTAGCCCCAAGCGTAATAGTGGCAGTGGAATGCCTTGCTTGGGGTGAAATGTTTAAAAAAAATGTTCTTTAGGGCAAGCCCATATTTTTTCCAGAACTGTATAACCTCTTACATTTTCGGGGAGACTGTCACTTCAGTTCTTTGTTTACATGCTTCCCTGTAAGATTTCTTTGCATTGATTTGAAAGATCTAGTTCTGTCTGTAAAATCATGATTTTCTTATAGTGTCTTATTCTTTGAGCCTTCAGTTTTATTGTTTGCTTTATTTTTTCTTTAGTTGATATGACTTCATTTTCATTCCTAATATTATAATTACTTTCGACTCATCTACTTTTCTATTTCTTACGTTTATTCTTCTTGCCAGTTTATCGAATACTGATAATTTACTTCTAAGTTCTTTTTCTATTTTTCTTTTCCATGGTGGATCTTCATGTCTGTGAGCCTGCCTTTTTTACTTTTTTTTACTTTTTTACTTTTTTTTACTTTTTTACTTTTTTACTTTTTTTGTTGCTATTATTGCTGATGCATATATTGCTTCATTGAGATTTATATAAGTCTCTTCTTCATCCAGAATTCATCTGAGTGCTGCATTGTAGTGCTTAATAGTTTCGAGGTTATGCTTTGTTTATGGGAGTTGTTCTCACTACTCCAATGTAATATTTTGTATCTGACTTATATGGCACCTAATTTCTTCATTGGCTTCCATTCTATACTATTCTTGTTTTCCGTAAAATCATCCTGTTCAATGTGTTTTATTGCCGTCTTGTAACCAAATATCTTTGCAGGGATTTGTGTGTATGTCGGTTTCTTCATTATGACTTGTGGCTTGTGTCATGTTATTACGTTTTTATGATTCTGGTTCCCTTTCATGTTTTTTGATTCGTCTATTCTGGTTGCAAATTCTTTATTTTTTTAATTTCAGCTTCTTTCAATCGGTTATTTCGCATGATGTACCTTTTAAAATTGGGCTAATTTATTTTTGTCAATGTACTTTCTAATTGTTTGTCTAATATTTTCTCGACAAATGTCATATGTTTGGAGAGTGAAATACAGTCATAATAACTTTCTACTCCTCAAAAGATCTTTTTTTTTCTTTAAATGTACAGTTTTGGATCTAGGTGGAGAATTTGCAGGGCCATCATTAGGATTATCCTGGTTGTGGATACCTGATGATTCATTTTTTGTGTAGGAGTTTGTTCCTATGGCAGATTTTTTTCCCTGTTTAACCACTGGAAGAGCCATACTGGACTTTTTGTTTCTGTTTTTGATTCTTGTATTATTTCTATATGTGATGCACGGTCCAAAAGTCCACACGAAGTTTCCCGGCATGTTGGGTAACGACCATTTTACAAACAGGATTCCGAGGCCTAGAGGGTATCGTTCACGACCTCCTAACGTAGTAGCCATTCACTTTTCAGCACGATTAACACCTTGGGTTACGGGTTGTTATTCGGAGTTTTACTTCTCGTAAATGGGTTGCCAAGCGATTGCAGACAGAGACGCGATTGGAATTCAAAGCAAAACACACTGGGTAAAAAAAAAAACAACTTGGAAGAAACAGCCGCTCAACGAAACAAAACTTCACTATACTAGATTATTATATTAAAAGAAAAAAGAGAGAAATGTTGAGATGGCATTTTTTCTTCCCTTTTCTTTTCTTTTTTTTACTCTTGATCAGATGAGTTATTATTATTATTATTATTATTATTATTTATTTTGATTTTTGTTGTATAAACATTTCCTTCAGAGTCCCAGCCAGAGACATAATGTCAGAAATTTTCGATTGATCATTTTCGTAAAAATAGAAACATAAGATCACACAAATTTTACATAGATAAAGCTCTTCTTGATATGTGAACTGTCCCTGTGTGTACACACAATACAATTTTTTGTATTTCTTTAAGACATGGGCTACCAAGAATCCCTTCAATGAGGCCATCGGAACATTTTAAAATTATTCCGAAGGTTCCAAATACAACTTAAATTATTTCATCACGCCATCTAGCTTTGATTGGTCCGTATTATTATTATTATTATTATTATGTCATTTTTCATCATATTTCGATTTCTGCTTTGGTCTCACTACCAACCAAGTCTGCGGGAAGACCTAAGGCAGGTAGTGGCGTGTTGTTATGGCTCCATTTCATGTTTTTCTATCTTCCCTATCATCCTCAGCATTACATAGATAAGGTTTTCCTTAGTGTGTGGGCTGTACTTAATAAGACAATTTTTTGTATGTCTCTTAAGCTGGGGTTTCCAGGGATTCTTTCAATGTGTTGTTTTGTTCCATTTTTTATCATTCCAAGTGCGCCTACTATCACTGGCACAACTCTTGTTTTCAATTTCCACATTTTTTCTATTTCAATTTCCAGATCTTTATATTTTGACAGTTTTTCAAATTCCTTGATTGCTATGTTACAATCCGCTGGACAAGCCATATCAATTAATAGATATTATTATTATTATTATTATTATTATTATTAATTATGTTGCCCTATCTATAGAAATGAACTCTTCATCCGTCAATAAATACTAACCTGCGTGACTTCGGGGGACGCAGCTTTAAAGCAGTCGTAAGGCATTATAGCGAGAGTCGAGACGCAGCGTAAGTATACAGTTTGGACGTACACTTCAATTTGCTGACTACTAACACTCTTACTTGTTCTGTTATTCCAATACACTGGTTAAAATTACCTTCTTCTTTCCATGTATTTCTTCATGGCCTTATCTGGCCAAAACAACTTGTGGACTAAGATTCGCCACAACAATTATTATTTGTCATATAATCTTCAACAAAATAAGCGTTTGCAATTCTGAGGTAACGAGGTATTCAGGAATATTAATCACACAATATTCGTTAGTCTTTACAAGCATGTACAATGCACCTATCATAACAGAGATAGTCGTAATGTGAAGTAATCATTTTTCTTTTGTAGCTCAGAGATTTGCATAAGTCTACAATTTCCCTCACATGATTTTCGATGCCTTCATTTTCATACCCAGTGCCTGTATTAAAGCAGGTACAATCGTAATTTGAATTTATCATATTGTCACTCTGAGATTTGCATTAGTCTACAATTTCCATCACATGATTTTTGATACCTTCTTTATCATAACCAATGCGGGTATCAAAACAGGTAAAATCGGAATTTAAAGTTATCATTTTGTCACTCTGAAACTTGCAATTGTCTAAAATTTCCCTCACATGATTTTCGATGCATTTTTTATCTTACTTAATACCCATATCAAAACAGGTACAATCGTAATTTAAAGTTATCTTTTTGTCGCTCTGAGATTTTTCATTAGTCTAAAATGTCCTCACATGATTTTCGATGCCTTTTTGTCATACACAATGCCCGTATAAAAACGGGTGCAATCCTAATATAAAGTTATCATTTTGTCACTCTGAGATTTGCATAAGTCTACAATTTCCTCCCATGATTTTTTAAGTCTTCTATATCATACCCAATGCCCCGATCAAAATAAGTATAATCGTAGTTTAAAATTATGTTTTTGTTACTCTGAGATATGCACTCGTCTGCAATTTCCCCCACATGATTATCGATGCATTCTTTATCATATCCAATGCTGGTATCCAACAGGGATAATCTTAATTTAAAGTTAACCTTTTGTCACTCAGATAACTGCATTAGTTTACAATTTCCCTCACATGATTTTTGATGCATTCTTTATCATAATCAATACCCGTATCAAAACAGGTACAATTGTAGTTTAAACTTATCTTTTTGTCATTCTGAGCTTTGCATTAGTCTACAATGTCCCTCACATGATTTTCGATGCATTCTCTATCATACACAATGCCCGTATCAAAACAGGTATAATCGTAATTTAAAGTTTCCTTTTGTCATTCTGAGATTTTCATTAGCCTACAATTTCCCTCATATGATTTTCGATGCCTTATTTATCATACACAATGCCCGTATCAAAGCAGTTACAACAGCAATTTAAAGTTATCATATGGTCACTTGAGATTTGCTTTAATCTAGAATTTTTCTCACATGATTTTCGATGCCTTCATTCTCATACCCAATGCCCGTATCAAAACAGGTACAATCGTAATTTAGCGTTATTATTTTGTCACTTTGAGATTTGCATTAATCTACAATTTCCCTCACATAATTTTCGAGGTCTTCCATATCATACTCAAAGCCCGTAACAAAACGTATAATCGTAATTTAAAGTGATCATGTTGTCACTCTAATAATTGCATTAGTCTACAATTTCCCTCACATGATGTTTGGTGCATCTTTATCATACCCAATACCTGTACCAAAACAGGTAAAATTGTAATTTAAATTAATGTTTTTGTCACTCTGAGATTTGCATTATTTTTGATGCATTCATTATCATACACAATGCCCGTATCAAAACAGGGACAATCGTAATTTAAAGTTTTCTTTTTGTAACTCTAATATTTGCATTATTCTACAATTTCTCTCACATGATTTTCGATGCCTTCTTCATCATACAAAATGCCCGTATCAAAACAGATACAATCGTAATTCACCGTTAGCATATTGTCACTCTGAGATTTGCATTATTCCACAATTTCACTCATATGATATTCGATTCATTCTTTATCATACCCAATGCCGGTATCAAAACAGGTACAATCGCAATTAAAAGTTATCATTTTGTCATTCTGATATATGCATTAGTCTACACTTTCGCTCACATGATTTTCGATGCATTCTTTATAGTACACAATGCCCTTATCAAAACATGTATAATCGTAATTTAATGTTATCTTTTTGTCACTCTGAGATTTTCATTAATCTACGATTTCCCACACATGATTTTCGATGCCATCATTCTCATCCCCAATGCCCGTATAAAAACAGGTACAATCGTAATTAAAATTATCTTTTTGTCACGCTGACATTTGCATTAATCTACAATTTCCCTCACATGATTTTCGATGCCTTCTTTATCATACACAATGCCCGTATCAAAACTGCTACAAACGTAATCTAAAATTATCATTTTGTCACTTTGATATTTGCATTAATCTACAATTTCTCTCACTTGATTTTCGATGCTTTCTTTATCATACCCAATGCCGGTATCAAAACAGGTACAATCGTAATTTGAAGTTATCATTTTGTCACTCTGAGATTTGCATTAGGTTACAATTTCTTTTATATGGTTTTGATGCCTTCTTTATCATACCCATGGCCCGTACCAAAACAGATACAATCGTAATTTAAATTTATGTTTTTGTCACTCTGAGATTTGCATTATTCTACAATTTCTCTCACATGATTTTCGATGCCTTCTTTATCGTACCCATAGCCCGTACCAAAACAAGTGTAATCGTAGTTTTATGTTGTAATTTTTATCACTGTGAGATTATCATTTTTCTACAATTTGCCTCACATGATTTTCGATGCCTTCATTTTCATACCCAATACCCGTATCAAAACAGGTACAATCGTAATTAAAATTAACTTATTGTCACGCTGACATTTGCATTAATCTACAATTTCCCTTACATGATTTTCGATGCCTTCTTTATCATACCCATAGCCCGTACCAAAACAGATACAATCGTAATTTAAATTTATGTTTTTGTCACTCTGAGATTTGCATTATTCTACAATTTCTCTCAAATGATTTTCGATGCCTTCTTTATCATACACAATGCCCGTATCAAAACTGCTACAAACGTAATCTAAAATTATCATTTTGTCACTTTGATATTTGCATTAATCTACAATTTCTCTATCTTGATTTTCGATGCTTTCTTTATCATACCCAATGCCGGTATCAAAACAGGTAAAATCGTAATTTAAAGTTATCATTTTGTCATTCTGATATTTGTATTAGTCTACAATTTCCCTCACATGATTTTCGATGCATTCTTAATCATACAGAATGCCGGTATCAAAACAGGTACAATCGTACTTTAAATTTATGTTTTTGTCACTCTGAGATTTGCATTGATCTACAATTTCCCTTACATGATTTTCAATGCATTCTTAATCACGTTCAATAACCGCATCAAAACAGTTGCAAACCTAATTGAAAGTTAAGTTTTTGTCACTCTGAGATTTTCATTAGTCAAAACATGTATAATCGTGATTTAAAGTTCTCTTTTTCTCACTCTGAGATTTGAATTAGTCTAGAATTTCCCTCACAGGATTTTCGATGTCTTCTTTATCATAATCAATACCCGTATCTAAATAGGTACAATCGTAATTTAATGTTATATTTTTGTCACTCTGAAATTTGCATTAATCTACAATTTTTCTCACATGATTTTTGATACCTCCTTTATCATACCCAATGCACGTATCAAAACAGGTACAATCGTAATTTGAAGTTATCCTTTTGTCACTGTGCGATTTGCATTAGTCTACAATTTCCGTCACATGTTTTTGATGCCTTTTTTACCATACCCATAGCCCGTATCAAAACAGGTGTAATCGTAGTTTAATCTTGTAATTTTGTCACTCTGAGATTTGCATTAGTCTATAATTTCCCTCACATGTTTTTCGATGCCTTCATTATCATACCCTATGTCCGTATCAAAACAGGTACAATCGTAATTAAAATTATCTTTTTGTCACGCTGACATTTGCATTAATCTACAATTTCCATTACATGATTTTCGATGCATTCATTATCCTACATAATGGCCGTATCAAAACAACTATAATAGTAATTAACATTATCTTTTTGTCACTCTGAGATTTGCATTAGACTACAATTTCCCTAACATAATGTTCGGTGCATTCTTTATCATACCCCATGCCCGTATCATAACAGGTACAATCGCAATTTAAAATTATCATTTTCTCACTTTGAGATTTGCATTAATCTACAATGTTTATCCTTTGATTTTCGATACATTCTTTATCTTACCTAATACCAATTTCGCAATAGGTACAATCGTAATTTCAACTCTGCGATTTGCAATAGTCTACAATTTCCCTCACGTGATTTTCGATGCATTCTTCCTCATACACAATGCCCGTATCGAAACAGTTACAAACCTAATTGAAAGTTATGTTTTTGTCTCTCTGAGATTTCCATTAAGCAAAACCGGTATAATCGTGATTTAAATTTATGTTTTTGTCATTCTGAGATTTGCTTTGATCTACAATTTCCCTCACATGATTTTGATGTCTTCTTTATCATAGCCATAGTTCATATCCAAACAAGTATAATCGTACTTTAATGTTATCTTTTTGTCACTCAGAGATTTGCATTTGTCTAGAATTTCTCTCACATGATTTTCGATGCATTCTTTATCATAATCAATGCCCGTATCTAAATAGGTACAATCGTAATTTAATGTTATCTTTTTGTCACTCTGAAATTTGCATTAATCTACAATTTCCCTCACATGATTTTTGATGCCTTCTTCATCATACCCAATGACCGTATCAAAACAGGTACAATCGTAATTTGTAGTTATCCTATTTTCACTCTGCGATTTGCATTAGTCTACAATTTCCCTCACATGATTTTTGAGGCATTCTTTATCATACCCAATGCCCGTATCAAAACAGGTGCAGTCGTAATTTGAATTTATCATTTTGTCACACTGAGATTTGCATTAGGTTACAATTTCCATTACATAATTTTCGATGCATTCATTATCCTACATAATGGCCGTATCAAAACAACTATAATAGTAATTAACATTATCTTTTTGTCACTCTGAGATTTGCATTAGACTACAATTTCCCTAACATAATGTTCGGTGCATTCTTTATCATACCCCATGCTCGTATCATAACAGGTACAATCGCAATTTAAAATTATCATTTTCTTACTTTGAGATTTGCATTAATATACAATGTTTATCCTTTGATTTTCGATGCATTCTTTATCTTACCTAATACCCATTTCGCAATAGGTACAATCGTAATTTCAACTCTGCGATTTGCAATAGTCTACAATTTCCCTCACGTGATTTTTGATGCCTTCTTTATCATACCCAATGCCCGTATCGAAACAGTTACAATCGTTGTTTAAATTTATCTTTTTGTCACTCTGAGATGTTCATGGTTTCACACATTTCCTTAACCTGATTTTTGATGCCTTCTTTCTTATATTCAATGCCCGTATCAAAACAGGTATAATCGTAGTTTAAAGGTATCTTTTAGTGACACTCATGAGTCCTCGAAATCTGATTTTCGTTGCTTCTTTTTCATGCCCAATGCACCTATCACTAAGAAGCGAATCGTAGCAGAAATTATTTTTTGTATCGCTTAAGTGCTGATATCTTCACGACATTTTCTTACGTGATTTTCTTTACCATTCTTTATCATACCGAAATCACCTATGAAAACATAGATACTCGTAGTTGGAAGTAATTTTTTGTAGCTCTCAGTTGCTGATATGTCCACGACATTTACTCTTGTGATTTTTGATGACTTCTTTATCATACTCAATGCTTGTATCAAAACAGATAGAATCGTAGTTTAAATAAATCTTTTTTGTGGTTCTCAGATGCTGATGTGTTTACGAAATTTACTCACGTGATTTTTGGTTTCAAATAACTAATGCCCCTATCACAACAGGGAAATCGTAATTTTATCTTTTTGTCCCTCTCAGATGCTAATTTATACAGAAAATTTACTCACGTGATTTTTGGTTTCAAATAACTAATGCCCCTATCACAACAGGGAAATCGTAATTTTATCTTTTTGTCCCTCTCAGATGCTAATGTATACAGAAAATTTACTCACGTGATTTTTGGTTTCAAATAACTAATGCCCCTATCACAACAGGGAAATCGTAATTTTATCTTTTTGTCCCTCTCAGATGCTAATTTATACAGAAAATTTACTCACGTGATTTTTGGTTTCAAATAACTAATGCCCCTATCACAACAGGGAAATCGTAATTTTATCTTTTTGTCCCTCTCAGATGCTAATGTATACAGAAAATTTACTCACGTGATTTTTGGTTTCAAATAACTAATGCCCCTATCACAACAGGGAAATCGTAATTTTATCTTTTTGTCCCTCTCAGATGCTAATTTATACAGAAAATTTACTCACGTAATTTTTGGTTTCAAATAACTAATGCCCCTATCACAACAGGGAAATCGTAATTTTATCTTTTTGTCCCTCTCAGATGCTAATTTATACAGAAAATTTACTCACGTGATTTTTGGTTTCAAATAACTAATGCCCCTATCACAACAGGGAAATCGTAATTTTATCTTTTTGTCCCTCTCAGATGCTAATTTATACAGAAAATTTACTCACGTGATTTTTGGTTTCAAATAACTAATGCCCCTATCACAACAGGGAAATCGTAATTTTATCTTTTTGTCCCTCTCAGATGCTAATGTATACAGAAAATTTACTCACGTGATTTTTGGTTTCAAATAACTAATGCCCCTATCACAACAGGGAAATCGTAATTTTATCTTTTTGTCCCTCTCAGATGCTAATTTATACAGAAAATTTACTCACGTAATTTTTGGTTTCAAATAACTAATGCCCCTATCACAACGGGGAAATCGTAATTTTATCTTTTTGTCCCTCTCAGATGCTAATTTATACAGAAAATTTACTCACGTGATTTTTGGTTTCAAATAACTAATGCCCCTATCACAACAGGGAAATCGTAATTTTATCTTTTTGTCCCTCTCAGATGCTAATTTATACAGAAAATTTACTCACGTGATTTTTGGTTTCAAATAACTAATGCCCCTATCACAACAGGGAAATCGTAATTTTATCTTTTTGTCCCTCTCAGATGCTAATGTATACAGAAAATTTACTCACGTGATTTTTGGTTTCAAATAACTAATGCCCCTATCACAACAGGGAAATCGTAATTTTATCTTTTTGTCCCTCTCAGATGCTAATTTATACAGAAAATTTACTCACGTGATTTTCGGTATATTTATTTACTATAACCAATGATCATATGAAAACAGAAATAATCGTAATTTAAAGTAATTTTTCGTCTCTCTGAGATGTTGATATGTCCTTGAATTTTACCCACGTCATCTTCAGTGCCCTTGTTCATCATACCCAATGCCCCTATCACAAGATAGATGACCGTAGTTTAAAGTAAAATTTTGTCAGTCAAATATGTTGATGTGTTCACGAAATTTACTCAAGTAATTTTCGGTAACCTTCTTTTACAAAAGCAATGCACCTATCACAAAAGGTGTAGTCGTACTTTAATATAATCTTTTTGTACTTCCCAGATGCTGATGTGTACACGAATGTTTCTCGGTACTCTTTTTTATCATACCCAATGCAGGTATCACTACAGAGATAATTGTAGAGTAATCTTTTTGTCACTCAAAGTTATTGATCAGTATACGAATTTTTTCTCCCGTGATTTTCGGTGACCTTCTTTATCATGCGCAATGTCCATATCACAACAAGGATAATCGTAGTTTAAATTATCTTTTTGACATCCTGAGATGTTGATTAAACCATGAATATTACTCATATGATTTTCGGTGACCTTCTTTATTACATCCAATGTATCTATCAAAGCAGGGATAATGGTAATTTCATTTAATCTTTTTGTTGCTTTTAGATACTTTTGAGTCCGCAACTTTTACTCACATTTTTTCGATGCCATTTATTACCATACCAAATTCCCCTATTTCGGGATTTTCGGTAACCTTATTTTTCATAATCATGCCCCTCTCATTACAGTGATCTTTTTCAACTCTCAGATGCTAATGTGTTTACGAATTTTACTCACATGATTTTCAGCGCCCTTCTATATTATACACAATGCACCTACTACAACAGGAATAATCTGAGATTAAAGTTTTTTGACACACAGAGTCGTTGATTATCCCATGAATTTAACTCACATAATTTTCAGTGACCTTCATTTTCATACTCAATGCCCTATCACAACAGATATAATCGTAATATAAAGTAAACTTTTCCTTGATATGGGATGTTAAAGGGTTCAGGAATTTTACTCACATTATTTTCGGTACCCTTCCTTAACATACCCATTGCTCTAATCACAACAGTGATAATCGAATTTAAAATAACTTTTTTGTAGATTTGAGATGTCGATGTGTCCAGGAAATTTTACTCACATTATTTTCGATACCCTTCTTTATCATGCCCATTGCCCCAATCACAACAGGGATAATCCAATTTAAAATAATTTTTTATAGATATGACATTTCGATCTCTAGAAATGTTGCCATATTGTTCCCGGTACCCTTCATTATCATACGCATTGCCCCAATCACAACAGAGATAATCTAATTTAAAATAAACCTTTCGTAGATTGGAGATGTCGCCCAGGTACTGGTCAAATATTACCTATCCACCGCAGTGGATAGGTTCAGAACTAGTCTGAACTGGTCTAAACTGGTCTTATTTTGGTCACCGTCGCTCCCCAGCCAAAAGACCGAGGCGCAACGGCGAAGTATTATTTACTCTTCTCCCCCACTTGAGAGAGATGTGACACAAGGTCTTTTTTAATGTGGGGAACCTGAGCGCGTACGCCCAGGTACTGGTCAAATATTACCTATCCACTGCAGTGGATAGGTTCAGAACTAGTTTGAACTGGTCTAAACTGGTCTTATTTTGGTCATTGTCGCTCCCCAGCCAAAAGGCCGAGGCGCAACGGCGAAGTGCCTCCGAAACAGAAGTAGGCTCTTTTTATGTGTTTTTTGGTCTCGTAATTTCCCACTCTCGGAGAGCCTCACTTTCACCAATGACGTATGCGCCGTGTCATTCCAAAAACTGCCTTGCATGAGCTCGCCTCGCGGTTCCATTACGTCTACGAACGCACGTGCAGACAAACCGCCTTCTTTTGCTTCGGCAAGGTAAGTCTCCACCACATACAGGAACAGCATTTAGCTCAGAAGATCTATTACACCAGAACTGCCATCCTTGCAATACTAATTATAATGAGGTCAGTTGAATTTAGCAAATTACAATAAGTTCAAATCTTTTAGTAGCTTTCCTACACAGGTTGCATAAAAGTAAGACACCTGTTCTACCAATAATAAATAATAATAATAATTATTATTATTATTATTATTATTATTATTATTATTATTATTTGATTTATACTATCGTCACACTATCTACTAAGTCTGAGGTAGGTTGTGGTGTGTTGTTACGGCTTCATTTCATGATTGTCCATGATTGTTTTTTTTATTTCTCAATACATTACTAGCGTTACATGGACAAAGTTTATGTAACGCTAGTGATAAAGTCCGGAGAAGGCTGAAATAGGCCAGCCGAAATGTCGTAAGTTTAAGTAGGAGGAGAGGAAAGAGTAAGTATACCAATGAAGATGAGGACAATAGTATGATCAATGTAAAAAAAATTTCTTATATTTTATATTTCAAGTTACTTTCATAAAAACAAATATGAATATATTTTTCCTTTTTAATTGTTTTACCCCAAGCAAGGCGGTACCGCCACTGATGCGCAAGGGACTACATAAGAAAGACGAACCAGTTACTGAGGGTGTTTGAGAAAGGGTAAGAGAAGAATGGGAATAGAGGTGTGAAGACTGTTGCGAATGTAGAGTGAGAAAGGAAAGAACAAGATACACCGGGTGATGTAGAAAGGACTGGAGTCAAGTGGATAAGAGATGGGAGTTGATATTTAATTTCCTGGAGATTGTACCTGTCAGGAAAGCAAGTATACGGAAGGGAGTTTCACAGGCGGGAAGTGCGAGAAAAGAATCTGATGGAGTAGAATTGTCGGTTGCATTTAGTAGATTTAACTGTAAAAGGGTGGGACTTTGTTGCCAGTCTGGTTACCCGAGTAAATTCTTGTGGGGGGAAGCCACATCCTACCGGTGAGAAAGTGGCTAGATTTGAGCTTCCAGATCGCGATCTATAACATTACACATTCTCCTTGAATGAACAGCAGGGGCGCCTGACCAGATATGATAACAGTACGGACGATCGGAAGGTTGATGTGTGGGTGCGTGCGTGCGTGCGTGTGAATAAATATAGGCATGAGGAACTTCATCAAAGCAATACAGGAATTATTTTGTTGCACGTGTTTATATATAAATGTTGAAAGGTTAGTCAAAACATGTGGAAAACATAAAGTGTTATAATTCAAAGTACGGCAAAAAGTAAAGTTAGAGAGTAATATTCAAGAATGCTTTGGCAAACCTTTCAACCATTTGAGAGTCTTTCATGAACAATCTCAGATTTTAAAGCCTTGATAGACCGATGACACCTCCGTCATTGTATATAAAACACGCGAAGCAAAATAAATCCTACATTGCCTTGATGAAGTCCTTCACAGGACGAAACGTTTCAGCAAAGTAAATTTTCTCCTGCTGTTTCTAGTTATTCACCAGTGAGGAATATTTTAAGCGCTTGGACATTCGGAATTATTTCATGTTAATAATATGATCATGAAGGAATTTTTTTTTTAATCATCTCACCCCAAGCAAGTCATACTACTGCCACTATTGCGCATGGGGCTACATAGGGGAAGGTAAAGAGAAGGAGTGATTAGACAGGGAATGTCAGGAGGAAGGTGACAGATGAGTAAGGATAGCGAGGATGAGGGTTGGGCAGATGGGAAGAGTGTTTGATAGAATGGGAGCAGGTTAGTGTGTTAGGAGGTGTCTATTGACCTTACATTTAAACTCCTGGAGATTGTAGCCGTCGGGGAAGCAATCGTTTGGAAGAGAATTCCACAGTCGGGAAGTGCGAGGAAAGAAACTGTTGGAGTAGAAGTTACGGCTGCATTTTATCGGTTTCACTGTAAAAGTTGCTAATCTAGTATCTCGTTCAAATTCGTATTTAGGGGGCACTAGTGATCTAAGTTCATCGGAGCAGAAGCCGTGAAAGTATTTATAGAAGAGACACAGGGAAGCCACGTCGCGCCGGTGGGAGAGAGACTGCAGGCGGTCTGTCAAGTCGGTATCTATCACATTACAGACCCTCCTCTGAACCTTATCGAGAAGCCCGAGGAGAACAGCAGGGGCACCCGACCAGATATGGCAGCAGTATTCAATGCACGGTCGGATGATAGATTTATAAATGTGCAGGATAGATTCAGACGGAAAAAACTTCCGGGCCCTACACAGAGAACCGACTTTCATAGCAGCGGATTTAGCAATGGATTCGATATAGTCATTCCATTTGAGGTCCGCTGAAAGTGATAATTCATTTTACTAGTGAAACAATATAATCAGGCTTGGACCCATCAGTAAAATATTGTATGACTGTCAACAATGGGAGCGATCTAAGATCCGAACTACGATTTGAAAGATGTCAAAGTACAGAAAATTAAATATCTGGGAATGTTTTTACCAGGTAACCGATATCATTAAGCTGAAATCAGTAAGTCAGTAAGGTAAAGCTGAAATCAGTAAGGTACATTTAATTAGCAACACAGAAAAGAGTACTGAACTGCTAATATCAGTCCTTCTATATGGCAGTAAATTTTTCACAGATGAAGAGGAAACCTGAGACATCTTCTTCTATAGAAGGATTTTGAGAATGTCATATATAGAGCATTTGAGAAACGGGAAAATTTTGGTATTTTATAATCATATAGCCCCAAGCAAGGCAGTCTATTGCCACGGTGCGCAGGTGGTTACATAGGAGGAAAGTTATGAGTAAGAGTGACAGGTTACAAGGTGTGTCAGGAAGTGGGTAAGAGAAGGGTTAAGTTACTGAGGCGTGGAGTGGACGGAGAAACGAGCACGAGAGAGAGGATGCAGGTTAGCAAGATAGGAGACTTTACACTTAAATTCCTGAAGATTGTAGCCGTCGGGGAAGCAAGCAACCGGAAGTGCGAGAAAAGAAGCTGTTAGAGTAGAATTTGGTTTATTGATTACACAATAAAAGGGTGGGTCCTAGTTAATCTTTTGGCTCAAGCGAATTCATGCATAGGGGGAACCAGGGAGTTAAATTCATAGAATCAAAAGCCGTGAAAGTACTTGTAGAAGAGACAGAGAGAAGCCACATTGCGCCCGTGAGTTTATAATAAAAAAAAAACGGCGTAAATTTCCTGTACACGTAATGGTTAGAAAATAAAGACACATTGAAAGTGAGAAACAAAGAACTAACGAGTCTATGTACATGAATAGCAGAACATAGGGATTGGGAATTATAGTAAAAAGACAAACATTAACAGGAGCTACAGAGAATTTATGAAAAGTCATTCTTGTTCACATCCTAAACTAATACAACACATAGAAGAACAATAGTAGAAGTCGATATAAATGAATTCAAAAGGAAGGTGTTAGTATGACTGTCAGTCTCTCTCTCTCTCTCTCTCCCTCTCTCTCTCTCTCACTCTCTCTCTCTCTCTCTCTCTCTCTCTCTCTCTCTCTAAAGACGTAGTATATATAGTGCTAGGAAGAGTTCATTAATTACAGGTAAGGACCCCCTCCCAAGCTCTTACCTCGCAGAGGTTATTAATATTTTTTGCCTCTTCGGATTAATCATTAAAGGCTCTGTAAATTTTCTATTACTGCTTTTTTCCGTGGCTCTGAAACTAAAGCCTTGCATATCGAATGTCAAATACTTTGTCCATTACTGCCTCCTTTTCTTGAGGTAGACCGTTACAATCCTCTAACAGGCTCTTTCTGATCTGATTTAAATGCCTTTTATATGAGAACTTCGGAGCCTGAATTATGTAAATGTTTCTGATCCGTTTCTCTATTGTACCTGGCTCCCAAATGGATGTGTTGTTTTTGAACATTTAAGAAAACATTTCTCCCCCTGGGTTAATTGTTCTTTTCGGTATAAACGATGTTGGTGATTGCTTTGTCTGTTTTGGCAGTAACTTATTGAATACCGACTTAATTTTGGGGGCAAACATTACTTCCGCCGGCGATAGTGCCGATGGCGTAGTAATATTCGGTGTAATTCACTTGCAAGAATTGTTGTAATTCTTTTTCTGTTGGTACGCCATAAGCTTTCCTTAGTGCCATTTTTAGTATATCTACAAATCTCTCAGCTTGACCGTTTGACCTTGGGTGATATGGCGGAGATTTGATGTGTTTCAACTAAAAAGTCTGCAGATGTAAATTATGTCCCATTATCGGTGACTAGACAATCCATCACTCCGAAGTGAGCAAACAGCTCGTGGAGGTAATTTATTGTTGTCTCAGAAGTAGGTTTTCTATAGCGAAATACTTCTGGCCATTTGCTGTAACTGTCTATTACAATCTAATAAAAGAAGCCCTCTAATAGACCTGCAAAATCTGCATGGATTCTCGACTACGGTCGATCAGTCCTAAGCCATGACTTATGAGTGATCGGAGGTACCTTGGCTGCTAAGGAACAGCCCTTGCATTTGTTCACCATATGTACAATATCTTGATTTATGTTTGGTCAGTACACGTAACTTTGCATTAAGAATTTTATCCTGTTCTTTCCTGGGTGGCCCCTGTGGAAATCCTTGATGATTCTCCTTTGGGGCGTTTTCGGGATTACTATTTTTTCATTATATAGCAGAACATTATCACATGACAAAGAACTGTCTGGAATTTGGCTCAAGCGAATTCATGCATAGGGGGAACTAGGGAGTTAAATTCATAGAATCAAAAGCCGTGAAAGTACTTGTAGAAGAGACAGAGAGAAGCCACATTGCGCTCGTGAGTTTATAATATAAAAAAAACGGCGTAAATTTCCTGTAATTTGTTTAAGCTCTTCATTTGCTCTTTCGTTTCTTATTTCCTGTAATGTGACTGGTAGTTCTCGAATTGTACTGCATATTGATTCTAATTTCTCCCTCATCTCGTAAAGCAGCAATTACGGAATCTTTTAATGGCTCCGTTTTCTTTGATACTAGTCTCGAAAGACCGTCTGCATGCCCAATTTTGTTTAATGAATGATACACTAATTTAAACATAATTTAATACAATCGTCCCACATCTTAGTAATCTATTAGCAGTGTAGACAGGTAGGCTTTTTTTTACCGAAATATTGTCAGTAACGGCTTGTGGTTCGTCTGTAAAGTAAAAGAATATGTTGTAAATATATCTGTGGAATTTCGTAACCGCAAAAAATAATCCCCAAAAGCTTCTTTTTTTATTTGCGACTAATTTTTTCGGCTAGTAGTAATATTCTCGACGCATGCGCGATAGGTTTTAGTGTCCCATCCGGCATTTTATGAAGTATACATGCACCATAGAAACTCGCGTCACTCGCTACTATTATTTCCAATTTTGGATCATAATGCGTTAAAAATAAATCTGCTGTTAGAGTCTTAATTATTTTGTCGAAAGTATTCTGACATTTGGATGAGCATTTCCAAACTTCTTCCTTCTTCAAAAGTTTGTTTAGGGTCGCGCATAATTTGTGCATGTTAGGTATAAACTCTTGATAATAATTTACTAAGCCCCAAAAGCTTTCTAACTCGGCTATATTTTTGGAGCCGGCATGTTTTTTTATTACCATGGCTTTTTCTGGGCCTGGTCTTCTTCCTTCGTTGTCAATAAAATGGACTAGGTATTTTATCTCCTTCACAAAGAAGTCGCATTTATTTTCCTTTAATTTTGTATCCACGTGAAAACTTCATGAATGTTTTCCCAGTGTTGTTCAATATTTTTGCTATTTATCAGGATGTCATCAAGGCATACGATCGTGAAATCTAGTCCGCCTAGCATAGTGTCCATTATTTGCTGAAATATCACTGATGCAACCTTGATCCCGAATGCTAATCTCTGGAACTTATATCACCCTCTATGAGTGTTTATGCACAACAACCTCGAGCTTTCTCGTCTACTGGTACTTGTAGGTATGCTTTGATTAGGTCTGTCTTTGAGAAAAAATTTCCTCTGTTCAACTGTGTGAATATTTCCTCTAAACAAGGGAGAGGATAGTGATAATCTTTGATCACTGCACTTAATCCTTTCGAGAAGTCAGCGCATGATCGTATCTCTCCCGATCATTGTCTTAAAGTAAACTATCGCCCGGTTCACACTCCACCCACGTTTATTGAACAGGTGAAGAGGCTCATCCCTTGTTCCTTGTTTAGGATGTGGTTTCCAGCTTTCTCTTTTCCAATCTTTTCACTCTTTACTTTTTTTTTTTATCAATTGGAGTAGATAGACTAAACTATCGCCCGGTTCACACTCCACCCACGTCTATTGAACAGGTGAAGAAGATCATCCCTTGTTCTCCGTTTAGGATGCGGTTTCCGGTTTTCTTGTTTTTAATCTTCTGACTTCTTTTTTTAATTGAAGTAGATAGACTAAACTATCGCCCGGTTCACACTCCACCCACGTTTATTGAACAGGTGAAGAGGCTCATTCCTTTTTCCTTGTTTAGGATGTGGTTTCCAGCTTTCTCTTTTCCAATCTTTTCACTCTTTACTTCTTTTTTTATCAATTGGAGTAGATAGACTAAACTATCGCCCGGTTCACACTCCACCCACGTTTATTGAACAGGTGAAGAGGCTCATCCCTTGTTTCCTGTTTAGGATGCGGTTTCCGGTTTTTTCTTTTCCAATCTTCTCACTTTTTTTCTCAATTGGAATAGATAGACTAAACTATCACCCGGTTCACACTCCACCCACGTCTATTGAACAGGTGAAGAGGCTTATCCCTTGTTTCCAGTTTAGGATGTGGTTTCCGGTTTTTTGTTTTCCAATCTCCTCACTTTTTTTTTTAATTGGAGTAGACGAAATAAACTATCGCCCAACTACAACCAAATCTCTCTCTCTCTCTCTCTCTCTCTCTCTCTCTCTCTCTCTTGAGAGGCGTAGTATATACAGTTCATTCTAGAGTTACAGATAAGGAACCATGACAATAAGGCAATGTGAAAACAAATTCTGAACATATAATTCAATGGCAAAGACAAATTCTAATCTCATAAGAAATTTTAAAAAAATTCTTAACACATAAAGCAAAGGGAAAATCAAATTTTAAATATATAAGCCAATCCGTGTATTGAATATTGCTGCCATATCTGGTCGGGTGCCCCTGCTGCTCTCCTTGGGCTTCTTGACAAAATACAAAGGAGGATCTGTAACGTGGTTGATACTGACTTGGCAGACCGGCTGCAGCCGCTCTCACACCGGCGTGATGTGGCTTCCCTGTGCCTCTTCTACAAGTCTGCTTTCCCGACAGTTACAATCTCCAGGTGTTTAAATGTAGGGTCAATAGATACCTCCTATCACACTAACTCCCAACTATTCTCACAACACTCTCATCTACCCAACCCTCATTCTCGGTATCCTTACCCGCCTATCACCCACCCTCTGTCATTTCCTATATTTAATCAGCCTTTCTCCACTCTACGTAGCCCCCTGCACAGTAGTGGCAGTGACATGCCTTGCTCGGGGTGAAACGCTTATAAAAAAAAATTGAGAAAACCAAATTTTGAACTCATAAGGCAATAGGAACGACAAATCCTGAATTCATAGGACTATGGGAAATACAAATCCTGAGTATATAAGGCAATGGCAAAAACAAACTATAACTTTATAAAGCAATCGGAAAGACAAATTCTGTATTCATAAGGCAATGTGAAAAACAAATTCTGAATATAAAAGGCAATGAGAAAGAAAAAATTCGAAAATATAAAGCAATGAGAAAGATACTTTTTAAAAGCCAATAGAAATACGATAAGGCAATAGAAATACGATAATGGGAAAGACATAGGAAAGCAGGGAAAAAAGACATAAGAAAGTAGGAAAAACAAATTCTGAACTCATAAAGTAATAGGAAAGGCAAATCCTGAATTCGTAAGACAATGGAAAAAATAAATTCTGAGTAGATAAAGCAATGGGAAAGACAAATTTTAAATTTATAAGAGAGTGACAGAGATAAATTTTGAATTCATAAAGTAATGAGAAACACAAATTCTGAATTCTTAAGACAATGCAAATTCTGAATATATAAAGCAATGGGAAAAACAAATTTTGAGTTTTTAAAGCAATTGAAATAGATAAAGGGAAGGAAAATTTCGGAATTCATAAGACAATGGATAAAACAAATTCTGAATATATAAGGCAATGGGAAAGTAAAAATTTAAACTTATAAGACAACGAGAAAGACAAATTCTGAACTTATAAGGCAATGGATCGAAAAAGTTTGAATTTATGGAAAGACAAATTCTTAATTCATAACGCGATAGGAAAGACAAATTTTAAATGTATAATGAAATGGAACAACAAATTCCGAACTCATAAGGCAATGCATCGACAAATTCTGCATTCATAACATCATGGGAAAGACAAATTTTGAGTATATATGGCAATGAGAAAGATACATTCAAAATTTATAAGACAATCGGAATGACAAATACTGAATTTATAACGCAATTAGTAAGACGAAGTCTGAATTCATAAAACAATGCGAAAAACAAATTCTGAATATATAAGACAATGGGAAAAACAAATTTTAAATGTATAAGACAATAGAAAAGACAAATGCTGAATTCATAAAACAATGGGAATTTCAAATTCTGAACTCAAAAGCGAATAGCAAAGACAAATTCTAAATGTACAAAGAACTGGAGAAGACAAATTCGGAATTCAGAAGTCAATGCGAAAGACAACTTCTAAGTCAATGAGAAGAATAAATGTTAAATGGAAGGGAAGACAAATTCTGCGTTTATAAGACTATGAGAAAGATAAATTCTGATTTCATAAGATAATGGAAAAACAAATTTTACTATATGACAATGGGAAAGCCAACATCTAAATTTGCAAAGCAACCGGAAAAATAAATTTTGATTTCATAAGACAAGGCAAAAAACAAATTCCGAGTATATACGGCAACAAGAAAGACAAATTCGGAATAGAAAAGGCAATGGAATAATGCAAAAAACAAGTTATAAATTAATAAGGTAATAGGAAAGACAAATTCTAAATTGATAAAGAGATGAAACATATACATTCAGTATTATTAACAGGATCGCAAAGACAAAATCTGAACCCATAAAACAGTAAGAAAAAAAACTTCCGAATTCATAACAATGGTAAAGACAAATTCTGAATTCATAACAAAGGGAAAGTCAAATTCTGAATTCATAACAACAGAAAAGACAAATTCTGAATTCATAACAACGGGAAAGTCAAATTCTGAATTCATAACAACAGGAAAAACAAATTCTGAACTCATAACAAAAGCAAAGACAAATTCTGAATTCATAACAACAGAAAAGACAAATTCTGAATTCATAACAACAGGAAAGACAAATTCTGTATTCATAACAACGGGAAAGAGAAATTCTGAATTCATAACAACAGGAAAAACAAATTCTGAATTCGTGACAACAGGAAACAGAAATTCTGAATTCCTAGCAAGAGGAAAGACAAATTCTGAATTCATAACAACAGAAAAAACAAATTCTGAATTCATAGCAAAAGGAAAAACAAATTCTGAATTGATAACAACACAAAAGACAAATTCTAAATTCATAGCAACAGGAAAGATAAATTCTGAACTCATAACATCAGGAAAGACAAATTCTGAATTCATAGCAACAGGAAAAACAAATTCTGAATTCATAACAACATAAAAAAAAAACTGAATTCATAGCAAAAGGAAAAACAGATTCTGAATTGATAACAACACAAAAGACAAATTCTAAATTCATATCAACAGGAAAGATAAATTCTGAATTCATAACATGAGGAAACAGAAATTCTGAATTCCTAGCAACAGGAAAAAAAAATTCTGAATTCATAACAACAGGAAAGACAAATTATTAATACATAACAACCGAAAATGAAAATTCTGCATTCATAACAACAAGAAAGACAAATTCTGAATTCCTAACAGCAGGCTAGACAAATTCTGAATTCATAACAACAGGAAAAACAAATTCCGAATTCGTAACAACGGGAAAGACAAATTCTGAATTCATAACAACAGGAAAGAAAAATTCTGAATTCATAGAGGCAGGAAAAACAAATTCTGAATTCATAGCAACAGGAAAGACAAATTCTGAATTCATGGCAACAGGAAAGACAAATTCTGAATTCATAGAAATAGGAAAGACAAATTCTGAATTTATGACAAAATGAAAGACAAATTCTGTATTCCTAACAACGGGAAAGACAAATTCTGTATTCATAAGAACGGGAAAGACAAATTCTGAATTCATAACTGCAAGAAAGAGAAATTCTGAATTAAAATAAAAAAAAGAAAAAGAAATTCTGAATTAAAAAAAAACAGGAGAGACAAATTCTTAATTCGTGACAAAAGGAAAGAGAAATTCTGAATTCATAGCAACAGGAAAGACAAATTCTGAATTCGTAAAAACAACAGAAAAAACAAATTCTGAATTCATAGCAACAGGAAAAACAAATTCTGAATTCATAACAAAGGGAAAGACAAATTCTGAATTCATTAGAACAGGAAGGAAAAATGCAGAATTCATAACAACAGGAAAGAAAAATTCTGAATTCATAAGAACCGGAAAGACAAAATTTGAATTCATAACAGCAGGAAATACAGATTCTTAATTCATAACAACAGGAAAGACAAACTCTGAATTCATAACAACAGGAAAAAAAAATTATGAATTCATAACAACAGGAAAGACAAATTCCGAATTCATAACAAGAAGAAAGACAAATTCTGAATTCATAGCATCAGGAAAGACAGATTTTGAATTCATAGCATATGGAAAGACAACTTCTGAATTCATAACAACAGTAAAGACAAATTCTGAATTCAGAGCAGAGGGAAATGCAAATTCTGAATTCATAGCAACAGGAAAGACAAATTCTGAATTCACAACAACAGTAAAGACAAATTCTGAATTCATAGCAAAAGGAAAGACAAATTCTGAATGTATGACAACAGGAATGACAAATTCTGAATTCATAACAACGGGAAAAACAAAGTCTGTATTCATAACAACGGGAAAGACAAATTCTGAATTCATATCTACAGGAAAAACAAATTCTGATTCATAGCAACAGGAAAAAAAATCTGAATTCATAACAACAGGAAAGAAAATTTCTGAAATCATAGCAAGAGGAAAGGCAAATTCTATTGTCATTACAACAGTAAAGAGCAATTCTGAATTCATAGCAACAGGAAAAACAAGTTCTGAATTCATAGCAACAGGGAAAAAAAATTGTGAATTCATAACAAAAGGAAAGACAAATTCTGAATTCATAGCAAGAGGAAGACAAATTCTGAATTCATGACAACAGGAAAGACAAATTGTGATTGCATAGCAACAGGAAAGGCAAATTCTGAATTCATAAGAACAAGAGAGACAAATTCTGTATTCATAACAAAGGGAAAGACAAATTCTGTATTCATAACAGCGGGAAAGAGAAATTCTGAATTCAAAACAACAGGAAAGATAAATTCTGAATTCATAACAACAGCAAAGAGAAATTCTGAATTCATAGCAACAGGAAAGACAAATTCTGAATTCATAGCAACAGAAAAAACCAATTCTGAATTCATAGCAAAAGGAAAAACAAATTCTGAATTCATAGCAAAAGGAAAAACAAATTCTGAATTCATAATATCAGGAAAGACAAATTCTGAATTCCTAGCAACAGGAACAACAAATTCTGATTTCATAAAAACAGGAAAGAAAAATTCTTAATACATAACGGGAAATGCAAATTCTGAATTCATAACAAGGTGAAAGACAAATTATTAATTCATAACAACAGGAAAGACAAATTCCGAATTTATAACAAGAAGAAAGACAAATTCTGAATTCTGAGCAAAAGGAAAGACAAATTCTTAAATCATAACAACAGGTAAGACAAATTCTGTATGCATAACAACGGGAAAGACAAATTCTGAATTCATAACAGAGGGAAAGAGAAATTCTGAATTCAAAAAAACAAGAAAGACAGATTGTGAATTCTTGACAACAGGAAAGAGAAATTATGAATTCATAGCAACAGGAAAGACAAATTCCGAATTCGTAACAACGGGAAAAACAAATTCTGAATACATGACAACAAGAAAGACAAATTCTGAATACATAAGAAAGGGAAATACACATTCTGAATTCATAGAAACAAGAAAAACAAATTCTGATTTCACAGCAACAGGAAAAACAAATTCTGAATTCATAGCAACAGGAAAGACAAATTCTGAATTTATAACAACAGGAAAGACAAATTCTGAATTCATAACAACAGGAAAAACAAATTCTGAATTCATATCAACGGGAAAGACAAATTCTGAATTCATAACAGCGGGAAAGAGGAATTCAGAATTCAAAAAAATAGGAAAAACAAATTCTGAATTTATAACAACAGGAAAGACAAATTGTGAATTCAGAGCAAAAGAGAAGACAAATTCTAAATTCATAACAACACGTAAGACAAATTCTGAATTCATAGCAACAGGAAAGACAAATTCCGAATTCGTAACAACGGGAGAAACAAATTCTGAATTCACGACAACAGAAAATACAAAGTCTGTATTCATAACAACGGGAAAGACAAATTCTGAATTCATAACAGCGGGAAAGAGAAATTCAGAATTCAAAAAAACAGGATAGACAAATTCTGAATTCCTAACAACAGGAAAGACAAATTCTGAATTCATATCAACAGGAAAAACAAATTCTGAATTCATAACAACAGGAAAAACAATTTCTGAATTCATAGCAAGAGGAAAGACAAATTCTATTTTCATTACAACAGTAAAGAGCAATTCTGAATTCATAGCAACAGCAGAGAAAAATGTTCAGTTCATAACAACAAGCAAGAGAAGTTCTGAATTCATAGCAAGAGGAAAGACAAATTCTGAATTCATAACAACAGGAAAGACAAATTCTGAATTCCTAGGAAGAGGAAAAACAAATTCTGAATTCATGACAACAGGAAAGACAAATTGTGATTTCATAGCAACAGGAGAGACAAATTCTGTATTCATAACAACGGGAAAGACAAATTCTGTATTAATAACAGCGGGAAAGAGAAATTCTGAATTCATAACAACAGGAAAGACAAATTCTGAATTCATAGCAACAGGAAAGAGAAATTCTGAATTCATAGTAACAGGAAAGACAAATTCTGAATTCATAACACCGGGAAAGAGAAATTCTGAATTCAAAAAAACAAGAAAGACAGATTGTGAATTCGTGACAACAGGAAAGAGAAATTCTGAATTCATAGCAACGTGAAAGACAAATTCTGTATTCATAAAAACAGGAAAGTCAAATTCTGAATACATAACAAGAGGAAAAACAAATTATAAATTCATAACAACAGGAAAGACAAATTCCGAATTCATAACAAGAAGAAAGACAAATTCTGAATTCATAAAAACAGGAAAGACAAATTCTGAATTCTGAGCAAAAGGAAAGACAATTTCTTAATTCATAACAACAGGTAAAACAAATTCTGTATTCATAAAAACGGGAAAGAAAAATTCTGAATTCATAACACCGGGAAAGAGAAATTCTGAATTCAAAAAAACAAGAAAGACAGATTGTGAATTCGTGACAACAGGAAAGAGAAATTATGAATTCATAGCAACAGGAAAGACAAATTCCGAATTCGTAACAACGGGAAAAACAAATTCTGAATACATGACAACAAGAAAGACAAATTCTGAATACATAACAAAAGGAAATAGAAATTCTGAATTTATAGCAACAGGAAAAACAAATTCTGATTTCACAGCAACAGGAAAAACAAATTCTGAATTCATAGCAACAGGAAAGACAAATTCTGTCTTTATGACAACAGGAAAGACAAATTCTGAATTTATAACAACAGGAAAGACAAATTCTGAATTCATATCAACGGGAAAGACAAATTCTGAATTCTTAACAGCGGGAAAGAGAAATTCAGAATTCAAAAAATAGGAAAGACAAATTCTGAATTCATAACAACGGGAAAGACAAATTCTGAATTCATAGCATCAGGGGAAAAAAATTATGAATTCATAACAACAGGAAAGACAAATTCTGATTTCATTACAACAGTAAAGAGCAATTCTGAATTCATGGCATCAGGAAAGAAAAATTTTCAATTCATAACAACAGGAAAGACAAATTCCGAATTCGTAACAACAGGAAAGACAAATTTTGAATTCATAGCAACAGCAAAGACAAATTCTGAATTCATAGCAACAGCAAAAACAAATTCTGAATTCATAGCAAGAGGAATGACAAATTCTAAATTCATGACAACAGGAAAGACAAATTCTGAATTCATAAGAACAGGAGGGAAGAATGCAGAATTCATAACAACATGAAAGAAAAATTCTGAATTCATAACAACCGGAAAGACAAATTTTGTATTCATAACAACAGGAAAAACAGATTCTGAATTCATAACAACAGGAAAAACAAATTATGAATTCATAACAACAGGTAAGGCAAATTCTGAATTCATAAAAATGGGAAAGACAAATTCTGCATTCATAACAACAACAACAACAAATTCTGAATTCGTGACAAAAAGAAAGAGAAATTCTGAATTCATAACAACAGAAAAAACAAATTCTGAATTCATAGCAACAGGAAATAACAATTCTGAATTCATAACTACGGGAAAGACAAATTCTGAATTCAGAGCAAAAAGAAAGACAATTTCTGAATTCATAACAACAGGTAAGACAAATTCTGAATTCAGAGCAAAAGGAGAGACAAATTCCGAATGCATAACAACAGGAAAGACAAATTCCGAATTCTTAACAACGGAAAAAACAAGTTCCAAATTCATGGCAACAAGAAAGACAAATTCTGAATACATAACAAAGGGAAATACAAATTCTGAATTCATAGCAACAGGAAAAACAAATTCTGATTTCACATCAACTGGAAAAACAAATTCTGAATTCATAACGGCGGGAAAGGGAAATTCAAAAAAACAGGAAAGACAAATTTTGAATTCATAACAACAGCAAAGACAATTTCTGAATTCATAGCAAGAGAAAAGACAAATTCTGATTTCATTACAACAGTAAAGAGCATTTCTGAATTCATAGCAACAGGATAGAAAAATGTTCAATTGATAACAACAAGAAAGAGAAATTCTGAATTCATAGCAAGAGGAAAGACCAATTCTCAATTCATGACAACAGGAAAGAAAAATTCTGAATTCATAGCAATAGGTAAGACAAATTCTGAATTCATGACAACAGGGAAGGCAAATTCTGATTTCATAGCAACAAGAAAGACAAATTCTGAATTCATAACAACAGGAGAGACAAATTCTGTCTTCATAACAAAGGGAAAGACAAATTCTGTATTCATAACAGCGGGTAAGAGAAATTCTGAATTCATAACAACAGGAAAGACAAATTCTGAATTCATAACAACAGGAAAGAGAAATTCTGAATTCATATCAACAGGAACGAGAAATTCTGAATTCATAGCAACAGGAAAGACAGCTGCTGAATTCATAACAACAGGAAAAAAATTATAAATTCATAGCACAAGGAAAAACAAATTCTGAATTCATAGCAACAGGAAAAACAAGTTCTGAATTCATAGCAACAGGAACAACAAATTCTGAATTCATAAAAAAAGGAAAAATAAATTCTTAATACCTAACAACGGGAAATGCAAATTCCGAATTCATAACAACGTGAAAGACAAATTCTGAATTCATAACAACAGGAAAGACAAATTCTGAATATATAATAACAGGAAAAACAAATTATTAATTCATAACAACGGGAAAGACAAATTCCGAATTCATAACAAGAAGAAAGACAAATTCTGAATTCATAACAACAGGAGAGACAAATTCTGAATATATAATAACAGCAAAAACAAATTATTTATTCATAACAACAGGTAAGACAAATTTTGTATTCATAGCAACGGGAAAGACAAATTCTCGATTTATTATAGCGGGAAAGAGAAATTCTGAATTCAAAAAAACAAGAAAGACGGATTCTTAATTCGTGACAACAGGAAAGAGAAATTCTGAATTCATAGCAACAGGAAAGACAAATTCCGAATTCGTAACAACGGGAAAAACAAATTCTGAATACATGACAACAAGAAAGACAAATTCTGAATACATAACAAAAGGAAATAGAAATTCTGAATTCATAGCAACAGGAAAAACAAATTCTGATTTTACAGCAACAGGAAAAACAAATTCTGAATTCATAGCAACAGGATAGACAAATTCTGACTTTATGACAACAGGAAAGACAAATTCCGAATTTATAACAACAGGAAAAACAAATTCTGAATTCATATCAACGGGAAAGACAAATTCTGAATTCATAACAGCGGGAAAGAGAAATTCAGAATTCAAAAAATAGGAAAGACAAATTCTGAATTCGTAACAACAGGAAAGACAAATTCTAAATTCATATCAACAGGATAAACAAATTCTGAATTCATAGCATCAGTAAAAAAAAATTATGAATTCATAACAACAGGAAAGACAAATTCTGAATTCATAGGTAAGAGGAAAGACATATTCTGATTTCATTAGAACAGTAAAGAGCAATTCTGAATTCATAGCAACAGGAAAGAAAAATTTTCAATTCATAACAACAGGAATGGCAAATTCCGAATACGTAACAACAGGAAAGACAAATTCTGAATTCATAGCAACAGCAAAGAAAAATTCTGAATTCATAGCAACAGCAAAGACAAATTCTGAATTCATAGCAAGAGGAATGACAAATTCTGAATTCATGTCAACAGGAAAAACAAATTCTGAATTCATAAGAACAGGAGGGAAGAATGCAGAATTCATAACAACAAGAAAGAAAAATTCTGAATTCATAACAACCGGAAAGACAAATTTTGTATTCATAACAACAGGAAAAACAGATTCTGAATTCATAACAACAAGAAAAACAAATTATGAATTCATAACAACAGGTAATACAAATTCTGAATTCATAACAATGGGAAAGAGAAATTCTGCATTCATAACAACGAGAAAAACAAATTCCGAATTCATAACAGCGGGAAAAAAAAATTCTGAATTAAAAAAAAAAAGAAAGACAAATTCTGAATTCGTGACAACAGGAAAGAGAAACTCTGAATTCATAGCAAAAGGAAAGACAAATTCTGAATTCATAACAACAGAAAAAACAAATTCTGAATTCATACCAACAGGAAAAACAAATTCTGAATTCATAGCAACAGGGAAAAAAATTGTAAATTCATAACAAAAGGAAAGACAAATTCTGAATTCATAGCAAGAGAAAAGACAAATTCTGATTTAATTGCAACAGTAAAGAGCAATTGTGTATTCATAGCAACAGGAAAGTATAATTATCAATTCATAACAAAAAGAAAGACAAATTCTGAATTCATAACAACGGGAAAGACAAATTCTGTATTCATAACAACGGGAAAAAACAAATTCTGAATTTTAAAAAAAAACAGGAAAGACAAATTCTGAATTCGTGACAACAAGAAAGAGAAATTCTGAATTCATAGCATCAGGAAAGACAAATTCAGAATTCATAACAACAGAAAAAACAAATTCTGAATTCATAGCAACAGGAAAAAGAAATTCTGAATTCATATCAACAGGAAAGACAAATTCAGAATTCATAACAACAGAAAAAACAAATTCTGAATTCATAGCAACAGGAAAAAGAAATTCTGAATTCATAACAACATGAAAGACAAATTCCGAATTAATGACAACAGGAAATAACAATTCTGAATTCATAACTACGGGAAAGACAAATTCTGAATTCATAACAACAGGTAAGACAAATTCTGAATTCAGAGCAAAAGGAAAGACAAATTCCGAATTCATAACAACAGGAAAGACAAATTCCGAATTCGTAACAACGGGAAAAACAAGTTCCGAATTCATGACAACAAGAAAGACAAATTCTGAATACATAACAAAGGGAAATACAAATTCTGAATTCATAGCAACAGGAAAAACAAATTCTGATTTCACAGCAACAGGAAAAACAAATTCTGAATACATAACAACAGGAAAAACAAACTCTGAATTCATAACAACAGGAAAGACAAATTCTGAATACTGAGCAAAAGGAAAGACAAATTCTGAATTCATAACAACAGGTATGACATATTCTGAATTCATAACAGCGGGAAAGAGAAATTCTGTGAATTCATGAAACAGGAGAAAAAAATGTTCAATTCATAACAACAAAAAAGACAAATTCCGAATTCGTAACAACGGGAAAGACAAATTTTGCATTTATAACAACAGGAAAGACAAATTCTGCATTCATGACAACAGGAAAGACAAATTCTGAATTCATAACAACGGGAAAGACAAATTCTGTATTCATAACAACGGGAAAGACAAGTTCTGAATTAAAAAAAAACAAGAAAGACAAATTCTGAATTCGTGACAACAAGAAAGAGAAATTCTGAATGCATGGCATCAGGAATGACAAATTCTGAATTGATAACAACAGAAAAAACAAATTCTGAATTCATAGCAACAGGAAAGACAAATTCTGAAATCATAGCAACAGGAAAGATAAATTCGGAATTCATAACCACAGGAAAGACAAATTCTAATTTCATAACAACAGGAAATACAAATTCCGAATTAATGACAACAGGAAATAACAATTCTGAATTAATAACTACGGAAAATACAAATTCTGAATTCAGAGCAAAAGGAAAGACAAATTCTGAATTCATTACAACAGGTAAGACAAATTCTGAATTCAGAGCAAAAGGAAAGACAAATTCCGAATTCTTAACAACGTGAAAAACAAATTCTGAATTCATGACAACAGGAAAGACAAATTCTGAATACATAACAAAGGAAAATACAAATTCTGAATTCACAGCAACGGGAAAGACAAATTCTTTATTCATAGCAACAGGAAAGACAAATTCTGAATTTATGACAACAGGAAAGACAAATTCTGAATTCATAACAAAGGGAAAGGCAAAGTCTGTATTCATAACAACGGGAAAGACAAATTCTGAATTCATAACAGCGGGAAAGAGAAATTCAGAATTCAAAAAAACAAGAAAGACAAATTCTGAATTCCTAACAACAGGAAAGACAAATTCTGAATTCATATCAACAGGAAAAACAAATTCTGAATTCATAACAACAGGAAAAAATATTCTGAATTCATAACAACAGGAAAGACAATTTCTGAATTCATAGCAAGAGGAAAGACTAATTCTATTTTCATTACAACAGTAAAGAGCAATTCTGAATTCATAGCAACAGGAGAGAAAATGTTCAATTCATAACAATAAGAAAGACAAATTCTGAATTCATAGCAAGAGGAAAGACAAATTCTGAATTCATGATAACAGGAAAGACAAATTCTGAATTCATAGCAACAAGAAAGACAAATTCTGAATTCATAGCAACAGGAAACACAAATTCTTACTTAATAACAACAGGAAAAACAAATTCTGAATTCATAGATTAAGGACAGACAATTTCTGAATTCATAGCAAGAGGAAAGACAAATTCTGATTTCATGACATCTGTAAAGAGCAATTCTGAATTCATAGCAACTGGAAAGGAAAATTCAGAATTAATAACAACAAGAAAGAAAAATTCCGAATTGGTAACAACGCGAAAAACAAATTCTGAATTCATTACTAGAGGAAAGACAAATTTTGAATTCATGGCAACGGGAAAGATAAATTCTGAATTAATAACTACAAGAAAGACAAATTCTGAATACACAGCAACAGGAAAGACAAATTCTCAATTGATAACAGCAGGAAAGTCAAATTCTGAATTCATAACCACAAAATAAAAAAATCTGAATTCATAGCAACAGCAAAGATAAATTCTGAATTCATAGCAACAGGAAAGACTAATTCTAAATACATAAAAACAAGGAAGAAAATTCCGAATTCGTAACCACAGGAAATACAACTTCTGAATTCATAACAACGGGAAAGGCAAAATCTGAATTCATAACAACAGAGAAAACAAATTCTGAATTCATAGCAACAGGAAAAACAAATTCTGAATTCATAAAAACAGGAAAGACAAATTCGGAATTCATAACCACAGGAAAGACAAATTCTTATTTCATAAGAAAAGGAAAGACAAATTCCGAATAAATGACAACAGGAAATAACAATTCTGAATTCATAAGTACGGGAAGACAAATTCTGAATTCAGAGCAAATGGAAAGACAAATTCTGAATTCATAACAACAGGTAATACAAATTCTGAATTCAGAGCAAAAGGAAAGACAAATTCCGAATTCATACCAACAGGAAAGACAAATTCCGAATTAATGACAACAGGAAATAACAATTCTGAATTCATAACTACGGGAAGACAAATTCTGAATTCGGAGCAAATGGAAAGACAAATTCCGAATTCCTAACAACGGGAAAAACAAATTCTGAGTTCATGACAACAAGAAAGACAAATTCTGAATACATAACCAAGGGAAATACAAATTCTGAATTCATAGCAACAGGAAAGACAAATTCTGAATTCATAGCAACAGGAAAGACAAATTCTGAATTCATAGCAACAGGAAAGACAAATTCTGAATTCATAACAACGGGAAAGACAAATTCTGTATTCATAACAACGGGAAAGACAAATTCTGAATTCATAACAGCGGGAAAGAGAAATTCAGAATTAAAAAAAACAGGAAAGACACATTCTGAATTCCTAACAACAGGAAAGACAAATTCTGAATTCATATCAACAGGAAAAACAAATTCTGAATTCATAACAACAGGAAAAAAAATTCTGAATTCATAACAACAGGAAAGACAATTTCTGAATTCATAGCAAGAGGAAAGACAAATTCTATTTTCCTTACAACACTAAAGAGCAATTCTGAATTCATAGCAACAGGAGAGAAAAATGTTCAATTCATAATAACAAGAAAGACAAATTCTGAATTCATAGCAACAGGAAAGACAAGTTCTGCATTCATAGCAACAGGAAAGACAAATTCGGAATTCATAACCACAGGAAAGACAAATTCTGAATTCATAGCAAGAGGAAAGACTAATTCTATTTTCATTACAACAGTAAAGAGCAATTCTGAATTCATAGCAACAGGAGAGAAAATGTTCAATTCATAACAATAAGAAAGACAAATTCTGAATTCATAGCAAGAGGAAAGACAAATTCTGAATTCATGATAACAGGAAAGACAAATTCTGAATTCATAGCAACAAGAAAGACAAATTCTGAATTCATAGCAACAGGAAACACAAATTCTTACTTAATAACAACAGGAAAAACAAATTCTGAATTCATAGATTAAGGACAGACAATTTCTGAATTCATAGCAAGAGGAAAGACAAATTCTGATTTCATGACATCTGTAAAGAGCAATTCTGAATTCATAGCAACTGGAAAGGAAAATTCAGAATTAATAACAACAAGAAAGAAAAATTCCGAATTGGTAACAACGCGAAAAACAAATTCTGAATTCATTACTAGAGGAAAGACAAATTTTGAATTCATGGCAACGGGAAAGATAAATTCTGAATTAATAACTACAAGAAAGACAAATTCTGAATACACAGCAACAGGAAAGACAAATTCTCAATTGATAACAGCAGGAAAGTCAAATTCTGAATTCATAACCACAAAATAAAAAAATCTGAATTCATAGCAACAGCAAAGATAAATTCTGAATTCATAGCAACAGGAAAGACTAATTCTAAATACATAAAAACAAGGAAGAAAATTCCGAATTCGTAACCACAGGAAATACAACTTCTGAATTCATAACAACGGGAAAGGCAAAATCTGAATTCATAACAACAGAGAAAACAAATTCTGAATTCATAGCAACAGGAAAAACAAATTCTGAATTCATAAAAACAGGAAAGACAAATTCGGAATTCATAACCACAGGAAAGACAAATTCTTATTTCATAAGAAAAGGAAAGACAAATTCCGAATAAATGACAACAGGAAATAACAATTCTGAATTCATAAGTACGGGAAGACAAATTCTGAATTCAGAGCAAATGGAAAGACAAATTCTGAATTCATAACAACAGGTAATACAAATTCTGAATTCAGAGCAAAAGGAAAGACAAATTCCGAATTCATACCAACAGGAAAGACAAATTCCGAATTAATGACAACAGGAAATAACAATTCTGAATTCATAACTACGGGAAGACAAATTCTGAATTCGGAGCAAATGGAAAGACAAATTCCGAATTCCTAACAACGGGAAAAACAAATTCTGAGTTCATGACAACAAGAAAGACAAATTCTGAATACATAACCAAGGGAAATACAAATTCTGAATTCATAGCAACAGGAAAGACAAATTCTGAATTCATAGCAACAGGAAAGACAAATTCTGAATTCATAGCAACAGGAAAGACAAATTCTGAATTCATAACAACGGGAAAGACAAATTCTGTATTCATAACAACGGGAAAGACAAATTCTGAATTCATAACAGCGGGAAAGAGAAATTCAGAATTAAAAAAAACAGGAAAGACACATTCTGAATTCCTAACAACAGGAAAGACAAATTCTGAATTCATATCAACAGGAAAAACAAATTCTGAATTCATAACAACAGGAAAAAAAATTCTGAATTCATAACAACAGGAAAGACAATTTCTGAATTCATAGCAAGAGGAAAGACAAATTCTATTTTCCTTACAACACTAAAGAGCAATTCTGAATTCATAGCAACAGGAGAGAAAAATGTTCAATTCATAATAACAAGAAAGACAAATTCTGAATTCATAGCAACAGGAAAGACAAGTTCTGCATTCATAGCAACAGGAAAGACAAATTCGGAATTCATAACCACAGGAAAGACAAATTCTTATTTCATAAGAAAAGGAAAGACAAATTCCGAATAAAGGAAATAACAATTCTGAATTCATAACTACGGGAAGACAAATTCTGAATTCAGAGCAAATGGAAAGACAAATTCTGAATTCATAACAACGGGTAATACAAATTCTGAATTCAGAGCAAAAGGAAAGACAAATTCCGAATTCATACCAACAGTAAAGACAAATTCCGAATTAATGACAACAGGAAATAACAATTCTGAATTCATAACTACGGGAAGACAAATTCTGAATTCGGAGCAAATGGAAAACAAATTCTAAATTCATACCAAGAGGTAAGACAAATTCTGAATTAAGAGCAAAAGAAAAGACAAATTCCGAATTCATAACAGCAGGAAAGACAAATTCCGAATTCGTAACAACGGGAAAAACAAATTCTGAGTTCATGACAACAAGAAAGACAAATTCTGAATTCATAACAACGGGAAAGACAAATTCTGTATTCATAACAACGGGAAAGACAAATTCTGAATTCATAACAGCGGGAAAGAGAAATTCAGAATTAAAAAAAACAGGAAAGACACATTCTGAATTCCTAACAACAGGAAAGACAAATTCTGAATTCATATCAAAAGGAAAAACAAATTCTGAATTTATAACAACAGGAAAAAAAATTCTGAATTCATAACAACAGCAAAGACAATTTCTGAATTCATAGCAAGAGGAAAGACAAATTCTATTTTCCTTACAACAATAAAGAGTAATTCTGAATTCATAGCAACAGGAGAGAAAAATGTTCAATTCATAACAACAAGAAAGACACATTCTGAATTCATAGCAACAGGAAAGACAAGTTCTGCATTCATAGCAACAGGAAAGACAAATTCTGAATTCATAAAAACAGGGATGACAAATTCCGAATTCCTAACAACGGGAAAGACAAATTCTGAATTCGTAACAACAGGAAAGACAAATTCTGAATTCATCGCAACAGGAAAGACAAAATCTGAATTCATAGCAACAGGAAAGACAAATTCTGAATTCATAACAAAGGGAAAGACAAAGTCTGTATTCATAACTGCGGGAAAGACAAATTCTGAATTCATAACAACAGGCAAAAAAAATTCTTAATTTTTATCAACAGGAAAGACAAATTCTTACTTAATAACAACAGGAAAAACAAATTCTGAATTCATAGCTTAAGGACAGACAATTTCTGAATTCATAGCAAGAGGAAAGTCAAATTCTGATTTCATTACAACAGTAAAGAGCAATACTGAATTCATAGCAACTGGAAAGGAAAATTCTGAATTCATAACAACAAGAAAGAAAAATTCCGAATTGGTAACAACAGGTAAGACAAATTCTGAATTCATAGCAACGGGAAAGATAAATTCTGAATTAATAACTACATGAATGACAAATTCTGAATACATAGCAAAAGGAAAGACAAATTCTGAATTCATAACAACAGGAAAGTCAAATTCTGAATTCATAACCACAAAAAAAAATCTGAATTCATAGCAACAGCAAAGAAAAATTCTGAATTCATAGCAACAGTAAAGACAAATTCTGACTTCATAACAACAGGAAAGACTAATTCTAAATACATAAAAACAAGGAAGACAAATTCCGAATTCGTAACCACGGGAAATACAAATTCTGAATTCATAACAACGGGAAAGGCAAAATCAGAATTCATAGCAACAGGAAAGTTAAATTCCGAATTCATAGCAACAGGAAAGAAAAATTCTGAATTCCTAACAACGGGAAAGACAAATTCTGAATTCATAACACCAGGAATGACAAATTCTGAATTCATAACAAGAGGAAAAACAAATTATGAATTCATAGCAACAGGAAAGGCAAATTCTGAATTCATAACAACAGGAAAGACAAATTCTTTATTCATAACAACGGGAAAGATAAATTCTTTATTCATAAGAACGGGAAAGACAAATTCTGAATTCATAACAGCGGGAAAGAGAAATTCTGAATTCAAAAAAACAGGAAAGACGGATTCTGAATTCGTAACAACGGGAAAGAGAAATTCTGAATTCATAGCAAAAGGAAAGACAATTTCTGTATTCATAACAACGGGAACACAAATTCGGAATTCAATACAACAGGAAAGACAAATTCTGAATCCATTGCAACGGGAAAGACGAATTCTGATTTCATAACAGCAAAAAAGACAAATTCTGAATTCATAGCTACAGCCAAAAAAATTTCTGAGTTCATAACTTCCGGAAAGACAAATTCTGATTTCATAGCAGCAGGAAAAACAAATTCTGAATTCATATCAACAGGAAAGAAAAATTCCGAATTCATAACAACAGGAAAAACAATTTCTGAATTCATAACAATACGAAAGACAAATTCTGAATTCATAAGAACAAAAAGGACAAATTTTGAATTCGTTACAAAAAGCAAAGTGCAATTCTGTATTCATAGCAACATGAAAGTAACATTTTCAATTCATAGCAGCAAGAAAGACAAATTCCGAGGTCGTAACAACGGGAAAGACAGATTCTGAATTCATAACAACAGGAAAGACAAATTCTGATTTCATTGCAACAGTTAAGAGCAATTCTGAATTCATAGCAACAGGAAAGAAAAATTTTCAATTCATAACAATAAGAAAGACAAATTCTGAATTCATGGCCACAGGAAAGACAAATTACCAATTCATAACAAAAGGAAAGACAAATTCTGAATTCTTAACAGCGGGAAAGAGAAATTCTGAATTCATAACAACAGTAAAGAAAAATTCTGAATTCATAACAGCAAGAAAGACAAATCCCGAAGTCATAACTAAAGAAAAGACAATTTCTGAATTCATAGCAACAGGAAAGACAAATTCTGACTTCATAACAACAGGAAAGACTAATTCTAAATTCATAAAAACAAGAAAGACAAATTCCGAATTCGTAACAACGGGAAAGACAAATTCTGAATTCATAATAACGGGAAAGACAAAATCTGAATTCATAAACCACGGGAAATACAAATTCTGAATTCATAAATAAAGGTAAGACAAATTTTGACTTCACAGCAACAGGAAAAAAAATTCTGAATTCATAACAATAGGAAAGAAAAATTCTGAATTCATAGCAAAAGGAAAAACAAATTCTGAATTAATAACAACAGGAAAGACATATTCTGAATTCATAGCAACGTGATAGCAAATTCTGAATTTATAAAAACTGGAAAGAAATATTCTAAATTTATAACAACGGGAAATACAAATTCTGAATTCGTAACAACAGGAAAGACAAATTGTAAATTCATAACAACAGGAAAGACAAATTCTGATTTCATAACAGCAAAAAAGACACATTCTGAATTCAATGCTACAGCCAAAAAAAATTCTGAATTCATAACAACAGGAAAGACAAATTCTGAATTCATAAGTACAAAAAGGACAAATTCTCATTTCATAAAAGCGGGAAAGAGAAATTCTGAATTTATAAAAACAGGAAAGACAAATTTTGATTTCATTACAACAGTAAAGAGCAATTCTGAACTCATAGCAACAGGAAAGAAAAATTTTCAATTCATAACAACAAGAAAGACAAATTCCGAATTCGTAACAACAGGAAAGACAAATTCTGAATTCATAGCAACTGTAAAAAAATTCTGAATTAATAACAACAGGAAAGACAAATTCTGAATTCATAGCAACAGGAAAGACAAATTCTGAAATCATAAAAACGGGATATACAAATTCTGAATTCATAACAACAGGAAAAACATATTCTGAATTCATACAACAGGAAAGACATATTCTGAGTTCATACAACAGGAAAGACATATTCTGAATTCATAACAACAGGAAAGACAAATTCTTAATTCATAACAACAAGAAAGACAAATTCTGAATTCATAACAACGGGTTAGACAAATTCTGAATTCATAACAACAGGTACGACAATTTCTCAATTCATAGCAAAATGAAAAAGAAATTCCGAAATAATAACAACAGGAAAGACACATTCTGAATGCATAACAAAAGGAAAGACAAATCCCGAAGTCATAACGAATGAAGAGACAAATGTTGAATTTATAACAACGGTAAAGGCACATTCTGAATTCATAGCAAAGGGAAATACAAATTCTGAATTCATAGCAACAGGAAAGACAAATTCTCACTTCATATGAATAGGAAAGACAAATTCTGAATTCATGACAACAGGAAAGACAAATTCTGAATTCATAAGAAAACGAAAGACAAATTCCGAATTAATAACAACATGAAAGACACATTCTGTATTCATAACAACAGGAAAGACAAATTCTGAATTCAAAACAACAGGAAAGACATATTCTGAATTCATAAGAAAACGAAAGACAAATTCTGAATTAATAACAACATGAAAGACACATTCTGTATTCATAACAAGAGGAAAGACAAATTCTGAATTCAAAACAACAGGAAAGACATATTCTGAATTCATACAACAGGAAAGACAATTTCTGAATTCATAGCAACAGCAAAAAAAATTCTGACTTCATCACATCAGGAAAGACAAATTCTGAATACATAGCAACGGGAAAGCAATTTCTGAATTCATAACAGCAGGAAAGACAAATTCTGAATTCATAACAACGGGAAATACAAATTCTGAATTCATAGCAACAGGAAAGACAAATTCTGAATACATAGCAACAGGAAAGACGATTTCTGATTTCATAACAACAGGAAAGACAAATTCTGATTTCATAATTGCAAAAAATACAAATTCTGAATTCATACCAACAGCAAAAATAATTCTGAATTCCTCACATGAGGAAAGACAAATTCTGAATTCATAGCAACAGGAAAGACAAATTTTGAATTCATAAGAACAAAAAAGACAAATTCTGAATTCCTAACAACCGGAAAGACAAATTCTGATTTCATAACAACGGAAAAGAGGAATTCTGAATTCATGAAAACAAGAAATACAAATTCTGATTTCATTACAACAGGAAAGAGCTATTCTGAATTCATAGCCACAGGAAGGAATAATTTTGAATTCATAACAATTGGAAAGACAAATTCTGATCTCATAACAACAGGAAAGACAAATTCTGAACTCATAACAACAGGAAAGACAAATTCTGAATTCATAACAACAGGAAACATAAATACTGAATTCATAACAACAGAAAAGACAAATTTTGAATTCATAACAACGTGAAAAATAAATTCTGAATTTATAACAACGGTAAAAACAAATTCTGAATTCATAACAACGGGTAAGACAAATTCTGAATTCATAAGCCAATAGGACAAGCAAATTCTGAATAATATATGTTGCAATGGGAAAGACAAATTCTAAATTTGTTTTTTAATGGGAAAGTCAAATTCTGAATTCATAAGGCATTCGAAAAACGTCAAATTTTTCCTATGAATACATAGCAAATTTCATATAATATAAAGACTTTTGGGGGGTGCCTGTTTTCCTACATTTTGAAAATCGTATTAAAATAAAATAAATATCGTAACGCTTGCTTTTCATTCGGTTTAGGAAGAGATATATATGACATAGCTTCTCGAATAAATATTAAATATTGTGTTTCCAACTTAACCTTTCTAATAATTCTCCCTCATTATAATCTAAAACAGGCCATACATCTTCTTAAGTTAGATGACTAGAAAATAAACAATAAGATTATGTCTGGAATGATTGAGTGCTGGAATTCCTAAAAATACACACACCTAGCAGTACAAAAGCAAATCTTCTTTTCAAAGAATAATTCAATTCTAAAATATATCAGTTCACATTAAAATAAAGAGAAAAGATGCGCGCAGAATCTCAATTTCCTTCAAATAGATTAACCTGAGAAAGATGAAAGAGAAATGTAATTTTAATTGTATCATGAAATGTTTTTATTTTTTTTAATTCGACTGTGAATGCGATTATTGGTTGGTTTAGCCAAATATGCTACTTTAATACGGATTGAATCAGAATTTTGTTTTTCTTTAAACATAGTATAAATGGTGTAATTCTAACGATTATGTTTGTAGATAATCAGTTTTTCATTAAAAAGAAATTAAGTAGAAATATAAGGGATTTCGTTGATAATTAGATGTTTATTCACACCATCCAAAAACCATTTTATTCTAAAGTTTAGTCCTTAAGAATATAAGATTTTAATTTTTCTGTCATCATTACTAAAATCTTTCTTTGTCTTTATCGTTCCCTATCTCACTCTCCCTATCTCACTCTCTATATCTCACCCTCCCTTTCTCACTATCTCATTCATGCACACACATGCATACATATATTTCTATTTCAAATTTTAGTCATTACTAATGAGATTAACATTTTTCTGTCATCATTACTAAAATCTCTCTCCATCTTTCACGCTTTCTCTCTTTCTTTCTCATACACATAGATATTTTTATTTCAAATTTTAGTTATTAGTAATATGAGATTATAATATTCCATCATGGTTACAAAAATCTCTTTTTCTCTCTCTTTCTCTTTCTCACACATACACATACACACATATTTTATTCCAAATGTTAGTCATTATCTATATAATTTTCTGTCATCATAACTAAAATCTCTCTTTCTCTCTCATACACATACAAACTCGCACACACACATGCGTGCATATACACATATAAACACACGATTATTTTTCAAATTTAATCATTACCAGTATGAGGTTTGACTTTTTCTGTTATTAATGTTAATTTTCTTTCTCTTTAACTCTTTCTGTGGCTATCTCTATATTTTAATTTATTTTCTCAAAACTGCTATATATATATATATATATATATATATATATATATATATATATATATATATATATACTAGCCCGATGTTACCCGTGCAACTCAGAACATTTTAGTAGTAGAAGAAAAAATATATTTTTTCTTTTGTTTTGGGTAAACATGATTTGATCTTTTGTGACATTGTAAACAACATTGCGTTTGTTTTTGTTTTAAAATTACAGGGGGAAATATTTACATTTTTTTGTTGACTAGATGAATTTAACATAAAAATAAAAATTATTTATTTTGTTTTACTGAAATTAGAAATATAAAAACTATTACACTCTCAGTTCAGATTTTTTTAAGAATATTTAAAAATGGAGATATATAATTTTAGAGGAAAATGTTACATTACTGCCACAAAATATATTTAAAAATATTTCTTTTGTTTCAAAATTAAAGTGGGAAAATATTCATATTTTTTGTTGACCAAATGAATTTTTAAAGCGTCGGAATTAAAATTAATCATAAAAGCTCATTTTTTTAATAAAAAATATTTTAGTCGCGTTTGACACGTGTGATTTGATTTCTGTGATGTAATGTAGCAAACGTCTTAGATCTTAGATGTATTACGGAGCAAATGTAAACAATCGGCTCCATTGGCCAAAATGTATGAAAGGAAAAGTTGCTGAACTTAAAACTCAAAAAGTATGTGTCGATCTTGCTTGCCTGTAGATATGTGTCCCTAGACAGTTTGAATGCCGTAGCTTAAAAAATGTAGGCGTACATAGGGAACAATCACACACGGACCCACAGATTGCCTTTTATATATATAGATATATCACTTTCTCTATTTCTTTCTCTCTCATGCACACATACAGACACTACTATTTTAAATTGTAGTTAACTCTCAATCTTTAGCTTTCTATCTGTCTATCTACTCAGCTGGATATTTTTAATAATAAAAAATAGATACATTTTTTATATTTGCCTATATTTCTGAGATGAGGTAGTATTTACACTATTTACATTATTCGGACTATTGTACTCATCTTGAATACCATTTGTACGATGTTTAATAATAGATCATTCTATTTGCCTATATTTCTGAGATGGGGTAGTATTTGCACTATTTACAATATTCGGACTATTGCCCTCATTTTAGTGCCATTTGTAAGACGCTTCGGTCATTTTACGCTCCGGCTTTCTTCAGGTGCTAAGAATTTTGCACAAGGAATGAGAATGATATACTTCAGTGATCGAAATAAAGGACTCCGTTTAAAATTCGTAGCACCTGAAGAAGGTTAGAGCGTGCAACAGCCCAAACACCGTGCAAATGGTAACACAGAGGAAGACAATAGTCCGAATAATGCATACATATTTTCAAATCAAGATAACTAAAAAGGTTTTACTTTTTTTTATCTTTGTAGGATGATTATTCGAGATCTTTTTTATTTTCTGTTAGTATAATTAAAAAAATAACATACTTCAATTAGTGCCACACTTGTTAAACATTCTTACTTCCTGTTAATAAAAAAACACTTATGCCAAACAATGAAACGGTGATGACCAGCCTTCAGATAACGTTATCCTAATATTAACTTTTAAATGAATGAAACTCGTTAATGTCTTAGCAAACTATGACACCACGAGATAATTAAAACTTCACTTCAATTGCTTTCACTGATTCGCATGGTGTATGGTGTCCTGTTCTCTTACATTCAGTCAGTTAAGTGCCATACGTGAAACACGCTTGGGCGATCATGTCTCGAAAGAGACATGACTGACTGGGCAGAAGATGATCCCGCAGCAGGTTGCCATTGCTTTCTGCAGTAGACTGGTTGCCAGACAAGGCTATAGAACCCAATCTGTCCTGTTATTTAACTCATAACTGGAAGGAAGAGGCGGATTAATACCATTCCTAAGGGTATTTGCGCGTAAGTGAATGCAATGAATTCAACTGGAATTCGAATTCGGTTCCCCGATTGCTCGTTCCGAGCCGATATCCACTCCACCACAACACACACGAAGAAAAATTACAGTCTAATTTAACCCTTGACATAATAATATCATCCGCACCTACTCGCATCCGAGCATTGGGATCGTCATACCCTCTTGTTTCTCCCCATCTGGTGACGGAAGCGGAAATGGCTGTGAAGGTACAGACTATTTCTGAAGAGTCGAGAGTCACAAAGAAGTGTTAGATGCGACTGGGAGAATCAGGCCCTACTGACTGCACCCCGCAGATCCTCTTTCTGTTGACGATTGAACTCAAAAGTCTCTGTTCTGATTGGATGGTCCTGAAGACATTTTATTTAGCATGATTTGAAAAAATTATATTCTATTTTATATTATTAAAAATATCCAGATAGACAGACAGACAGACAGTAAGAGAAAAAGAGAAGTATAGAGATATTAGTAATTATGAGAAAATGAAATAGAATCTGATACTTGTAATGATTAAAATTTGAAAGAGAATTGTATCTATCTATATATATATATATATATATATATATATATATATATATATATATATATAATTCATTTTTTTATTCAGAATTAATTTAATTTACATTGTGACACAGAAACTTCTAGGTTTTGAGATTAAATTTTTTTTCTCGTCATCAAGCAATGTTCAATAACTTTTATGAAAATTACTTACATTTGAAAGTAGAAAACAATAAGTTTGCTTTTTAAATAGTTAATATGGAGGACAAGACAAAAACTTTCTAAGTTGACCTTCAAGTCATATGTGGGGGATACGAGGTTTTCATTCATGTTTACGGAAAAATGTCATTTTATTCGGCAAGAGTCGAGACTGCTTACATTCGGTAAAATGTATACATTTTAACTACAAGGTAAATCTTTTAGATTATATGCATTTCGGCTATTTTTCTAAAAAAAGAAAATACCTTTAATTTTTGTTCTGACTTCAGGAGAATTTTGGTCTAATTGAAATATTTTTATTCGGTTCAGAGTGCATTTTTCCAATCATTTCTTCATATATTCTTAACTTGCATAAATTTTAATATCTGTTAAATTAATATTATATCATAATAAAAAAACATAGTACCTGATATATGTAAGTTAATCGATATTCTTTTATGAAGAATTATTAACTATATTCTAAGGTGAATATTTTGCAATATTTACATATGGCATTAATTTCATTACGTTTATTTAATAGATTCTCACTTTTAAGAAATTTAATTACCCGTTGTTCTTTCATATAGACACAAGGGGCATGGATCGTTTCAAGACTTACATATTCTATTATTTTTTACTTCCTCATTTTATTTAGGGTGTTTCTCTTATATACCAACAATATTTTGATAAGAATGTACAATTGCGGTACTTGTTATTAGTAAAGGAAAAAGTATGCTGATAATATCTTTATTTAAGTGAAATTTTAGGACAACCAACAAAATTATTTATATTACCAGGGTTTTCAATAGATGAAATACATTGATAAACAATAGATTCTGTAAGGAAATCCATTTTTAAAGGACACTATAAGGTTTCTACAATTCCATTTTTTATTGTTCAGTTTTGAAATTATTCTTATTTTCATCTGGAATTATTCTTATTTTCATTTAGGTTTAAATTTTTATTTAAAATATTATTGTCATGTTTGTTTCTAGATTATCAGTACAAATATAACTTAATTTTAGTGTATTCCTATCGAAAATTTTGCTTAACTGATTATTGTTTAGAAGATGTTTCTCAATCAAAGCGAGAACTTTTTGCATAATTTACTGCTAATCATTTGGTTGAACCGAATAATATTTCTATTCCTATTTTTCTTCGGAGTAGTTCTTTTCTTTTACATATTTGATATTTGGGCTTTTGTATGCACGATTTTTTTCATAAGCATTATAAAAATTGCTATGCTTATTAAACACTTTTTCATTTGCTAAATTCCTACCAATTCTATATTCTATGGATGAGGGTATATGTTTAATAATGGATAGAGCATGGTTAGATTTGGGGTGGATATATATAAAGGATTTGTATTTGTTTTTTTTATATGGTTGGTAGATATTATTTTCTAAATTTAAAGTGACATCGAGGAAATCTTTTTTATATTTGTGTTTATAGTAACTTTTAAATTCTCTATATATCAAATTACTATTTTATCAATTTTAAAATTTGTAGAATTCCTTACCACAATGAGGTCATCATCCATGTATAATTCAATTTATATTATCATGAGCCATAAGATTATGTAGAACAAATAATTCCACAAGATTGGAAGACGCGACAAAGTCCAATGAACCCATTGTTATATAAAAAGTTTCCTTAGAATCATTTTTTCAACAGATTTTTGTTATAAATAAGAACTGATGTTATTGCATTCATTATGATATTACACTCTTTCTATGATATATCTTAGTAAACATAGACAAATTCTAATATAGTAACAAATAGTTTCCTTGATAAGTAATATTCTTCAATATCAAACTGGATTAGAGAACGATTGTTTTTTTCCTTTATATTACAAAATCAATTTGTTATATTGATGGTATTTAATCCAAGATACTCCATAATTTGTTTATTTACTCTTTCGAGTATATTTTTACTTAATCTTCTAGGATTTATGATTCTAATGGGAGGATTTATATAAAAGTTTTGTTTGTGGTCATTGATGGTGATGTAACGCTAATCCATGCTAAGTTTTGCGATTCTATCACTTATTTTTAGTTTATAAGTGATTTTTTACGAGAAGTATTTATATTTTTAACTAAATTTTCTCTGTTATTATTTACATTTTATAGCTTTTTGTTAATTTTTTCTTCATTAAATATTATATTCCTTTGCTGTTAACTGATAGAAATTTATTGTTTTATCTGATTTTATAGACACTTTATCAGATCTGCTAATTTCTTTCAATACATTTTCAATATATCATTGGAAATAATTTTTATGAAAAGTATGCGAAAGCGTTCAAGAAAGTACTCCAAAAAATTGATAGAAGTGCTCAGCAACCTCGACATATTTGAGAAAAACAATAAGAGTAATCAAGAATCTCTACTGGCAACAAACGGCCTTAATATGGATAGGAAATAAATTCATCAGATATTCAAGGATAGAAAGGGGCGTAAAACAAAGATATGTTTTCACCGGATCTATTCAACTTGTACAGCAAGACTATTCTGAGGACTCTAGAAGTTATGTCAGTATTCGTCATCGAAGGCCACAATTTAAACAACATAAAGTACGCAGATGATACAGTGTTGATAGCAGACATGGAAAGGAAACCACAAGACCTCCTACAGAAGGTAACTGAAGAGAGTGACAAGATAGGACTACAAATAAACTACAAGCAAACCGAATGCATGGTCACCAGCCAAAACAGCAGCACAAATACAGGTGGTAGATACTACAATCAAGCAGGTCCAAAAATTTAAATACCTGGGAAGTGTTCTAACAAGTGCGAAAGAGAGATACGATGGCGAATTGGCATGACGAAGGACGCATTCCAGAAGCTGAACAGAATATTAAGAGACAGGAAACTTTCACTAGAAACAGAGTACTGGATTGCTATGTGGTGTCAGTTCTTCAATACTGCAGTGAATGCTGGATGAATCTCATCGAAGATGAAGGAAAAACTTGAAGCAACTGAAATGTGGTTCTACAGAAGGATGTTGTGAATATATTGGATCGAGCATGTGAGCAATGATGAGGCTTTGGAAAGGATGGAAACGAAAAGGAAATAAGTACTGAGCATCAGAAAGAGACGGCTAAAGTTCCAGGGACATGCAATGAGGAAGAAGGGCTTGAAGAATCTGATACTCACAGATCAGATAGAGGGAAAGAGAGACAGGGTAAAGCAGCGTGTAACATACTGGACAAGCCTGAGCAGATGAATGGCAGGGTGGAGTTAAGTCGTGTAACAAGAAAAAGCGTGCTAAGATGCACCAGGGATAGGGAGACGTAGAAAGCCATGACTGACTATGTCTTGGAGAAACAAGACTCATAGAGGAAGAATATTATTATCCAAATGGAAAGTATTCTAAAGCACTACAATAGAAATGCATTGAGCACATTTTAATACAACTGGGTACTGGTCTTATTCAATTATCACCAAAAACTAATTTTACATATATATATATATATATATATGTGTGTGTGTGTGTGTGTGTGTGTGTGTGTGTGTGTGTGTGTGTGTGTGTGTGTGCGCCCGTGTGTGTGTGTGTTCACATTATATCCCGAGGGTGCTCATTTCAATACTTATCGACAAGATTCAACTTGTCGATAAAGTCCCTAAATGGCTTCACATTGGGGTTGTTATTACGAGATCTTTCCCTTATATGTCTTATATCGTGTCAAGGACGGCATTCCAATAGCCTGCTAAACTATCCGATGAGATGTCGTCAAAAACTACTCAGTCCGCCGAAACCAAGTCGACCGCTTTGCATGTTTATTAGAAGCATAAACCCCAATAAGACGAAGAGACAAGATCATTTATAGTACCATCCAGCACGCAAAGTCCTCGGCCGGATTTGCGGAAACAAGACCACACGCAGCATGCAAAGACTTGCGTACGTCAAAACATGCTCAATAAAGGGCGAACTTACTAGACAGTATATATTCACGGTCGCGAGTTGAAACACGGGTCTCCTGTAAACAACATAAATCCACACCGAGGTGCTGTAGATCGCGGTTAAGACGCTCTCTGCAAGTCTCTGCTCTCAGGCCCCGGGCATTCACACTAGCCAACCAGAGAGCCATTATCAGTCCGATTCGAGTTGAGTATATTGCACCAAATATGTCTGGGGACAGGACACTGAAGTACTGTTCCTTGATCCAGTGCCCATGTCAGTTTTGATGGAGCCATCAAGAGACAGCCCACCAATGTTCCAAGGGAAAGTTAATTTTGGAGCTCTATACAGGGAGGGGTGAACATAAAGTAGGGTCTGCTCTGAACAAAACTGACTCAATTTTTCATCATACATTTCATGAAAATAAGAAAGGTGTAGGAATGATGGGAATGCACCATTAGCCTCATTTGACATTCCTCATATCTACTGGACATATCAACAGATTGATTTCGAAATTTAATAATGTCTTCACTTCTCAGCACCCTTCTGTATAATTATATGTCTCTTCTTCATCTGTGTTGACTTCATCATTACTCACATGTTCAGTCCATTGTATTCTCAGCATCTTTCTGTATAATTACATTTCTGTTGCTTTAAGTCTATTTTCATCTTTTAATTTTCATCTTTACAATTTTTATTGCAAGACCAGTAATCTACAGCAGTGAACAGATATCGCATATCTGATATAAAATGAGATTCGAACACGCATACTTTATTTTTCCACAACATTTTAATATCATTTTAATTAAAAATATTTTGATGACTTTAGAAGCCTAGTGAACACCAAGATGCTCTAACTGCTAACGTACAAAAGTTGATGACTGCAGAAAAAACTAATCTAGCCTTAAATCCATCACTTCATTTGCTGATTTCTCAGTGTTATATTCGTTTTTGTTTTTAAACTATTAGTATTAATAATAGTAGTAAAGCAAGTACTATCAAACAAAAAGGAATGTTGGATGTAATGAAAAACAGAAAGAATGATTTTAACATTTTTATCATAAACAATGTCTAAATATTGGATTAGAAATAAATTTCCGTCACAACCTTATAAATATTATAATAAAAAAATTTACCAGAACTTTGTTTCCAACCCAATACTTAGTAAGATCTTAAACTTTTACTCTCAAATATTAAAAAAGTGAACGTATTTTAATTCTATCTTATAGTCTGCGAAACAGCTAGTATCACAATCCAATCAAATATTTTTTTTTGAAGTCCGTTACTCTTTGAATTCAGCCATTCTCTCCCCACCCTCTGAGGACTTGCCTCTCTCTCTCTCTCTCTCTCTCTATATATATATATATATATAACACACTGCTTATTTACTGGTAGCCGACATAAACTGGAAGAATCAGAGCAAATTTGGTATGTCTTTGAAATTTTTTCAACTTTCAGTGGCCCGCACGTGGGAAGATTGAATTTTCTGTTAATTTATTCTACCATATTTGTTTTTATTCATTTAATTTTGGGAGTAAATTCTACTAAATTGTTGGTTTAAAGGCCGTTTCGACTTTTACTAAGTTGAAACTTAGTAAAAAAAATTATTTTGTTTTCACGTCTATTGAACAGGTGAAGAGGCTCATCCTTTGTTTCCTGTTTAGGATGTGGTTTCCGGTTTTTCTCTTTTCCAATCTTTCCACTATTTTTCTTTTCTTTTCTTTTTTTTTCAATTGGAGTAGATAGACTAAACTATCGCCCGGTTCACACTCCACCCACGTCTATTGAACAGGTGAAGAGGCTCATCCCTTGTTTCCTGTTTAGGGTGTGGTTTCCGGTTTTCTCTTTTCCAATCTTTTTACCCTTACGTAGCCACCTACGCATCAGTGGCGTTTTCACCTTGCTTGGGGTGATATGATTAAAAAAAAATATACGTGTATATTGAAATATTTACTCGTGCACGCATCTTATTCTATTCACCGCGTCTCTTCAAGACATAGAAGATGGCTATCCTTTACTTTCTATCCTGTGCAGCTTTTCACAGTTTTCTAAGTACATTTCTACCCTGTTCAGTCATAAATTCATACAAGCTCAACAGGTAAATAACTTGTCTTCCTCTATATCTCTCGTCCTCAGTATATCCTGTGGCAGTTAAGTTTTCTAAGCTCTCCTTTTAAACCCAAGCAATTTCAGCTGCCTCTTACCTAATTTTGAGTATAAGGGTCCTTTGAGTTACCATTTTCTTTAAGACTTTCATATTGCTTACTTGCTTTCCGTATCCTTCTGTGGAATCATATTTCTGTTGCTTGTATTTTCCTTCCCCTATGGGGAAATTGTCAAACATTCACTGCCTTATAAGATGATAGCACATAGCAAATCTATCACTCTTTCCTTTATGTCTAACGAACATTTTTTCTGTTTCTGAGCGCTTTTCTTAACTTTAGTAATGTCTCTATTGTTAGTCCAATGCGTGTTATACAAAAAAGATGGAAATATTGCATTTTTTTAAATTTTTATATAAATATTTGAAATGTAAAAGACAAACAATTTAACATGGACAAATATTCAAGAAAACTATCTAAAAAATAAACCATAACAATATAAAAACAATTATGTTTTGCTTTGTTTGTTTCTGTAGCTTAGTTGTTCTGTTTTGAATCACGACAGTCCCAAAATAAATATACTGCCGATGGATGTAAAATGTCTTACACAAATCAAGCTTTTTTTTATTTGCTGTTCGATCATTTCATTTTCCCCTACTTGTTTCCTTTCTTTCTCTTTCTCTTTCTCTTTGTCTCTGTCTCTCTCTCTTTCTCTCTCTCTCTCTCTTCATTCCGTGTGTGTGTGTGTGTATGTGTGTGTGTGTGTGTGTGTTTCTATGTTTTTCTCTGTTACTTACTAAGCCTACAAAGTCCTTTGGGGAATATATATATATATATGTGTGTGTGTGTGTGTGTGTGTGTGTGTGTGTGTGTGTGTGTGTGTGTGTGTGTGTGTGTGTGTGTGAAGTGATAGAGAAATTTTCACGGACAAAGATAGAAACGATATGTAGTTGCAGAAAGAAAGAAAGAAAGAAAGAAAGAAAGAAAGAAAGGATAATGAAAAAGAGATGAAGGTTACTCATGAGACAAGCGTCATCCATTTTAGATTTCTTCCCGACTAGTTTAGTTGGCTTATACAACAGCCAACTGACAGTATGATTTGAGATGTCATATGTATTTGAGGCTTCACGCCGAAGCGGCAGCACTAGCAATGGCCGAAGAGAGAACTTTTAAGTATCCAACCGTACACAAGCGCCATCTTGAGTGGCTGTTTTGGCGAGAGACAAGAGACTGGTGTAATCACGACAGATCGCGCCGAACATTTGATTGTGCACTAACTGTCGCTGATGGAGTACTGTCCATGAGGAAAAAATAGAATCTAGTACCTCTTTTAAATCATTTTCTCTAACATCTATTTTCTTTCGATTTCTCCTTTTTTCCCCTTTCTCTTTGTTTAATTGCTTTTTCCCTCTCTTTCGATATTTCTTTCTTTTCTTTTTTTTCGTCCGTTTTGAAATCTGGTAATCTACATGCATATATAGATGTCTATTTCTTACTTTAAAATGATTTACTGCTTTGCCACTCTTTTCGTTCAATTTTTTTTTCATTATTTCTTTCTCTGTAAAAACAAATAAATAGATAAACTCTACAAACACATTCGTGAATATAGATATGTAGAAACAAAAATAGACACAGATATGAATTAACTAGAATAGTTATTTTATTATATAACATGTTTATTATATATCTATTTATCCCAATTTCCCTATGCTGAGACACACAGAATGCATATGCGCTTAAAGATATACACACACACACACACACACATATATATATATATATATATATACATGAAGTAGAATCCTTGAAATTTGGCAATGTAAATATATATATATATTAGAAATAAATACTGTCAAAAAAATACATTTTTAAACTTACAACTTTTTAGTAGTTTTTCCTATATATATATATATATATATATATATATATATATATATATATATATAAAGTAAAATTCTTGAAATTTGGAAAGGTATATATATATATATATATATATATATATATATATATATATATATATATAAAGTAGAATCCTTTAAAATTTGGCAAGGTATATATATGTATATATATATATATATATATATTTGTGTGTATGTATGCATATATGTATGTATGTATATATATATGATCCATTGTTTTTTTTTAAATGTCTAACTTTTGTTTCTTAATTATAATACTCTGATTAATTTAACAATAAAATTTAACATTGAGTTCTCTTTGGTGTCTGTCTTTACTGGAATTTACCTTGCTAAAATTTAAAGTTTTCTACTTTATATATATATATATATATATATATATATATATATAAAGTAGAATCCTTGAAATTTGGCATGGTAAATATATATATATATATATATATATATATATATATATATATAATGCTGAAAGCTTAACTTTAGTGTGTGTATTTATAATCGAGACCCTTAAAAATTATTTAAATATAACATGTTTATTCTTTCTCTGTATATGTATGCTTAAGAATGTAAATGTTACTTGAAGCTATGACATCAAACAAACATAGTTATATTATTTATATCTACTATTTGCTGTCTTATATCATATCCAGCTTAACAGTTATTACTTAATAATTAATTTGTTAGGTATATCTGTGATTTCAAATAAATGATGTTTTATTAGTTATATCCCCAGAACGTGTCATATATTACCCACATTTTACAAGTATTTCTTAATGAGGATAATCAGTTTGTATATTTGATTTTAAAAGTCTAGAAAATAATTTCTAATCAGATCTATTTATCTTCATGAATAAACAACAATTTAATTGATGACTTTTACAATTTCTTAGTCATTAGGGTATTTTTTGTCTTAAAACTGCTAATTAATTTAGCATTTACACTTTAACTTAGGTATAAACAGAAATAAGCTATATATAAAAAGAAAGTAAGTCGGATGTGTGTTGTGCTTTGTGGTGCAGTGGATATTGGTTCGGAACGAAAAACCAGAGAGAAGAGTTCAAATTCCAGTTAAATTCTTTACATTCACTTACGCACAAATACAATTAGGAAAGGTATTATCCGTATTTTCTCCTTCCAGATATGAGTTAAATAGCAGAACAGATTGGTTTCTATAGCCTTGGCTGGTAACCAGTCTACCGTAGAAAATAATGACAACCTACCGCGGTTAAATATTCTGCTCAGTGAGACATGTGCCTTTTGAGACATTATCGCCCAAGCGTTTATCACTTATGGCACTGACTGATAAAAAGAAATAAACGCTGCTGATATTTTTCAAGAGATTTTGAAAATCTAATAATTATTAATAACATATAGTAAACGTAATAACAGATTAACAAAATTTGCAAATATATAGAAATAATTTTTAACAATTTGGCAGATAATACTTTAATTGGACGCAAATCACTCCAACAAAGAAATGTCTGCGCAGTGTAACGGAGCAAGGCAAAACATCTGGACAAGACAACGCCAAAGATTCTTCTTCTTCTTCTTCTTCTTCTTCTTCTTCTTCTTCTTCTTCTTCTTCTTCTATGCGCCCTGTTCTTTCAGGACATAGGTGATTATGGCTTTCCACGTCTCCCTATCCCTAGTGGCTCTTAGCACGCTTTCTTCTGTTACACCATGCAACCCTCGTTCCGTCATCCACCTGATCAGATCCTTCAAATATGTTATCCGCTGCTTTCCCCTGTCTCTCTTTCCCTCTATCTGGCCTTTTAGTATCAGTTTCTCTAACCCCTCTTTCCTCATTGCATGTCCCAGGAATTTTAGCTGTCTCTTCCTGATGCTCAGTATTAATTTCCTTTTTGTTTTCATCATTTCCAAGACCTCATCATTGCTCACATGCTCCATCCATGATATTCGCAGCATCCTTCTGTAGAAACACATTTCAGTTGCTTCACTTTTTTCTTCATCTTTGATGATATTGTTCAGCATTCACTGCATATTACTAGATAGTTTAAACATTCATAGCATTCAAAATTAAAATAATTTTTTTATTCAAATATCTCCTGAAAGCTGTAAGCACCAAATCCTTTCGATGACGACTTAGAAGTAAAAAGAAAATAAAACACTATTTACATTCAAAAATTATATTTCGAAAAGCTAAAAAATTTCTATTATATTTTACTATGCTTTGAATATTACTGCCACATGAGATCCTTTTTTTCTTTTGTATATTTAGAGATTTTTTATAAAATCCAAAAAACAATTAGCAATATCATTAGTCCTAACCTGACGTATCGGTGTCAGTCACTTTCCCAATGTCGTAATATAGGTTCCCTGCCCTTTTCTATAAATATTTCTATGGCAATTATTCGCATCATCTCTTCGCTCTGATACTTAAACTTTATGAATTTAAGCGCAGTATGAGGTCATCTTAGATGTGCGTTGTGGTACAGTGGATATCGGCTCGGAACGAGAACCCGGGGAGCCGAGTTCGAATTCCAGTTGAATCCATTATATTCACTTACGCACAAATACCCTTGGGGAAAGGTATTAATCCGTCTCTTCCTTCCAGTTATGGATTAAATAGCAGGACAGATTGGGTTCTACAGCCTTGGTCGGCAACCAGTCTACCGCAGAAAGCAATGGCAACCTACTGCGGGATAATCTTCTGCCCAGTCAATCATGTCTCATTCGAGACATGATCGCCCAAGCGTGTATCAAGTATGGCACTTAACTGACTGATGAGGTTATCAACAATGTTTCGTCAATTTGCAGTTGAATTTTGTAGATGTTATCGTAAGTTCTATGCTAACATTTTCTTTTCTTGCTCGTAGGACTCGCTTTCGGCTCCATGCTTTCCGACCAACTTTAGTTTTCACAAAGTTAAGTGCAATATCAATCATTATCTGCTGGTCAACAGCGTCGCGGTTTGGTGCGTTGAAAAGCAATGAATTCAACTAAAATCCGAACTAGGCTCTCCAATTTCTACTTCAGAGTCGATATCCACTGTTTCACAATACACATCGTTATTAACTCAAAAAATCTTGCAATATAAAAATGTTTTCTGCCTTTAAAATAATATGCAAAAGGCTTATAAGCCGTAAAATAAATTATTAATCACTAATTAATTATAAGCCGTAAAATAAATTATTATCACTAAATTAAGGCAGACACGTTATTTTATGGTAAATTTACCATGAAATTCTGCCTTAATTTTTCTTATATTTGCTCTATATGTATTTATGTACATATATTTAGAGCTCTCTTAGTGAGTTATCCTACCACTGTATGTACAGGATACTCTTTTGAATTCTTCTATGCCTACATTGCATGATGATATATATATATATATATATATATATATATATATATATATATATATATATATATATATCCTTGGCATTTCTTTGTCCAGATGTTTTGATTTGCTGCCGAGCTTGAAAAACCTCCAATCCGTGGTGGAGTGGGGTAAGAAATGGCTCATAAATTTTAATGCTTCCAAAATGAAACTGCTATGTATTAACCATCACAGACGATCGCTCCTACCCCCCACCCCCACTAGCATGGATCAGGCTAGTCTCCCTGAAAGCAAAACAATGTACCTCCTTGGGTTAACTCTCACAACAGACCTCAAGTAGAATGACTATATAGAATCCATAGCTAAACCCGCTGCTAAGAAAGTCCGTTCTCTGTGAAGCGCCAGGGAGTTTTTCCCGTCTGAATCAATTCTGCACATATATAAATCTATCATCCGCCCATGCATTGAATACTGTTGCCATATCTAGTCGGGTGCTCCTGCTATCCACCAGGGGGTCCTTGACAAAATTCAACGGAGAATCTGCAATGTGATCGATCCCAACTTGGCAGCTCGGATACAGTCACTTTCTCACCGGTGCAATGTGGCTTCTCTGTGTCTCTTCTACAAATACTTTCACGGCTTCTGCTCCGATGAATTAGTGCCCCCTATATACGAATTTACTTGAGCCACAAGATTAGCAACTAGGTTCCACCCTTTTAATGCAAAACCAATAAAATGTAAACACAAATTCTACTCCAACAGCTTCTTTTCTCGCACTTCCCGCCTGTGAAATTCCCTTCCATTTACTTGCTTCCACAACAGCGACAATCTCCAAGAGTTTAGATGTAAAGTCAATAATCATCTCGTATATCACTAACCAGCATCCTCTCTCACATGCTTCTTTCTCCAACCACTCCACTCTCATCAGTATTTCTCTCCTTCTCTTACCCACTTCCTGAACCCCCCTATAACCTGTCAATCTTTCTCATAACATTCCTCGTATGTAATCCCATGCAAATCAGTGGCAGTAAAATGCCTTGCTTGGGGTAATATGATTATAATACACACACACACATACAGACATACAGACACACACACACACACACACACACACACACACACACACACACACACACACATATATATATATATATATATATATATATACCTTCTCTCTTTATTTACTCATTACCTAAGATTTTTTTAGATTTTTCAAAATTGTTTGTCTATTTAGTATTAACTACCTGAGGTTATATTTTATTTATATGCTCTTTAAAATAAATGTGCCAGTATATATATATATATATATATATATATATACATTTCCTTTTATTTATTGAATTATTTGCTTCTTTAAATTCGATAATTTATAGTTTCTTTATCATAATATATTGTATTTTTTTCTTATTTTTTTGTTACTTTCATCTTTTTATTAAATTAAACATATTTGAAGGACCTAATCAGGTGGATGACGGAACGAGGATTGCATGGTGTAACAGAAGAAGGCGTGCTCAGAGCCACCAGAGATAGGGAAACGTGGAAGGCCATGATCGCCTACGTCCTGAAAGGACATAGAAGAAGAATCGTTTATGATACGGTATGGTGTCTATGTATCTCTAATTGAGAGATTGTGGAAATTCTAAATGATTAAAAGATGTTTTCGTGATAGGGCACATCCCATATCCCTATGTCGAATAATAATTTGGCATCTCTTTAAAAATTACTATAAACAAACGTAAACAGTCATCCAGAATATTGTCAATTGCAAGGATAAGATAACATAGGTTTTGTGTCGAGGCATCCCCGATAAATATCGAAAATCGAAAAAATCAGGTTTTAGAAGGAGTGGTCCGATTTTAATCAAATTTGATACACTCATAAACAAAGACATAAGAAACAATATTCAGAAATTTCAAGGTTGCAGTTCTAACAATAGTGCATAAAATTGATAATATATATATATATTTTTTTAATCATTTCACCCCAAGCAAGACATTCCACTGCCACTATTGCGCTTGGGGCTACATAGGGGGTAAATAGGAAGAGTGGTTAGATATAGGAAATGTCAGAAGGGGGTAATAGATAGTTGGGTGGGTGGGAAGAGTGTTTGAAAGAATGGAAGTTAGTTTGTTAGGAGGTGTCTATTGACCTTACATTTAAACTCCTGGAGATTGTAGCCGTCGGGGAAGCAGTCATGTGGAAGTGAATTTTCTTTTCACAGTCGGGAAGTGCGAGAAAAGAAACTGTTGGAGTAGAAGTTGCAGTTGCATTTTATCGGTTTCACTGTAAAAGGTTGGTATCTAGTTGCTAATCTAGTATCTCGTGCAAGTTCGAACCTAGGGGGCACCAGTGATCTAAGTTCATCAGAGCAGAAGCCGTGAAAGTATTTATAGAAGAGACACAGGGAAGCCACGTCGCGCCGGTGAGAGAGAGACTGCAGGCGGTCTGCTAAGTCGGTATCAATCACATTACAGACCCTCCGCTGTACTTTGTCTAGAAGCTCAAGGAGAATAGCAGGGGCAGCCGACCAGATATGGCAACAGCACGGGCGGATGATAGATTTATAAATGTGCAGGATAGATTCAGACGGAAAAAACCTCCGGGCCCTGCACAGAGAACCGACTTTCATAGCAGCGGATTTAGCAATGGATTCAATATAGTCATTCCACTTGAGGTCCGCTGAGAGTGTGAGACCAAGGAGGCGTAGTGTTTTACTCTCTGGGAGGCAAGCCAGGTCCATGCTAATAGGAGGTAGGTGCGATTGTCTATGATGATTAATTGATAGTAGCTTCGTTTTAGAAGCATTAAAATTTACGAGCCATTTCTTACCCCAGTCCACTTCGGCTTGGAGGTCCTTTCCAAGCTTGGCTGTAAGGTTAGTTTTGTCGCCCGCACCAGATTTTTGGTCGAGACGAGAATATATATATATATATATAAAGCTTTCATTACACCGGAAAAACTTGGGCTATACTGCTAGTTATAAATAATCGAACTGAATTAATTTAATTACTAGTTAAATAAAATGTTCTTATACGACTCAAATGTTCACCTTTTACAACTAATAAATATTTTAAACGAGATATGATTATTTGTATTCAAGTTTGTTTGCTTGCTTGGCCATTTTGGTTATGTTTTTTTTATTTACTTCTGTGTTTATTAATTAAATGAATTAATATTTTAAAATCTGTTTGCCTAATCAAGCTCTAAACAATGATTTTAAAATCAGTCGAATAATATCTTATTACACGAATTTCTCTTCTTTTTTTTGCTCTTTCAACTGACATCAAAAACTAACATGGCCATCTAGATGAAGTTAAGTGGTAAAGTATAGCGATGATAATGCATGTGCATTGCTAGATTTCATATGGTGCAACAAAACCGTGTAAAATGCATTGCAAAGAAGTAAAAATAGATTTTCATTTTAGATTTAATCTCAAAATGTATACATAAAAAGTGTACATTTGTGAATTCGCTAGGCTTAATCTACGTTGCAAATTACTTTCACCCGAGAGATGTTTATTTATTGTTTTTAGTTCTTTGTAATCGTTGTTATTTTTACTTTCTAACAATTTACATGACAAAAAATATAATCCAAACTATAGGGAGCTTTATATATATATTTCGTAGCAGAAATATGATGTTTTATTTTGTTTTCTTCAGAAAAATAAGAAAAAAAGGTGGCTGGAATTTGAAAATAAACCCCCAGCCTTACAACTTCCCAAATACTGCAAATCCTCGCCAAAGAACTAAGTGATGAGTCAGTCCAAATTCACCTTCTTTATGTATCAATCATCAACCCATAATTTTGAAACGTCGAGGTCTGCACACATTATCCCTTTCAAGTCAAAATCGAGTTGAAAGAGATGCCGACCGTTAACTTGACCGGTCGGGAAAGAAAAGAGGATCTTAACCAATCAGAAAGTCGAATTCGCGGTCAGCTGACTAGGCGTGGTCACGCTATGAGATCCATGATCCGGGCTTTGCGTGCTGCTTGTGATTCTCTTCTTGACCGGAGTTATCCAACTAAAAAGGTCTTATTTTTGCGGGTAACAACGAAAGTCACAATTTAATTAAAAATCACTACTTCTGCCACAACCCAACTCTTTTCAACCTAGCTACCACCACACCATTCCTCTGCTATTCAGTTCAACTCATCTTTACCCCACAACCCACTTTCGATGAGACTATCCAACTCATCAACTAACTAACAAAAGAACACAATGTCTCCATCCGCACGCACATCTCAATCGCTGTATACTGCCGACTAAGTTTGCTATGATACGGTCGATGGAGGAGGTTGAATTTAAGTTAGAGGCGATGAGAAGAATTTAAGAAAAGTGGAGGTTAGTCAATAGTCAGGGTAAAGATAGAAAGAAAGAATAGAGATTTAAGAATATGTTGTGGAAAATTGGTTTTTCTACCTTTGGCATTTTCAAGATTAACACCGATTGGACATCTGAAATGAACCAAAAATGAAAATGACAAAACACTCTCGATTTCCAAAATTGCTGCTACTCACTACTCTTTTATCAGTAAGGAGTTCAGCGTAATCGTTATTATTTTTGCTTCGATGATTTAGAATATCAAAACATTTATTTAATTAGAATTATCCAATTATTAAATAACCATTAATTAATTGGAATTGGAATTGAAATATATCATACTTGTGAGATGTATATTTTTGTATATTTTAAACCTCCTTCAATCTGAAACTTATGCACAGCCATGTCAGTTTTCGTCTTCTTCAGGGCGTTGACGGTTGAGGGTCTCTACAATTTCCTGTCCTTTGTTGCTCTTAATAAATTTTGTCTCTTTGTTATATCTCCTAAACCCAGTTTTCCCATTCATTTACAGATGACCTCCTTCTTCTTCTACCTACTGTGTTTCTTCTGAATGTTGGCGATTACGGGTCTCCACAATTTCTTGTCCTTTGTAGCTCTTAATAAATTTTATTATCTCTCCTAAACCTTGCTCTATCATTCATTTCTACAAGCTCATTCTTCTTCTTCTACGTGCCGTCACTTCAGGATGTTGGCGATCATGACTCTCCATAATTTTTTGCCTTTTTAGCTCTGAATAACCTTCGTCTTTTTGCTCTCTCTCCTAAGCCTTGTTCTACCATTCAGTTACACAAGCCCATTCTTCTTTTTTTACGTGCTGTGTCTTTTCAGGATATTGACGATCATGGCTCTCCACAATTTATTGTCCTTTGTAGCTCATAATAACTTTTGTCTTTTTGTTCTTTCTCATAAACCTTGATCTACCATTCATTTACACAAGCTCATTCTTCTTCTTCTATGTTCCGTGTATCTTCAGGACATAGGCGGTCATAGCTCTCCACAATTTCTTCTTCTTTGCAGCTCTCAATAGATTTTGTATTTTTGTTATCTCCACTAAACCTTGCTCTACTATTCAATTACACAAACTCGTTCTTCTTTTACGTGGCATGTCTTTTCAGGATATTGGCGATCATGGCTCTCCACAATTTCTTGTCCTTTCTAGCTCTTAATAACTTTCGTCTTTTTGCTCTCTCTCTCTCTCTCTCTCTCTCTCTTTAACCTTGTTCTACCATTCATTTCCACAACTCATTCTTCTTCTTCTACGTGCCGGGTCTTTTCAGGACTTTGGCGATAATAGCTCTCCACAATTTCCTGTCCTTTGTAGCGCTTAGTTTGTTTTTTTGTTTTTGTTTTTTTTTGCTATCTTTCCTAAACCTTATTCTACTATTCATTTGCACAAGTTCATCCTTCATCTATGTGACGTGTCCCTTCTAGACGTTGGCGATCAAAACTCTCTAACATTTTCTGTCCTTTGTAGTTCTTAATCAATTTTGTCGTTCATTTACACAAACCAATTCTTCTTCTTTTAATTGCTGTACTCCTACAAGACGTTGGCGATCATAACTCCCCATAATTTTCTGGGATTCGTTGCTCTTAATTGATTTTATTTTTGTTACCTCTCCTAAACTGTGCCCTGCCATTCATTTACACAAACTCATTCTTTTTCTATGTGACATGTCCCTTCAGGGATATAGGCGATCATGGCTCCTCACAATTTTCTATCCTTCATCTCTCTTAATAGATTTTAACATTTTGTTATCTCTCCTAAACCTTTTTTCTGAGATCCGCATACACGTGATTGTTTAGTAGGTTATGCGCTGTTCTTCTCTGTCCCTCTTTCCTGTGAGTATCAAATTTTTCTAGCCTTCTTTTCTCATTATATAACATATAATTTTCAGCTGCCTCTTTCTGATGTTAAGTGCTGTTTTTGTTTCAAATTTCTCTGAAATTTTGTCGTTTCTCGCATGTTCCGTCTATGGTATCAGTCAGTCATTTAAGTGCCATACGTGATACATGCTTGGGCGATCATGTCTCGAAAGAGACATGACTGACTGGGCAGAAGATTATCCCGCAGTAGGTTGCCATTGCTTTCTGTGGTGGACTGGTTGCCGACCAAGGCTATAGAACCCAATCTGTCCTGTTATTTGACTCATAGCTACAGGGAAAAGAAATGTATTATATTATTATGTAGTAATTAGTGGGGGATCGGTTTCCTATTGTTATGAAATAATAACTGATTCCCCACTTTATGCCCAGTAAAAGCTTTAATCATTATTCCAACTATTATATTCAGTCAGTCACTTAAGTGCCATAAGTGATACACGCTTGGGCGATCATGTCTCGAATGAGACATGACTGACTGGGCAGAAAATTATCCCGCAGTAGGCTGCCATTGCATTCTGCGGTAGACCGGCTGCCTGCCAAGGCTATAGAACCCAATCTGTCCTGCTATTTAACCCATAACTGGAAGGAAGAGACGGATTAATACCTTTCCCAAGGGTATTTACGCGTAAGTGAATACAATGGATTCAACTGGAATTCGAAATCGGCTCCCCGGCTTCTCGTTCCGAGCCGATATCCACTGTACCACAAATTTATTTTAAAAGCAGTTCGAATCTCACCTGAAAATTATATCCCCGGACTGATCAAAGCCTTTTTAGTGAAATTGAGTAAACGGAATTCTTTGGAAGCCGTCGATGGTTATGCTAGCTCGAAGCCACTAGTTATCGTGACCGAGTGTTTAAACTTATATAGGTATTGTACAGGCGGCTGATCACAGTAGATAACGCGCTTTCTTCCAGAATTTGTAACTATCGTTTGCTCAGCATAGTTGCAGTAGAAACAACAGAAGTTCTGCAGGTATTGATCTAAAAACAAATGTGCCAGAACAGGCGTCAGCAAGGAGAATTAAGCATCTGGCATAATAGATGCGCATCCTTGGATATAAGATAGATAGATAGATAGATAGATAGATAGATAGATAGATAGATAGATAGATAGATAGATAGATATGAACAGACTGAAATAGACATATATATATGAACAGACACAGAGGGACAGATGCATATATACATCAATTTGAACAGACATAGATAGATACATAATTCATACATAGACTTAGGTAGATGGATGGATAGATAAAATTGAACAGATTGAGATAGAGATATAATTTGAGAACACGCTTAGATAGATAGATAGATAGATAGATAGATAGATAGATAGATAGATAGATATGAACAGACTGAGATAGATAGATAGATAGATATGAACAGACTGAGATGAGATAGATAGATAGATAGATAGATAGATAGATAGATAGATAGATAGATATGAACAGACTGAGATAGATAGATAGATAGATAGATAGATAGATAGATAGATAGATAGATAGATATGAACAGACTGAGGTAGATAGATAGATAGATAGATAGATAGATAGATAGATAGATAGATATGAACAGATTGAGATAGATAGATAGATAGATAGATAGATAGATAGATAGATAGATAGATAGATAGATAGATAGATAGATGCTTATTTAGTGCTAACCAAATATCTTGCCTTCAAGTTTTGTCTAAATATGCAGTTATAATATTGGCAAACATTAACAATTCATTTTTTCGTCCACACTTTTTCTCTATCTGCCGTATTATGCTGTCCACTTTATTTTAATGGATAACGCTCCCTACTTTCAATTATCTTTTTTTTCTACTCTTTATCTATTATCTCTCCTAAAACATTTTAATATGTGTAGTATAAATTTTATATTGTCATATTTTTTTATATTTTTGTTTATTTAAAATATTCTCATTAATTTTTTGCATATATATCACTGCATTTTTATGAGTTTTTATCATTAAATAAAATTAATCACAGAATCTTAGACGGCTTATGTCCGTTAGCGGAAGAGTATTTTTTACCTCGTTTTTTTTATACAGACATTTAATTAATGTTTATTGATTTCTCTTTTCACATGTCAACCAAATATAGCTTTGCGTTGATTAATTGTGTTGTTCAAAGGTATGTTTCTTAATGTTCGAGTTAGTAACTTGACTGTCTTTCTTGTTTTTTAATTAACTTGGAAACAGAAAAATTGCAAAGACCAGCCCGCTTGGACAGAATGATATGGTATAGTTAAGTGTTTAAGACATTTATTGCTGGTTTTTAACCAGTGCTCTGCTATTTCATTTAATATATGAGAACATTCTACTTCGCATCAAAGTTATATTCGTTAAAGAACTATTTTGTAAAGCTACTTCCTTAAGTTCCATGTAGGTGCAAAACGTATATTTATTACAAGTCAATAATTCATGCTACATTCTCATTGCATTCACTTACGCGCAAATACCCTTGGGAAAGGTATTAAACCGTCTCTTCCTTCCAGTTATGGGTCAAATAACAGGACAGACTGAGTTCTATAGCCTTGGTTGGCAACCAGTCTACCGCAGAAAGCAATGGCAACCTAGTGCTGGATAATCTTCTGCTTAGTCAGTCATGTCTTGAAAGAGACATGATCGCATCGCCCAAGCGTGTATCACGTATGGCACTTAATTGACTGACATTTTTTTTTCTTCTCTCTCACTCTCTCTCTCTCTCTCTCTCTCTATATATATATATATATATATATATATATATATATATATATGTATATTTCATTACATACGACTAACAGTGTATTATAAGCTTTTTATTTAATTTTTCTTGCGTTCATACAAATGTTTTCTATTCTGGATGCAAAGTACCTTACAAAATTACTGCATATACGCGAGATTTGGCTATTATTTTAGTTATTTTGGGTTAATTTTTATGCATGTGTCTGAACTCATAGGAATGTTTTATTTTCTAAACATGGTCAGCACATTGTAGTCATGTTCCTAGTTAAGGTTAGTGTGACTGTGGCGGCTTTTCCATTGTTATTACTACGGTTTCCATTATTTCAAACCATTTTTATCTGTGGATGATATACATTTATTTTTTACTAATATGTTTCGGATGGAGTTTGGTAGTTTGTGTGTGTGTGTGTGTGTGTGTGTGTGTGTGTGTGTGTGTGTGTGTGTGTGTGTGTGTGCGTGTGTGTGTGTCCTAACTGAGCTATGGTCATCTAAATGTAAAGTGAATCATCTACATAGGCGTGTAGTAGTATAACCAATGTAATTATTTATTAGTTTTGTTTTATCAGGAACACAGGGGCATTTGAACTGTCGGTTCTTTGAGGTTTTGGTTTTACTAGTGTGTTGTTACTTTGAGGATAAGAATGGCTGTTCCTCATCAGTTCTTGTTATATAAATATATGCCTTTTTAATATACCCTCATCACCACGCTAATCACTTTTCCCTATACGCATATTGCCTTTAGTATGTACTGTAAACAGTATTAGATAGATAGATAGATAGATAGATAGATAGATAGATAGATAGATAGATAGATAGATATGAACAGTCTCAGATAGATAGATAGATAGATACATACATACATACATACATACATACATACATACATACATACAATTTAAGGAAAGTTTCCAAATATATTATCAGTTACTCCTCACTATCTAGCACAGAAGCGTTTTTGTTTTTATATTTAAAAAATAGATAATTTTCTCAATAGTGCAAAGCATTCAAAAAATTGTAGAAAATCTTTCGGCGTAATTCCTTTGATACAACTACCAATGAAAGTGATTTTTATTTGACCACTGAAATGAAAATGTGTACAGACGTTCGGAACGATAAACGTTTTACAAAGCAATAACAAAATCATTGCATTACCTATTTTGACAGCCAATCAGGAAATCATTATTTCTGGTGAGATACATTACCAACAATTCGCAATTTGTGCAATGTTAACATCTTGATTACTTTCCTACTGAATGATTTCCAAAATATGACTTCAAACCAGATAAAACAGTGTATAGAACCGTTTGTCAACAGATATTTTATGGAGATATTTATATGATACAGATCTCTTCAAAACAAGATTATAAAATATCAACAAAAGCATTATATACCTATAAACACATCACACACACACACATATATATATGTGCGTGTGTGTGAATAGAGTTTTCTTTTTATGTTAATTTTAATTCTTATATATATATATATATATATATATATATATATATATATATATATATATATGCGCACATATATATTTATTGCATTGAAGCATAAAACAGACTGTGGTCACGCATACAGTATTCTTCTTGTCTTTATTTTTATTCATATATACATACATATATATATATATATGCTTATGCAAATATATATGTACATATATAATATATTTGGGGTCAGTCAGTCAGTTAAGTGCCATACGTAAAACACGCTTGGGCGATCATGTCTCGAAAGAGACATGACTGACTGGGCAGAAGATTCTCCCGCAGTAGATTGCCATTGCTTTCTGTGGTAGACTGGTTGCCTGCCAAGGCTATAGAACCCAATCTGTCCTGTTATTTAACCCATAAATGGAAGGAAGAGGCGGATTAATACCTTTTCTAAGGGTATTTTTGCGTAAGTGAATGCAATGAATTCAACTGGAATTCGAACTCGGCTCCCCAATTTCTTGTTCCGAGCCGATATCCATTGCACCACAACGCACAGCAATCTTTTTTATACAAATTTCGTTAAGAACCACTGACAAATTACTGCGATTCTGCATTTAATTTTATTTTTTGTGTCTAAATATACTTTCGAATGTTTTGTATGTTGAAGTGATGTTTTCTTTTTTGTTTCTTAGCCATTGTCAAGATTTTATTTTATTTTTATTTTTTTTACTTCTAATTGAGTGTATGAATTGTTTTATGTAGATGCATAGGATGTTTTTTTCCAAAACATGGTCATATATATCATATATGTAATTGCTTTATATATATATATATATATATATATATATATATTGTTGGGGATCTTACGCAGACAGGTGTGTCTAGTTTTTCAATAATTTTTTAATATGTGGATGTGCTGTGAATTTGTTCAAAACATTATTATATGACCGCCATAGAACTTCAACTTACTCGAAGAAATGTTTTATGAACTTTAAGCAATTTCTTTATAATAGAGGTTGTTTTTTGAAAATAGTATGCAATTCAACTGTATAGGCTTTTCTCAGTCTACGGTACCAAGAATACACGATAAATGGTAGCAGTATTTAAAAACGTGTGATTCCTACATGTGTAAAAAAAAAAAACTCCGACAACTGACAAGAATCGCAAAACAAGTTAGACCAGAAATAATCGATTCAACGTCAGTACTACTCAGCCTATCAATCAACACATTGTAGAATATATACCAGATCTAGAAACATTAACATTTTGCGAGTAACAGGCGCACTACCGTTGATTTGTGTCATTACTTACTACGATTCATTTAGAACAGAGAATCTCTTCTAATGGAGTCGCTACACTACACTCATTCAGAGTTGCACCAGGATCCTTGCCTGGGGTGTTAGGTCTTTATGGTTTTTACGTGTGTATGAAGATTGTGTCAAACTAGAAGATGCTTCATAGTTTTTCATTGCCCGCATTGGCAGTTCCGATCGTCTTCGGTGACATATCTCCATTATCAGAGAAATCATTGGACTGTGGAAAACAAATGAAGGTAGCGCCTACTTATTTTTTCACCTCCTTTAAGCAAATAGACAAATTTGTGTATAGGATTGAAATTTTATTATCATTTAAACTAGACTTATAATTAATTGATTTTTTACAGAATATACGGCCCATTTTAAGCTCAATATTCAGGCAGTAATTCCTGTGATCCAGCAAGATAAGACAACCATACAATGTCATATCAAACTAGTTCTTAAAATACCAGGCTAAATACTTCACTGACATATATGATAATAAGATTTAAAATTCATTTTACTTGTATTGAACAAATCAGTTTTAAATCGCAATAAAACACTCCTGCCTAAATGTGCCCACGAGTATATGCCCCTTCAACAAAGGAAGACTTGGAGACGTACAATTATTACCAGCATAAACAAAGAGATATTTCTTGTGATCGGAGCTATGATGCGAGTACAAACTGAAAAAAAAAACGTTCCTGTGGTATATAGCGGCTAAACAGGTGGATATGTATTTTTTCTTTTTAATCATATCACCCTAACCAAGGCGGTAACGCCACTGATGCGCAGGGGACTACTTAAGAGTAAAACGATCAGAAAAGAGAAAGCCGGAAACCACAACCAAAACAGGGAAGAAGGGATGAACCTCTTCACCTGTTCAAAAGACATGGGTGGAATGTGAACCGGGAGTGGTTTTTGCTGCTATTTCTGAGAAAAATACAAAACTATCGAATCCAGCTTGTGCCAAAGAACCCTTAGTGCCAAAATTATCAATAGAAATATTAAAGATATTAATCCAAGGAGTATCACGAAGAAAATCACGAAATGAATCTCAGTCCGTTTGCTGATAACGATAAAAATCTTGTAAATAAAGAAACATTTTGTCTAATCAGTCAGTTAAGTGCCATACGTGATACACGCTTGGGCGATCATGTCTCGAAAAGGACATTACAGAAGATTATCCTACAGTAGATTGCAATTGCTTTCTGCGGTAGACTGTTTGCCGACCAAGGCTATAGAACAAAATCTGTCCTGTTATTTGACTTATAGCAAGAGGGGAAATGAATGTATTATATTATTATGTACCAATTAATGGGAGATCGGTTTCCTCTTGTTTTGAAATAAGACTATGATCCACCACTTTATGACCAGTACAAGCCTCGCTTATGATTCCAACTATTATATTCAGTCAGTCAGTTCAGTACCATATGTGATACACGCTTAGGCGATCATGTCTCGAATGAGACATGACTGACTGGGCATAAGATTATCCCGCAGTAGATTGCTATTACATTCTGCGGTAGACTGGTTACCAGCCAAGGCTATAGAACCCAATCTGTCCTGATATTTAACCCATAACTGGAAGGAAGAGACGAATTAATACCTTTCCCAAGGGTATTTGTGCGTATGTGAATGCAATGAATTCAACTGGAATTCGAACTCGGCACCCCGATTTCTAGTTCCGAGTCGATACCTACCACTCCACAACGCACATACTTCTCAAAAGTGATAACAGATATTACTGCCAAAAGAACAGAGTTGTCGATACGAGCGAGAAGAGAAGGAAAAAACAAACCAATATAGGAGGCTGGATATATATGTATGCATGTAACTTATAAGTAGTTAAAGTTTCTATTTTAACCAGAAGTACAGAAAAAATTGTTAAAGACAGAAAACAATGAATAGCAAGAATTAAGAAACCACATAAAATAGAACGATTGGCATTGCATTTAAAATTTTGAAGATCAAAATTGACTGTGAATCAAGCAGCTGGAAGAGATGAAACTGTTAGCAAAGAACCTACGCATAGATCTAGGGATTTCAAGTGTAAAATGATAAAACCTTGCCACCAATCTAGTACTGCAATCAAATTCATAAATTCAATGTTTCAAATAGAAAGGTTAATCCCTAACAATTTGCATTTGGGTGAAAATATTGTAAAGTAGTTGTTTGTCACGGATTTGCGAAATAAATATTTTAATTATACCGAAATGGTGCGTTATAATCAGAGTTAAGATATCCATAATAGGCTAAATGAAAGAATTTAAAAATCCAGCTGGATTTAAACAATATTATGGCATTTACATTCATGCTGAATAAGAGAAAAATTTAATAATTATTAAATACTAAACATAGTAACCCTTTCCCATGAATTTGGCACGTCGGTATATACGATTTATTTGTACAGTCGAATCGAACTCACTTGCTTACTTTCAAATATTTTTTGTTGTCACTTTCTTATTGTTGCATTATTATTCACATTATGAACTTCTCATTATCAGTTACTTTCTCACATTCAAAATTAATTTGTTTCGCACACTTTCTTCTTTGTTTGATTTCGTTATCATTTCAGCTCTCCATTGTGGAAACTTGGAAGTGTGCTTGGGGCTTCAATAACTACTGAGATGATATTATTCTTATATTCCCCAAATCTTTAAATTTTATACAAGATCTTAATACATTTCTCTTTTTCTCGTTTGTTCCTTCTTTTTTGTCTTCTTCTTCTTCTTCTTCTTCTTCTTATTATTATTATTATTATTATTATTATTATTAAATTTTCTCATTAGAAACATCAAGTCGTTCTTATTTTTAATAAAGTAACAGATTGTATTCTCAAGAGTTCAACAACTTTCTTAATATTTCTTGCTGAATTCAATAATACTGCCATGTAAAGAGTCAGTTTTTGATTGGGGTTTCAATTCTTGTACCATTTTACACATGTTACCAATTCATTATGTATACAATCATTAAATTTATATTCCAACAATTTTTACTTACCTACCAAAGTCATACTTCCCATTGTTTATTCTTTTTGTTCTGTTCAGAGTGCTGAAACTGTTTAACATACAAGATACGATGAGAAAATTTCAGCTATTATATATTTATAATTTAGTGCATGCGCGTTGTTTTTGATTTTGTCGACTGCAAAATATAGTACAGTTAGTCGCGAGAAAAAGAAACACCATGACACAATTTCAGAAATTTGGAAACGGCATGCTGTACTGCTTAGCATTCGTGCTGGAAGCTCTAATACAAATTATTCTGAGTGTTTGTGTGTCAATTTGCAGAGAAGTGATACCAAAAGAGAATTTGAAAAGAATGGATGAGTCTAATGGTAAACACGAAAGAGTTTGGAGTGATCACTAGTGATGACGACATTATGTCTCGATTGAGAGACTCGGATTCAACACGGAAACCTACATTAAGTGTTTTAAGAAGGTTGTGCTGCCGTTGGTTTAAAGGGTGGATGCTAGATGACAGCATGTCTAGCAACAGGACTCTACAACATGTCACACAAGCAGAAGAGCCCAGTCATGAGTGTTAGATAATTTCTGCAGCTACACCACACTTTACATCTAGCCACGTAACTCCCCCGACTGCAACCTCCTTGATTATGTGTGGGCACAGTAAATCAAGAGACTAAGTTCCTTATAAATTGAAAGAAAGAATTATGGTAGCATTGACCAACTGAAACAAAGATACCGTACAAAAGAGATGCATGAGATTCCGAAGAGGAGAAATGTCTTCCTGTTTCTTCTTTTCCTACTTTCAGGAATCCCATTTTTTACCTTGGTCGTTTCGAATTCCTAACCCAAAGTTGCCAGTTGTCTCCCCTTTCCTCTCTTTGCCTACTTTGACATCCAAGTCTCCCACGATGATTTTAATTTCTTTGATTTTACGCTGAACCTTAGCATTGTCAAGAGTAGAGTAGAAAGATTCTATTTCTTCCTCAGTGTTTTGCGTTGTTGCTACATAGACTACTATAACTGCTATGTTGAAGGGTCTCCCTTTCGGTTTGACCAATAGAACTCTTTCGGATAACTGCCAGTATCCTAGAATGCATTTCTTCATTTTTTCGTCCAGTATTAAGCCAACTCTCTTTTCGTTATTTTTACCTCCTGCATATATGATCATGTGGTTGTCGCTGTTGATGTCTCCAATTTTTGGCCATCTAGTTATATTCCCAGAATTTTTATGCTCAATTTGTTCATTTCCTGCTTGACATTTGCAAGTTGACCTTAGTTGTTCAGCATTCTTATGTTCCATGTTCCTAGGATAATTTTTTGTTTGTTGCGCTCATGCGCAGGGCAAGGAACAAATTTTGGGAAAATGTGCCCGCCTTTATGCCGTTGGTGCTAACAATCGCTGTATGACGGTCAGTTGACATCTGTTGCCCATGTCGATCCTACCGGGCGAAGAGTTGGGTTTCATATGTATATTTTGTAAAGCCATGATTATACTCGGGAATGATAGTGGAGATATCCCGTTACTTTCTCTATGGTGGTTTATCGAGACACCTCCTCTAGTTATCTGGCCGTCGACTCCTTCAGAGTTCTTACACCCTTTTTGTAGGTTTTTTGTTTTGTTTTTTGTTTTGTTTTTTTTGTTTTTTTGTCGACAACGGGTTGCTAACCTCCCAACTCAAAAACCTGTGCAGTGAGTTAGCCGGTTTTGTCGAGAAAAGGAAAGGAAGTTTTTTTCTGATTCTTCCTTTTATATACATACCTATGTCGTATAAGAGAGTTCAGCTTCCCTAGTAGAAATGTATGTATTTATAGAAAAGTGCTACTAGGGCAATGGTTGGGGTATTTTTGAGTTGTAACTTAAATTAGGTTCGTCTAAGTACTTCAACGCATGGAGTCTAGCTTTAATTTTGAAAGAGTAGAGTAAAATTTACCAAGTGGCCACTTCATTTCATCTTCATTTTCTTTCAGTGATCAATTTCTTTCAATGATATAGTATATTAATATATTATATTAATATACTATAATAATATACTATATTAATATAGTATATTAATATAGTATATTAATATAGTATATTAATATATTATATTAATATAGTATATTAATATAGTATATTAATATAGTATATTAATATATTATATTAATATATTATATTAATATAGTATATTAATATATTATATTAATCTAGTATATTAATATATTATATTAATATAATATATTAATATATTATATTAATATACTATATTAATATGCTATAGTAATATACTATATTGATATACTATAATAATATTAATATACTATATTAATATAATATATTAATATATCATATTAATATACTATATTATTATACTATATTGATATTGTATATTAATATATTATATTAATATACTATATTAATCTGCCATATTAATATTCTATGTTAATATACTATATTAATATATTAATTTGTCAGAGCCTTTTTCAATGGATAATGTTTTAAAGCAAGGTGGTATTCTAGCACCTGGTATGTTTACCATCTATTTTGCTGTACATTGCCACCAACATAAAAAATATGCGGGATCTCCAATATTGAGACTAAGAAAGGACAAACAACAGGAAACCACTTCATAAATAGGAAACAATGGATAAGCCTCTATATTCTCTGTTCGATAAAAGTAGGAGAAGTGTAAACCGATTGACAGTAGAGTTTATCTGCTTTACCGAGCGCCCGTAGCTCAGAGGTAGAATCACCGACTGACGCCAATTCGGTCGGGTTTCAATCCAGGATAAAAAGCAATCGACTATCTAACCGTACTGATGAGGTGTGATATAGCAAAACAGATCACTCTGCGGATATATATATATATATATATATATATATATATATATATATATATGTGTGTGTGTGTGTGTGTGTGTGTGTGTGTGTGTGTATTAACGCCTCAAAAATGAGATTGCCCTCTTTTAATGATCGGACAGAAAACATTTTGCCTTCCATCAGAATGGCCGATATTAACCCCTAGAAAATTTATTAATCGTGCCCTCTCAGGCTTAAGTTCGCCGCTAACCATAAGTGGAAAATTTGTAGTCGATAAATTACTAGGTATGCTGCTAAGAAAGTCGGTTTACTGTGTCATGCTTGATAATATCTCTTGACATAATCTATCTTACATATTTATATATCTCTATTTTTTCATGCATTGAATAATGCTGCCGCATCTGATCCGATTTATATATTTAGAGATTTATAGTAAAATACAAATACGAATCTGTAATTTTATTGGTCTTCAACTGGCATCTCAGCTTCAGTTAATTTTTCACTTCCGTAATGTAACTTCCTTGTACTTTTTTATAATTATTTCATGGTAATTGTTCTTATGATCTTTTCTCTGTTAGCTTGATTTTATGAAGTTAAGCGTAGTACTTGACTTACGACAAGGTTTTATCATTTTACAGTTAAAATGGCAAGATTTAATCGTAAGTTCTATGCTGATATTTTCTTCATACGCACTTCTCCATTGCAGAAATCTATTCTGGTTCCTTGCTTCCTAATCAACTTTGATCATCAAAAAATTAATTGCCACGTCAGTAGTCTTCTTAATCCCTTTTTATTTATTGTCGTTTATCTTTCTTTAACGTTAACTAATATCTTAAGTCTTAGTGGCTTTATCGCCTTGCCTAATGTGATATTAAAATATAGACAATTAAAAAAATATACAGACTAAAGAGGAATTAGTTTGCTCATGCTATCATGCAAAAGGTCAATAATCACTAATCGATAATCATTGATCAGTAATCACTGACTAGTAATCATTGCTGCTTCTATTGCAGTAGTACATATCATAATTTAGAGACTCTGCAGTAGATTAAGGAATTTCAGAACTGAAAAGCCCAAAGTTTTATTTTCTTTGCTTGTTCAGTTTGAAAGTAGCTAAAAATATCTTGTAATGAGCAATGTTTATCAGTTTTGTCTTTTGATGAAATTCATGCTAATCTTTAAAATTTCTTCAGATATTTTTAATTATTTCGTTTTCTCCTGTCTAATTAAACCTTCCTCCAGTGGGAACTGAAGGTCAGGTCGCTCGATCAGACTTAATAGCTTCATCCCTGGTGTAATACAATTTCAGTTTGCGTCAGGGTAAACAAAAACGTCAGTTGTACGTTCAATAAAGAAAAAGGAGGAATATCAACAAAACGATAAAGAAAAATACGAATCCTGTTATTAATATATTGAGTTCTTTATTAATGGATTCACCTAGCACAGCCTGTGGGTAACTAAATGACACTTGGGATATTTCTCTGCTAATTATTTCTTTTTAAACGACACTTTAACAGACCAGATTTTCGCTTCAGCCAACGAGAACTCCCACTACTCCTCTTTCTTCTTTGCGACTATCACTCTCAGTTCCTCTTTCAATAACTAGAAACTGGTCATATAAGTCACCGACCAAATTCCTTGTCTTGTCTGCACTTGACCCCAAAAGTTTTATTCATTTATTAATATAATTTTTTTTAATACTTTCCCCCCAAACAGGGCATTTCACTGCCACTATTGCGCAGGGAGTTACATAGGGGAAAGTGATGAGAAAGAGGGGTTGAGGGTTACATAGAGGAAAGTGATGAGAAAGAGTGGTTAGGGGGTTACATAGTGGTAAGTGATGAGAAAGAGTGGTTAGTGGGTTACATAGAGGAAAGTGATGAGAAAGAGTGGTTAGGGGGTTACATAGTGGTAAGTGATGAGAAAGAGTGGTTAGTGGGTTACATAGAGGAAAGTGATGAGAAAGAGTGGTTAGGGGGTTACATAGAGGAAAGTGATGAGAAAGAGTGGTTAGGGGGTTACAAAGGGGAAAGTGATGAGAAAGAGTGGTTAGGTGGTTACATAGGGGAAAGTGATGAGAAAGAGTGGTTAGGGGGTTACATAGTGGTAAGTGATGAGAAAGAGTGGTTAGTGGGTTACATAGAGGAAAGAGATGAGAAAGAGTGGTTAGGGGGTTACATAGTGGTAAGTGATGAGAAAGAGTGGTTGAGGGTTACATAGAGGAAAGTGATGAGAAAGAGGTTAGGGGGTTACAGAGGAAAGTGATGAGAAAGAGTGGTTAGGGGGTTACATAGTGGTAAGTGATGAGAAAGAGGGTTAGGGGGTTACATAGTGGTAAGTGATGAGAAAGAGTGGTTAGAGGGTTACATAGTGGTAAGTGATGAGAAAGAGTGGTTAGGGGGTTACAAAGGGAAAGTGATGAGAAAGAGTGGTTAGGTGGTTACATAGGGGAAAGTGATGAGAAAGAGTGGTTAGGGTTACATAGTGGTAAGTGATGAGAAAGAGTGGTTAGTGGGGTTAAGTATAGAGGGAAAGTGATGAGAAAGAGTGGTTAGGATTTACAGTGGTAAGTGATGAGAAAGAGTGGTTGAGGGTTACATAGAGGAAAGTGATGAGAAAGAGTGGTTAGGGGGTTACATAGTGGTAAGTGATGAGAAAGAGTGGTTAGAGGGTTACATAGTGGTAAGTGATGAGAAAGTGGTTAGGGGGTTACAAAGGGGAAAGTGATGAGAAAGAGTGGTTAGGTGGTTACATAGGGGAAAGTGATGAGAAAGAGTGGTTAGGGGGCTACATAGAGGAAAGTGATGAGAAAGAGTGGTTAGGGGGTTACATAGAGGAAAGTGATGAGAAAGAGTGGTTAGGGGGTTACATAGAGGAAAGTGATGAGAAAGAGGGTTAGGGTTACATAGAGGAAAGTGATGAGAAAGAGTGGTTAGGGGGTTACAAAGGGGAAAGTGATGAGAAAGAGTGGTTAGTGGTTACATAGGGAAAGTGATGAGAAAGAGTGGTTAGGGGTTACATAGTGGTAAGTGATGAGAAAGAGTGGTTAGTGGGTTATATAGAGGAAAGTGATGAGAAAGAGTGGTTAGGGGGTTACATAGAGGAAAGTGATGAGAAAGAGTGGTTAGGGTTACATAGAGGAAAGTGATGAGAAAGAGTGGTTAGGGGGTTACATAGAGGAAAGTGATGAGAAAGAGTGGTTAGGGGGTTACAAAGGGGAAAGTGATGAGAAAGAGTGGTTAGGTGGTTACATAGGGAAAAGTGATGAGAAAGAGTGGTTAGGGGGTTACATAGTGGTAAGTGATGAGAAAGAGTGGTTAGTGGGTTACATAGAGGAAAGTGATGAGAAAGAGTGGTTAGGGGGTTACATAGTGGTAAGTGATGAGAAAGAGTGGTTGAGGGTTACATAGAGGAAAGTGATGAGAAAGAGTGGTTAGGGGGTTACATAGAGGAAAGTGATGAGAAAGAGTGGTTAGGGGGTTACATAGTGGTAAGTGATGAGAAAGAGTGGTTAGTGGGTTACATAGTGGTAAGTATGAGAAAGAGGGTTAGAGGGTTACATAGTGGTAAGTGATGAGAAAGAGTGGTTAGGGGGTTACAAAGGGAAAGATGAGAAAGAGTGGTTAGGTGGTTACATAGGGAAAGTGATGAGAAAGAGTGGTTAGGGGGTTACATAGAGGAAAGTGATGAGAAAGAGTGGTTAGGGGGTTACAAAGGGGAAAGTGATGAGGAAAGAGTGGTTAGGTGGTTACATAGGGGAAAGTGATGAGAAAGAGTGGTTAGGGGGTTACATAGTGGTAAGTGAGAGAAAGAGTGGTTAGTGGGTTACATAGAGGAAAGTGATGAGAAAGAGTGGTTAGGGGGTTACATAGTGGTAAGTGATGAGAAAGAGTGGTTGAGGGTTACATAGAGGAAAGTGATGAGAAAGAGTGGTTAGGGGGTTACATAGAGGAAAGTGATGAGAAAGAGTGGTTAGGGGTTACATAGTGGTAAGTGATGAGAAAGAGTGGTTAGGGGTTACATAGTGGTAAGTGATGAGAAAGAGTGGTTAGAGGGTTAGCATAGTGGTAAGGATGAGAAAGAGTGGTTAGGGGGTTAAGCAAAGGGGAAAGTGATGAGAAAGAGTGGTTAGGTGGTTACATAGGGGAAAGTGATGAGAAAAGAGTGGTTAGGGGGTTACATAGTGGTAAGTGATGAGAAAGAGTGGTTAGTGGGTTACATAGAGGAAAGTGATGAGAAAGAGTGGTTAGGGGGTTAGCATAGTGGTAAGTGATGAGAAAGAGTGGTTGAGGGTTACATAGAGGAAAGTGATGAGAAAGAGTGGTTAGGGGGTTACATAGGGAAAGTGATGAGAAAGAGTGGTTAGGGGGTTACATAGTGGTAAGTGATGAGAAAGAGTGGTTAGTGGGTTACAAAGGGGAAAGTGATGAGAAAGAGTGGTTAGGGGGTTAGCATAGAGGAAAGTGATGAGAAAGAGTGGTTAGGGGGGTTACATAGAGGAAAGTGATGAGAAAGAGCAGTTGGGGGTTACATAGGGGAAAGTGATGAGAAAGAGTGGTTAGGGGGTTACAAGGGGAAAGTGTGAGAAAGAGTGGTTAGAAATTTCCTTTTTCTTACTTCTGGACAGCGAGTAGTTTCTTTTCAGATCTCACATATTGATTGTACTGTTTGATATCATAAAATGAAACTGCTGTCAATCATCACGGGCACACTCTCCTCCCCCCACCCATAAGCATGAACCAAGCAAGTCTCCCTGAAAGCAATATACTTCGCCTCCTCGTCTTCCGACCTCAAGTGGAATCATTACATTGACTCAATAGCGAAATCCACTGCTAGGAAAGTTGGGTCACTGTGTAGGGCCAGAAAGTTTTTTCCGCCTGAATCCATCTTGCACATATACAAATCAACCATCCGCCCGGGCATAGAATACTGCTCTCATATATGGTCAGGCGCCTCTGCTGTTCACCTCAGTGTTTTCGGCAGGCTCCAAAGGTGAATCTGTAATGCGATAGGTCCCGATTTAGTAGGCTCAGTCCAGCCACTTCCTCATCGGCGGGATGTGGCTTCCCTCTGTCTATTCTACAAATATTTTCATCGCTTCTGCTCCGACGAACTTAAGTCACAGGTGCCCTCGCAACCAGACTGCCAACAAGGTTACACCCATTTACTGTTAGATCAAACAAATGCAGCCGACAATTCTATTCCAACAGCTTCTTTTCTCGCACTTCCCGCCTGTGGTACTCCCTTCCATATACTTGCTTTCCTGACGGCTACAACCTCCAGGAATTTAAAATACCCATCTCTTACCTCCCCGTATATCTTGTTCTTTTCTTTTCCCTCTATCTTCGCAACTGTCTTCACACCTGTATTCCAATCCTTCTCTTGCCCTTTCTCTGACACCTCCTGTAACGGGTTTGTCTTTCTCTTCACTCTCCGCCTGTCTAAACTTTTATTTTTATGTAGCCCCCTACGCATCAGTAGCGGTACCTCTTTGTTTGTGGTGAAGCGGTAAAAAAAGAAATTTCAGTCAGTTTAGGGTCAGAAAATCGTTTATAGCCCACTTGATTATGTGGGTGTCCTACCCAACAGATAACCACAGCACATCGCGTTACACCACTATTCTAATATATCTATGGTATTCTTTGCCATTCAATTTCACATTTATTCATTTATAGTTAATTGAAATCTTTCTGTTCATAGTCATTTTCCTATATTCCCAGTATATGGAAGTATGCAAGTTCGAATCATGCCGGAAGATAGAAACTTTAAAATAAGATTTCTCAAACATCTACACTAGTGGATAGTTAAAATATACAGTTTAATTACTTTAAAAAAAAGACTATCAACTCAAATACGACCATCCTTTAAAAAATGATGTTCAAAGAAATAAGCTCAAAGGTGGAATCGCCGACTGACGCCAATTCGGTCGGGTTTCAATTCTGGGTAAAAAGCAATCGGCTGTCTAACCATACTGATGAGCTGTGATACAGCAAAGCAGATCTGTCCGCGGATGACTATCTACATATATATATATATATATATATATATATATATATATATATATATATATATATATATATATATAATCTAATACTTAGTTGATTGATATTACATTCAGTATCCTGACTCCAGTGTTTTGTAAAAGAATCCAATAATCGTTCTGTCCACCTATTAGAAGATATCAGTATGTTGAACAATCTTCTCACAGATGAAGAAGAACTTGAATCAACAGAAATGTTGCTCTTCAAAAGGATACTGAGAATACCATAAATATAATATGTTATCAAAGACAAAATTTTAGAAACCATAGAAACAAAGAAAATGCTTTCATTTGACATCAGAAAGTGACAGTTAAAATTTCTATAAGAAAAGAGACTTGGAATATTTGATACTCACAGGAAAGAGGTAAGAAGCAAAGATAAGTGGGAGAGAGGAAAGTCAAACATAAATTGTCTAACGAGCTTGAATAAATTTATGTCGAATCAAGATTTAAGAGAGAGAACAAGAAGACGAAAATTATTAAGAACGACCAAAATAGGAAATTGTGAATAGCCATGATCGCCAACGTCTAGAAGAGACATAGAACATTAAAGAAGAATGAGCTTGTGTAAGTGAATGGGAGAACAAGGTTTAAGAGAGATAACAAAAGGACAAAATCTATTAGGAGCTACAAAGGACAATAAATTGTGAATAGCCATGATCGCCAACGTCTAGAAGAGACATAGAACATTAAAGAAGAATGAGCTTGTGTAAGTGAATGGGAGAACAAGGTTTAAGAGAGATAACAAAAGGACAAAATCTATTAGGAGCTACAAAGGACAATAAATTGTGAAGAGCAATGATCGCCAACGTCTAGAAGTGACATAGAACATTAAAGAAGAATGAGCTTGTGTAAGTGAATGGGAGAACAAGGTTTAAGAGAGATAACAAAAGGACAAAATCTATTAGGAGCTACAAAGGACAATAAATTGTGAATAGCCATGATCGCCAACGTCTAGAAGAGACATAGAACATTAAAGAAGAATGAGCTTGTGTAAGTGAATGGGAGAACAAGGTTTAAGAGAGATAACAAAAGGACAAAATCTATTAGGAGCTACAAAGGACAATAAATTGTGAATAGCCATGATCGCCAACGTCTAGAAGAGACATAGAACATTAAAGAAGAATGAGCTTGTGTAAGTGAATGGGAGAACAAGGTTTAAGAGAGATAACAAAAGGACAAAATCTATTAGGAGCTACAAAGGACAATAAATTGTGAAGAGCAATGATCGCCAACGTCTAGAAGAGACACAAAACAGAGAAGAAAAGTAGGCTTGTGCAAGTGAATGGCAAATAAAGGGTTTAGGAAAGATAACAGAAAGACAAAATCTATTAGGAGCTACAAAGAACAAAAAGTTGTGGAGAGCCATGATCACTAACGTCTAGAAGAGACACTGCACATAAAAGAAAAAATATAAATCTTGTTCTAAAATACGTTTTTTGAATCCTAATATTCCACCTTTGAATGACAGCTTTTAACCGCTTCGTAGAAGCATTGTGGCTCTTTATATACCCATGTGTAATTTTCACTTCATCATCACTGGAAACCAAATATCATTTGGCTAAGTCTTTCATATATATATATATATATATATATATATATATATATATATATTAACACAAACATAAAATCTGCTACTTATCTGATTAATAGTATATTCAGCATCACGACTCCTATCAGTCAGTTAAGTGCCATACGTGGTAAATGCTTGGGCGATCATGACTGACTGGGCAGAAGATTATCCCACAGTAGGTTGCCATTGCTTTCTGCGGTAGACTGGTTGCCGACCAAGCCTATAGAACCCAATCTGTCCTGTTATTTAACCCATAACTGGAAGAAAGAGACGGATTAATACCTTTCCCAAGGGTATTTGCGCGTAAGTGAATGCTAGGAATTCAACTGGAATTCGAACTCGGTTCCCCGATTTCTCGTTCCGAGCCGATATCCACTGCGCCAGACCAATAGAAACTATAAAGTACCTGATCAAATTGAAGATGTATGAGAAAAAGTCTTCTAAATATGATTCTTTAATTTTAACGTTGCAAGTGTGTCTTATTTCAATCTTTTTTAACTCGAAGAAATCGTGCACTGAGTGTGGACTATGATGTTGAGAAAGATATAACAATCAAGAACCTAGTCGTCGTGGGCGTTATCTCGTAACCAAAAACTTAATTTCTTCTCTGCCAATCACTTCTTATATGATGATAGCGTTGATAACTAAAATTGTCGACAATATAGAGGTTCAAGACTAGAAGCAAAAACTTCTCATTCATTTCCTACAGCTGTTTGATTTTGCAAAAGTTAGTTGGTGATGAAAGAAATGTTGCCAGGAAGTGAATCACAATTTTGAGATTCTGAACTTCTTCTGCGGCTCATATGCAATAAGTCATGAAGAATTCAGTTATGAAACTGCAAAGGTCTGTCACTGAATTTGTTATAATTTCAAGTGGTACCTTTTGTATGCGTAGCCCTATTCATCCGCTGGTTCAATCGTTGAAATCGGTTGTAATTATCTGCTTATTCCAGTGTTAGTGTTTCGGGTGTTTGTCACGCTTAGTCTTCGTTCTTGCTACCAATGATGGTTCTACTAGGATCTAGTACTCTCGACAGTACCGCTCTCAGAGTCACTGAATCACTCAAGCACCACCATAACCACAAGGAGCGACCATCAGATGTTAAAAACCTTCACATGTAGGGCGTGTTTTCTCACAAAAAGTATTCAAACTTTTGCGGTGAAACTATCAATGAAGAATTAGAAGTCCTACCAGGATTTATTAATGTCGGCTATGATCTTAACAACATAAGGTATTCAAAGAACACAGTGCTGATAGAAGACACGAAAAGAAAACTACAAGAACTCCTACATGTGTCTAAGGGAGATGAGAAGAAAGGGCTAAACATCAATTGCAAGAAATCTGATTCCCTAATTGTTAGAAAAAAAGAACAGATCAACATGCAAATTAAAGATTATAGATACCCTACTAAAACAAGTACAAAAATTTAAATATTGGGGACGTGTTTAACGGGGGGTGCAGAAAATGTGACACTAAAATCCGAAGGCATATTGGGATAGTGAAAACTTCCGAAAAACTAAGTACTCAGAAACAAGAAAATATTATTAGTATCAAAGAAAAGACCATTGAATTCCGTAATCGATCCTTCTATGTGGCAGTAAAAGCTAGTCAATCTCCTCACAGATAAAGAGATTTGAAGCACTAGAATTTCTGTTGCACAGAAGGAATCAAACGGACCGAAGATATGAGTAACGATAAAGGTTTAGAAATAATGCAAAGATGAACATGTATACTTGACATCAGGGAGAGCCAGTTTAAATTTCTAGAATATATAATGTGGAAAGAAGGCTTGAAGAATTTGATACATATGAGACAGATTGACTGGACAGAGGAAAATAACGGGCAGCCTAAATAATGAATCTACAGTAAATGGATGACGAAAACATTCTGACAAAATTACACATTTTATTAAAAGCTACAATGAACAAGGAAAGGTGGAGAAATCGATAATGTCCTGAACGAAGACGGAACAAAAGAAAAAGAAGAAAATTAGTGGTGGTGATTATCCAGCATAAATTTTAAAGTATTATTCTTTTCTGATTTCAAGACAGAATTACTTTCTTTTTGGGTAACTCTGGGTGGAGCCACACCTTTGAAATTCTTTTGTTCTCTTATTAACTTAGGTAAAGTTTGTTGTGATTATCCTGCTTAGAAAGGTGCTATCAGCATTGTGCAGTGACGGAAGCTCTTGACTAGAATCCAGCTTATACTCATTTAGCATTCTAGGAGGTCACTTTGCATAATAGCCAAGAAATTGCAAGCTAAACTTACGTTTTTCACAATGTTTTGCAATCGTACCTCTTCTATCAGTTGTAACAAGAACATCGCCCTTAAACTGATAAATAATTTATAGCTTTAGTATACGCAAACATCATCACACACAACGTTGTTAATGAATGTTAATTGTTTTAACAAAAAATTAATTTAATTTAATTTAATTTACTAGAATGTTTTACAACACATGAAATCTTCACAGTATTTAGTATTGTTGAAGTTATTGCTAACATTTTTGTCAAGATTTACAAAAAAGTGTGCGTTGTAGTGCAAGGGATATCGACTCGGAACGACAAATCGGTGGAGCCGAGTTCAAATTCCAGTTAAATTCCTTGCATTCACTTACGCACAAATACCCTTGGGAAAGGTATTAATCCGTCTCTTCCCTCCAGTTATGGGCTAAATAATAAGACATATTGGGTTCTATAGCCTTGGCTGAAACCAGTCTACCGCAGAAAGCAATGGCAACCTACTATGGGATAATCTTCTGCGCAGTCAGTCATGTTTCTTTCGAGACATGATCACCCAAAACGTGTATCACATAAGTCACTTAACTGACTGAAGTTATTATTAACATTTTTGTCAAGATTTACAAACTCTACGTTTCGTTCAATTTCACAAACCAATCGATGAGACTTAAATAAGTTGATTTGTTTGAAAAATACTATGACAAAATATTTACTTCACGGTTTAATAATTCCTTTAATTTGATTTAATTTTATACGTTTTCAAGGTAAATAACATTTTTTAAGAAAATGTTTTTTTTTTTCTTTTCAACGGTGAAGTATTTTTTTTTTTTAGAATTTCTTACTGTTGAGCATGCAATGATATGTGAAACTATTTCTTTCTGGGGCTAAATTCTAACTTTTCTAAGTATTTAGCCTAGTGATTTGTTTATAGTTATCATAAGTGTCGAGTGAACGGGAAACTGGATTCATATAAATATAAACACTTAAAGACAAAATATGCAAAAGACAATATTGCATTTTGTATTAAATAAGTATATGTTATTTTAAACATTAAATTGTTTTTCAAATACTGGGAGTATTTTGTATGTTTTAATTTTTCAAAACATTAATGACAATTTATTGTATGTTCTCTAGTAAACCCAATTGTATTTTGTACCCTGTTTCTACTTTTTTCCCAAATTTAGTTTCGTTCGGTCAATGCATGGCTATTTTAGAGATTGTGAAAGACAGAAAGTTAGGGATTTTTATAAATAGATAGATTATATTTTACGCCGAAAAATAATCAATGGCGATTCTGTAAAGCTTGAATAATTTAGAAACGTTAGTTTAACGCTCCACTGTAATAAGTATCCTTCTCTTTTGTTCTTAAAAAGTAAAGATTGAAGAAGAATATCAGTAATTATATAGCCACTTTAACCATATCGTGTGTTCTGTAACGCAGATGATCGGATTCAAAGTATTTATGAATTTTGTAATAATTAATAATAATTAAGGGGATTTCAAGTAGTACAATCACATTTTTGTAACCTTACTGTAGATGGTGCCTTACAGGAGAAAATAGATTCATAACATTTTATACAAACATAGAAAAAGATATCAGGGAGATATCAGCTATCCAATTAAAGTCAGTCTCGAGGAATATATAATAAGCTGTATCCAAAAGGGAAGTAATATGATAGACCATATCAGAAGAGAGACGAGGACACATGCAATGCCCTGCTTTGGTTTACAGATTATTGACAAGGAAACCCATTAGAAAGTTAGAAAATATTTTTATCTTATTGTTTAGTTGAATTTATATTATAGATGTTTTGCTTGACAGAGACGTAGCTGATCATTGCTCTCTTCAGCTTCCTAAAGAATATTCATATCATTATTCTAAAGAGTAATGATATGACTATTATTTTGGAAGATTTTAACAATTTTTCATCAATACAAGTTGATTTTATCCATAGTGTTATAGTGAAACATCCTGTCATCTCTCGAGAATAGAATGCTCTACGTTATAAAAGACAGTAACGAGTGGTACGACGAGGGAAAGGTCTTCGGCGAAGGCATCTACTATTTGATAGTCGATTCCGCTCCAACCCTTGGTTTGCCTATATGTGTATTATTGTTAATTGTATCTTAGTACAATAAATCTGTCTACGGCTAGAGCGTGTTGAATGCACCGGTTCCCGTCCAATCACCGAAGTTAAGCAACATTGATTCTGGTCAGTACTTAATTGGGTGACTACTTGGAAATACCAGGTGCTGTAAACGTAAGGACAAAGAATGGTCCACTGGTCTTTCAGGGTTGGGTGCAGGGCTAACAACCCTGCTCCGTAAAAATAGTTTGTTACAACAACAAAAAGTTTCTGTCCTATGCACCATTGGGTGTGATGGATAAATGATGACAATAAATCTGGCATATTGTATTCCTGGAGTTGCGTTCCATTGATCATTTTATACTGTCTTCCTTTTTCTTTCTACATGTTTGAGAGAAGATATAGCTTCACGTCTATTTAAAGTGCAAAAGGCACACGACAGCATCGGTCAGATTGAGAACTTGATTTACTTTCTTCCACAAGAATTATTATTACTCAGGACATCACCTATCTTATTTGAGATATAGCTTTATGATAATATCATATACTAGCAGTATAGCCCGGCGTTGCTCGGGTGTAATGAAATTTTAAACTAATCTATGGTCCTGGATCTCAGACTCTTTGGACATTGGTACGAAAGACTAAAAAGCAATAGTTGTTTCCAGTTAAAGCGAAACCATAGACCGAAAGAAAAATGAATGGATGTAAGTCAAATTTTGATTTCCTGGTATCGATATCAAATAAGTTTTTTTCGTCGTAAACTGAATTTTGAAGGCTAAATAAGTCCTTTGAGTAAAGGGTATCATGGCTGAGACTAAGAACTACAAGTATACCTACTTAGAGCCAAACCTGAAGCAAAAACTAAAATAAAAGGGCTGAAGAAAATACAGACATACAGGCAGATAAACAGACACACACACAAACATCTTGCCTTTTATATATATATATATATATATATATATATATATATATATATATTATCGATTTTCTACACTATTGTAAGAACTGCAACCTTGAAACTTCTGAATATCGTTTCTTATGTCTTTGTCTGTGAGTGTATCAAATTTGATCAAAATCGCAGACACTTATAGTACAACTGTGTAGATTTTCAAGAAAATAGGTTCAGCTGTTTCGGAGTCTATAGGTAACGGACACACACACACAGACACATACACAACTACAGCCAAAGTTCTATTTATAAATAAGTTTAGATGTATATTACTCTGTTTAATTAAATCGAATCGGCTGATGTATTATCTATCATTTTCAACCCGTGCATATTATAAAATAATCTTTTCCCTTACAGTATATAAACCTGGAAATGGTTGGAGAAGAAATTGACCCAAAAATTATGATAATAACATGAGTAGCACCAAGAATTAATTCAGCTCTCTAAACAACACTTGGAATGTTAATGATTCTTATATAAAATATTTACAATATATGCGTGTGCGTACGTGAAAGAAGGATGAAAAAAATGAGACTCTTTTTACCAATGTTCTCTGAGTTAACAACTGATCATCTAAGCACGACTGAGATTAAATCCAACAATGTATACAAACTGTCCTTAACAAATTTCAAAGATATCAATGAAACTTTGATGACTGCCATTTTTTATTAAGACTGTCTTTCTGCACTTTCTTTCTTTTATCACTTTCTTTCCTTTTACACTTTCTTTCTTTCTTTCTTTCTTTCTTTCTTTCTTAACTGTCATTCTTTTTAAATTTCTTTCTTCACCTGCTTTCTTTTTTCTTCAGTTTCTTTCTTTTTCCACTGTCTTTCTTACTGTCTTTCTTACTTCCTTTGCTTTCTTTCGTTCTTTACGATCTTTCTGTTTTTCTGTCTTCACTTTCTTTCTTTCTTTCTTTCTTTCTCCAATTTCTTTTTTTACTTTCTTTCTTTCTTTCTTTCATTCATTCTTCACTTGCTTTCTTTCTTTCTTTCTTCTTTCGGGTTCTTTATTTTGTAAAACTGTTTACTCAGACAAATTACTTAATTCTTCGTGAAAATATATCCTATGCTTTTCTGACTGTTTTATTCTATTCATTTCTTTATATAATCATTTTTTATTTATTCTATCATTCTTTTATTCTAGGTTTTATCTTTTTCGCTTTGCAATGTTTAGGCTTTTGTTTGTGAAAATTCTTTTCTGTGGAAATTCTTATTTTATGGAGAGAAAAAATTAAATGAAATGAAAAAGCAAGAATCAAAGAATTACAGCTGGAAATAACTTCCAATTCAGGAATGTTCTTTCCTCTTAGAATCTACAATAATCCCAACACGATTTCGGTTCAAACAAATACCCCACCTTCCCCTTTTGTTTGATTTATTAATATATTTTTATATTTGCTTTTACTTGATCTATTTATCGGCATAGCATCCTCGTTTGAAAATTGTACATGTTCACTTGCCTGAACCATACGCAGTGAAAACACGTGTGTCTTCGTTATTTATTTGTGTTCAAGTTTGTGTGTACTGATAAATGGGTAACTCTACACGTATATATATATACATATATATATAAGTGTGTGTGTGTGTGTGTGTGTGTGTGTGCATTTGTAAGGAAACCTTATGCAACCCTAATCGTGATAAACATGTACCGCAAAACTATCAGATCTCTTCGTTAATATTAAAAAATAAAACAAACAAATTACACTTCATTTTCAATTTTTTATCATGTCGCGATGAGAAAAGACACAGGCGTGTCCGAAAATTCTGCTTTCAAAATTCCTCTCATATATTCTTCCGTTTGTTTAAAAGTGCTACAAATGTATAAAAAATATTATTAGGTCTATTACCAATATTATTGTATTATTCCTGTTTTTTATCTCCTGAATTTTTCACACCGTCCCATTATATCTAAATATTATAAGAACCATATGTGGATAATCTTTCTTTTTTATTATATATATATATATATATATATATATATATATATATATATATATATTGTTAAATATATGAGAGACAATAAATGATTATTATGTTTAATCACGAGCCACACTAAACATCGTATTTTGGCTCTAATTTCAGTTGAAAATAAAGACAAAATTCTCCAATATTTGGATAATTTTTATTAAGTTGGTTCTAAGCTTTCGGCTCACATGAGCCATCTTTAGGGAGGTTATTAAGACAGTAACACAATAACATCCACCATCACCGACGATTTTATCTTGTGTTGACATAAAACTCCGCTAAGCAACGGCAATAGTTACCAAAAATAAAAAACTGCAGTTCGCAAATTTGCAATGCGGTTCTATGACGTCACACCGCGTGATAGCGCAAAATGACAACATGATCATGTATTCAAATGCAATGTAATGTGTTATGACCAGATTTAAACGTGATTTTATTAAGTGTGGGTTGTTTGGATTTAATGGAGATGGTCTCCAATATCTGAATATATATATATATATATATATATATATATATATATTATTATGGACTCTCTTCCGTCGATTTCGACGTATGAGTGTCTCACTTAGTAGGACTGCTATAGAGAGAATTGTTTAGAGTGGTGAAGGTTTGTGCAGCACCATCCACACATTTTGGAATTGCTGATAACAAACAATCGGTACAGAAGTCCGCCACAGATCGCATGTTAGCAGACCTCAGTTATTTAGCCCATAACTGGACTAAAGAGACTGATTAATTTCCCAAATGTACCAGTGCGCAAGTGAATGCAGAGTGCTCGAATGGGTTCACCGATTTCCCTTTCCAAGCCGACATCCACCGCACCACAACGTACATCTGTCAATAAACGCCTACAGCACCTGGTATCCCCAAGCGGTCACCCATCAAGTACTGACCAGACTCAACGTTGCTTAACTTCGATGATCGAGCAAGAACAGGTGTTTTCAACGTGATATGCCTGTAATTATATATATATATATATATATATATATATATATATATATATATATATATATATATATATATATATATATATATATATATATAAGTTTTTTATAACAGCTAACCTATATCGTTGGGGACATTCACTATTATTATTAAGAAGACACGAATTTATGCTAGTTGGTTTCCTATATAGAAAAATAGTAAATTTATGTGTGCTAGAATCAATGAATACATCAAGGAATGGGAGTTTGTTATTAAAATTAAGTTCTAATGTAAATTTGAGGACGGAGTGACTTTCAAATTTGTTTTTAAGATATTTAATTTGATCGATATTCTTAGCTAAAACAAAGATGTCATCTATGTATCTTACATATATAGAGGGTTTATTGTTGTCATTAATTATTTTATTTTCTAGATTTGCCATATAATAATTACAAAAGAGGGTACCTAAAGGAGATCCCCTCGCAATACCATCTATTTGTGTATAAAAATTTCCTAAGGGATCGTGAAAGGGTACTTGTGTGGTGCATGCTAATAATAGTTTTTTTAATATAGTGGGTTTAATATTGATTGATGGGAGAGTAGCATGATTGTATACATCACGGATGATGATGTCAATTGTTTCCTGGACGGGAACATTTGTAAATAAGTTTTGGACATCCAAAGATGCAATTATTTGATTCTTAGGTTTTACCGAATGGAGAATCTGTAAAAATTCGTCCGTGGAATTAATATTATATTTACCGGGAAGATAGGGAGTAATTAGTTTGTTAAGTGTTTTGGAAAGGTTATATATTGGTGTGGGTATTTGAGAAATGAAACATTAAGCAAACACTAGTCAATAATGGATTTCCTAACTCCGTTATTGATCAACAAATTAAAATGTATCTCAACAAAATTAACAATATCTCTAACAATAATGATAATATTAATAATAATGGTTTACATCAAAATAAACATAACACTATTAACTTATACTATTGCAACCAAATACATAATAATTATAAACAAGATGAAAAAACTCTCAAAAACATAATACGTAGAAATGTTAAACCAGTGGATAGTAATACTCCAATTAAACTCATTATATATTATAAAAAGTTTAAAACAATTGACCTCATAGTCTATAATAACCCAACAAGCACTAAACTAAATTCTCTACAAAAAACCAATGTAGTGTACCAATTTACATGCTCATTCAGAGATTGCATCTCTGATACTAATCAAAAACCTAGTACATATATTGGTTTTACTACAACCACGCTCTCCCGTAGACTTACATGTCATCTTTCTGATCAGAGTACTATTAAACAACATTTCTCTGAAAAACATAAACATGTAGGTAATATCAGACAGATTTTGGTCAACAATACGGTGATCTTTACTCATACACACAGTAAGAGGAACCTGCAGATATTGGAGGCCATGTACATCAAATCTAAACAACCAACACTCAATAAAATCAACTTTAAAATAGGAAATAACATATTACATTGCATTTGACTACATGGTTTTGTTGTCATTTTACGCTATCCCGCGGTGTGACGTCATAAAACCGCATCGCAAACTTAAGAACTGCGTTTATTATTTTTGGTAACTATTGCCGTTGCCAAGCGGAGTTTTATGTCAACACAAAATATAATCGTCGGCGATGGTGGATTTTATAATATTTCAGTTTAAACAACCTCTCTGAAGATGGCTCATGTGAGCCGAAAGCTTAGAAGAAAACCAATAAATAATTATCCAAATGTTGGAGAATTTTTGTCTTTATTTTCAACTGAAATTAAAGCAAAAATACAACGTTTAGAACGGCTCATGATTAAACATAATAGACATTCATTGTCTCTAATATTTAACAGCATATGTTTAGAAAATTACTTTGCTTATGAGCGCTGTTTGTTTTTTATTTTGTTGACTTTCCAGTATAGTAGGGTCATTTGGGCACTGTCTAAGGAAAAGAAAAAGATCACCATGAAACAATTCACTCCGCCAGTAATTTGGAAACGGCATGCTTTAATGTTTGGCATTCGCGTGAGCATCTACAGTACGAATATTTCAGAATGTTTGAGTGTCAATCTGAGGACAATGCAGAGGATTCGGTATTAGTTGGATGAGTCAAATTGTGATTACAAAGGTAAAGATCTTTTTTTTTTACCAAGCGGCTAGTGCATTAAGACATCCGGTATTTTTCATACTAGATTAAAAATGGCAACTTTTTATCACCAGGCATGAAAGACAAGAGAAAAAAACACTCTACGAAGCTTTTGAACAAACTTGAGCATCTGCTTGATCTGAACATGTTTCAGTTTTTCTCAGAGAAGAAATATTTCTACCAGGATAAGATGGTCAACACACAAAAGAATTGACTTGTTATGTCCCTAAAAGATTTATCGAGAGTGATGAAAATAAATATCATGGTGCTTTGAGTGACCACTAGACGACGTTATGCCTCCATTCCTATTACAACATACTCAATACGGATGCGTATATCAAGTACATTGAAGAGGTATTACTGCACTGGGTCAAGAGGGTGGCTGCTGTAAGACTGTATGTCTGGCAACAAGTCCCTGCACCATGCCACACAAGCAGGAGAAACCAGTAATGGCTTTCAGACTATTTTTGTAACCACATCATCATTTTATCTGGCAACTTAACTTACCAGACTGCACCCTCTTTGATGATTATGTGTGGGGCGCGGCTGAGAGAGAATCCAACAAAATTCCTTGTAACATCAAAGATGGACAGAAGGCAAAGATTATAGCAGCATTCACCAACTTAAACAAGAATTCGGAATATTTGCAGAATATTCCCAAGTCGTCTTAGGCTCTTTAATTTCAAAATATTGTTGTGCAATTGTACTAAATATATATCAAAATAAAATGTTAATGATACTTTCATTTTTGTGCAATTTAAATATTTTATCCATCGCACGCTAAGTATATATATATAGAGAGAGAGAGAATCAGTAAGAGAAAGCCGAATTTTGTATCTTTATGCAAAATCTCTCTTGTCATAATTCTCTCAAAATTTTTCATAAATTCGCAGTTTCGTATCAAATATATATATATATATATATATATATATATATATATATATATATATAGATAGATAGATAGATAGATAGATAGATAGGTATGTAATTTTGTGATTACAATGGATTATAAAAAGCATTATATCACTACACAAAATTTTCCATGTTTCAGAACAATACTTTTCTTCTTCAAGTGCTTTCCGCTTCCTTCTAATATATATATATATATATATATATATATATATAATTATATGGTTATGTCAATTTTTCATTGCTACATGGAAATTTCTGTTTCGAGATTAATTCTCATCCTCAGGCAATGTTGGTGTGATTGTGCAGACGATTTACATTTAAATTATATATATATATATATATATATATATATATATATATATATATATATATATCCGTATACTTGCTTCCCTAATAGCTACAATTTTTAAAAGTTTATGTGCAATGTCAAGTGCTGTTTTTTCTCTTTAATTCCAATCTTCTCTTTCTTCGACATCCCTGGTAACTTGTTTGTTTGTTTTTTACTGTAACCCCTGCGCACCAATGGTGGTATTGCCTTGATCGGGGTGAAATGGTTATAGAATGCAACCGGATGTCTAACCGTACTGATGAGCAATCATATAGCAAAAACGGACTGTCTGCAGATGACTACGGTCTCGCCCATTGACATTGCCCTTTGTGGAAATAGAATGGTTCTTTTGTTAATACGACGCAATAACATGTGCATCAAATTAACTTATAAATATTTAATCGTTACCTATATTGTAGTTTCATCAACGAAAGAATGGAGAAAATTTAAGGTGATTTAGACGAGTTTATCTTTGGTTTCTTGCGTTGTAAAAGTTTGCAAAGTAATAATAACAAAATAATCATTCTATTTTCATTTAGAATTATCCACTTGGCAATAAATACTAAAAATATTATGAAATACATAATTCCCTTTAAAAAACTTGGCTGGCCTAATAATTCAGCCGGTAGTATATATATATATATATATATATATATATATGTGTGTGTGTGTGTGTGTGTGTGTGTGTGTGTGTGTGTGTGTGTGTGTGTGTGTGTGTAAGAGTAAACCGTGGAAAACTAAAAAGCTACTGTAGACTGATTCTGTCAACTTAACAATCCTAACTGCGAATTTATACAATAGATATACAATATTTCGATCCTTCTATATCCAAACACATGTTAGATAAGGACTTTTCTCTGTGCTCAAAAACAGAAAATAGCCACAAACGAAGAAAAATCATTAAGTCCTGCTGAAAAAAAAACATTATTCATAAGTGAAAATATGTGGCTAAACTAAAGAATGAACCTTTAACGCTACAATGAGAAGTTTTAATGGTGAAGAAAACTTATATGCATTTATTGAAGTATAATAAGACGGAAAGTGCGACACAGAGATCCGAAGACGAATTGGTATGTTGAAGGAAAAATTCCAGAAGTTGAGTAAGGTATTAAGAAACAGGACAATTTTGTTAGAAACTAGAAAGAAAATACTGGATTGCTACGTGATGTCCGTCCTTCAATATGGCAGTGAAAGATGAAGGGAAAACTTGAAGCAACTGAAATGTTGTTCTACAGAAGGATGCTGCGAATATCATGGATCGAGCATGTGAGCAATGATGAGAATTTGGAAATGATGGAAACAAAATGGAAATTAATACTGAGCATCAGGAAGAGACAGCTAAAGTTCCTGGGACACACAATGAGGAAGAAAGGCTTTGAGTATCTGATACTAACAGGCCAGATAGAGGAAAAAAGAGACAGGGGAAACAACGGATAACATATTTGAAGGACCTAATCAGGTGGATGACGGAACGAGGATTGCATGGTGTAACAGGAGAAGGCGTGCTCAGAGCCACCGAGGATAGAGAAACGTGGAAGGCCATGATCGCCTACGTCCTGAGGGGACAGGGCACAAAGAAGAAGAAGAATCGATAAAATCATATTCGCCTTTACATGTACGGCGGTCTCATAATCCAAAGTGACTGTAACAGACAAAAACAGTTACAGCCAGAAAATTAATTATATAAAATCAAAAACAAATACACAAGATTTGACATAGATATAAAAAGAAGTACATTTCCTAGACGTCTCACTCAGCTTAAGGAAATATGCATATCAACCATAGAGAAATGCTAATGACAGGCCACTTTACATAAATACACCTTCCAACCATCAGCCGACAATAATCAAGCAAATCCTACAATCAATTAAACGAATAATTCTTCCAATAAAACCATCTTCAACGATGTCGGAAATGATTATGAAACACTTTCGGCAACATTCAGATATACCTCGTCCAATACTTGAGAACTTTGAAAGAACACTCTGAATCTGTTTAAATTCGAAAAGCTACAAATTATACTAACGTTTCTTTAATAAGTCAAATACTTGTAAAATCTGGATAACTAATAAAAATCAAAGAAAAGCAAAGTAAAAATATCAGATTTCTTATTTATTTTTATCTATATTTCATCCTCTAATGAAGCTTTAATAAAAGAGTGACAAATGCTCCCTATTTGATCTTTATCCCATAGGTCTAAGAGATTCCGATTATAATTATATTTATTATAGATCATAAATTTTCAAAGCACCGGTTAGATGTGTAACAAGGCCAAAATTATGGGTCACCCAGTGAGAGCCGACCTCACTACACAATTGTAACAAGTTCTAGCGAGACAGGCTTGCTAACCGTTACACTAAACTGCGGTGCCCAAATATATAGATAGATAGATGTATTTTCCACTGTCTGAATGAAGTAGTTTGTATTCTTACTACTGCCGAAATAAATTCTGAATTTTATAACCGTTTAAATTAATGTTGAGTTTTCTTCACAGTATTATATATATATATATGTGTGTGTGTGTGTGTGTGTGTGTGTGTGTGTGTCTGTGTGTCTGTGCGTGTCTGCATGCGTGTCTGCGTGCGTGTCTGCGTACGTGTGTGTGTGTGCGTGTGTGCGGGAAAATAAATAAAAGAGGAAAACTTTTTTACCAGCGCATTTCAATCATAAAGTCCATCACAGGACAGAATGAGTTAATAAAATAACGTTTTCCACCTACCTTTATTTATATTGACTTTTATAGATATATCTTATTTATATCTTGATTTTTAAACCCTTATACACAGTATCATAGCTTTTACTACTTATGTAATAGCCCAGTTTTAATACCGTTTGCATTTATCTCTGGCAACTGACAATACATTTTGTGCAAAACAGGTTGCAGGCTAAAGTTTAAGGTAAGAAATGTCTAGTCCAGTGTTTAAAGTTCAATTATTTAATTGTGATACTTGGTAAATATAGAACTTGAATTCTTAGAGTAGAAAAAGAATAAAGACAACCAAGGAATGGGAAAATAATAGTAATGTCAACAGGGAACAATACTAAAGCCGAAATCTTAATTGTGTTGACTGCTTAAAATAAAGTCAGTTGTAAAATTTTTAAAAACTAATTCGATGTCCATTCATAATGAAGGAGATAATCTCTCTTTAGTATTATCTGTTATGTTGCCATATATCTCCTATTAAAAGGTTTTGGAGTGGTTTCTCTTTGCTTTATGTACGGTTTGGAATTCAGAGTTTTCTTCCCTTTTGAATTATTACTGACGAAGCCTAGGGAACCCAGCTAGCCTACTATTTTATTCATAGCTGACAAGAAAGAAAATAGTCATATGATTACCCAAATTGCATACAATAAGACGAAATTTGAACTGGACTAACTTTCTACTTCATACGAATTGTAAATTGCTCAAAAAGATTGATTTATTGAGTAAATGTATGAGTGATCTGTGTATTACAGCTTATCAACTTTTTATGGGTAATATAATTTGAATTGTAAGAATATTTTTGCAAGTGAATATTGCATTAACAATTTTATGAGAATAAGAATAATTTTTCCAGATCCAACGCTCGGGTGTCTGATAAAATGCTCAAAGTTATCAGTTTGCAAAAGAAATCCAAGAGACGATATTTAAATTCCTAATTTCATTTTTAATGCGAATAAAATATTTGTATATTTATTGACAATGTTTTTATGTTGTGGGAAACCGTTTTATACATGAGGTCACTTATACAATATACATTGTATATTCAAATTTGTAAAACTCCCAAATTGACTTAGTGTCTAAGACACTAACAATATTTAGTTTTTTATAATGATCTAAACGATCAAAGAACTTGAACAAAAACAGAAACAAATTACATTTTAGACAGTTTATTGGAAACATATATAAAAAAACAATTCAAATTCAAAAGTTAAGATTAAAATTTAATATAACTTCTTTAAATGAATAGGGCTGCCTAAATATAATGTAATATAATATGATATATATATATATATATATATATATATATATATATATATATATATATATTACGGAAATCAACGAATTTTACCGAAACTTGGTTATAAGCAACCGACAATTTGAAATGAATTGTTTGAACATTATTTTTTATCGATACTCGTATTTAAGTAGATATTCTGTTTTTAATGAAACAGTATTATATATATTTATTTCTACCGGCCTGATTATTTACGATAAATTTTTATTACGAAAATGTGTGCCCTATCTATAGGGGTCGCAGGTTCGAATCCTGCCGAATGGCACACCTTTTCGTAATAAAAATTTATCGTAAATAATCAGGCCGGTAGAAATAAATATATAATACTGGCAAAAATTTGTCCAACATTTGGATATTTTTTTATAATGCTAGTTCTCAGCTTTCGGGTCACTTTTGACCGAAAGCTTATCTTTTCTAATTCACAGGCATTCGTCGAAGAATTACGATGAATTTTTGGGACAGTTTACTGATGGGGCAGTAATTTTTAGCCAATTTTAATCCTGCGGTTAAGATTTTTTTAAGATATGGACGGATATAAGTCACAGATATGAAACTAGATGAAAATGCAATCCATTTTTTTTTTTTTTGGTGGGGTTGTTTTTCTGAACCAATCAATTACCTCGGCCTAAGGCATTCTCAGTGAATATGAAAGCCTTTTCAGGAATTATTTTGCTAATTCTTCCTTCTGCCTCTTCTATAAATACTTTCACGGCTTCTCTTTCAATGAACTTAGATCACTGGTGCCCCCTAGGTATGAATTTACACGAGCTACTAGATTAGCAACTAGGTCCCACTCTTTTACAATGAAACCGTTAAAATGTAACCTCAATTTCTACTCTAACAGCTTCTTTTCACGCACTTCCTGCTTGTAGAATTCCCTTCCATATACTTGCTTCCCCGACAGCTACAATCTTCAGGAATTTAAATTTTTTTTATCTTCTCCACCCCCACCCCCCCATTCTCGGTATTCTCATCTGTCTATTACCCTCCTCCTGACATGTCCTATAACTAACCCTTCTTTCTCATCACTTTCCCCTATGTAACCCCCTGCGCAACATTGGCAGTAGAATGCCTTGCTTGGGGATGGATGATTAGAAAAAAATTCTACCAATGCAGTTTTTGGATGGGTTTTGTAATCTTTATCGTGGTTTGCTTGTAAAATTATGTCTATGGTATTTAATTTTAATAAATGCTTGTTGCATATGCAAAATTGGGACTCTGTAATCTATTTTAAGGTCTTTAGCCATTTTTAGCTTCCCTGTTTATATTAGTTTCTCAATTACTAGGCGTCTTTTTGTAAGTTTTGTTAAATTCACGGAAAAATACTTTGGGTTGTCTCTGCGTTGATAAAATAATGCTGGTTTATCTTGTCCGATTTAACAATAATTTAATCTGATTTATCGAACTTCGCATTGACTTTTTTAGCTCGTTGACTTTTTTTAGCTCGTTGGTGGTATTTTTTAATTTAATTTTGTTAATTAATGCAAACAAGTTGTTCTCAAATTTTAATAATTGATCGTCAGGTTTTTTATTTAAATCCATAAAAATCTGTGTTATTTAGGATTGTCGAATGCTTGTTACGTTGGAGATGTAGAGTTTCCATCTCATTCTTTTTAAGACACTTTCAATAATGTAATAGTGTCAGTGTATAATATTTTTGCCAGGGACCAAGATATTTTTGATGGAGTAATTTTAATTAATAGGTTCCACATTCTGACGACAAGTAGCAAATAAAGTATAAACTGATATTATGCCTAAGAAAAGTACTCGGTTGTAAGGAGTGAAGTGTAATTATACGAATTAATAAATATACATATGCATATTGTTGTGACCTCGTCACCAAGTTGTTGTGGTCTTGTTGGGGCCAGAAATAAACACACAAAGACGGAATAGTGTTAAACAAATTTATTGCAAAAACAGTAATACAAACATATACCAATGAGAGATTATTAGCGTGATTGTAAGTCTGGCATATCCTAAATGTTATGATAGGATTTGTCATCGAAGGCCACAATATTAACAACATAAGGTACACAGATGATACAGTGCTGATTGCAGACACAGAAAACCTCAGAAACCTCCTACAGAAGGTAGCTGAAGAGAGTGACAAAAAAAAACTACAAGAAAACCAAATGCATGGTCATCAGAAAAAAGAGCAGCCAAAAATGCCAAATACAGATGGGGAATACAAAAATCAAGCAGGCACAAAAATTTAAATACCTGGGAAGTGTTCTGACAGAAAACAGAAAGTGTGACACAGAGATTTGAAGGCGAATTGGTATGGCGACGGACGCGTTCCAGAATCTGAGTAAAGTATTAAAAGACGAGAAACTTTTACTAGAAACAAAAAAGAGAGTATTGGAATCCTGGGTTCTTCAATATGGCAGTGAATGCTGGACAATATCATCAAAAATGAAACAAAATTTGAAGCAACTGAAATGTGATTCTACAGAAGGATGCTGCAAATATCATGGATCGAGCTTTTGAGCAATGATGAGGTTTTAAAAATGATGAAAACGAAAAGTAAATTAATATTGAGCATCAGGAATTGACAGCTAAAGTTCCTCGGTTATGCAATGAGAAAGGATGACTCGGAGAACCTGACACTAACAGGCCAGATAGAGGGAAAAGAGACAGAGGAAAGCAGCGGATAACATATTTGAAGGGCCTAATCAGGTAGATGACAGAACGAGGTTTGTGTGGTATTACAGAAGAAAGTGTGCTCAGAGTTACCATAGGGAGATAGTGGAAAGCCATGATCGCATACGTCCTGAGAGGACAGGGCACATGGAAGAAGAAGTAAGTCTGGCTGTCAGAGTTTCTGCTAGAATTGATTCCGCTCTCACTCCTTCTGCCTGTCTGCTACTACAAATCAGAACTTCTATTTATACATAGTTCAAAAGAGTTCAAGGTGTCATATGGTTTAGTCACCATAATACATGTACATTAATGGTATTTAGTTGGTAATAAAACAGTGCTCGGTATAATATGAGTACAGTGTTTGTCCGAAAGTATTGTTTATAGAGCTCGCATTAATTCTAATGATGATGATGATGATGATGATGTTAAATTTTATTTTGGATCAACTCTTAATATGTGAAAAATTACTTCAGTCGAATTTACTTGTCTGTGAATTTACTTGTCACAAGGCCGAACCACAAATAATGATTCCTAGTTCTTTATTTTGTTTATAAATGCATTTTTAATAATATATGGTCAATAAAAATTGATTTTAAACTTACAAGCAAATAAATTTTAGTTTTTAATATAGTACAGAAAAAACAATCTAAATTTACAAATAGATTTATGTACATAATTTTAAATGTAGATGCTTACAATTTGGTGATCTTTTCAATACATTGCGGACTCTTTATTTGCTCTAAGACAATATAAAATTATTTTGTAAGCTTAAATAACAAATACATTTACTAAGATTATTCTGCGATAGTATGAAATAAACTAATTTATGTCAGATTTACCAATATTTACATTCAGTTTGTTTATTTGCATCGCAAGCGTAGATAACTCTGGATCGTCTCAAGGCTGAACCACAAATAACTTATATTTGTAACAGAAAGACGTAAAGTCAAATAAAATAACTTAAACTTGATTTTTATTTTTCCATATATTTTATTTTCCCAAACAACGTATAATCATGAAGGACTTAACTCGAAACCACGTAACTTGAGATATACCTGTAATACGAACCCAATTGTTTTTTGAAATATCGTCACTAAACCAAATCTTATAATGAAAAAGATGTAAGTTATAATTTTTAGAAAAACTTGTCACCTTAAACCATATAAATAACATAAATCTACTTAAAAGTGAATCAATGACCACATTCTGCCACAGAAAAATAGTTACTTAAATTCTTAGACCCCAATTAATATAGATTCCTCTATACGTCTGCCTCTTTCTTTCTTTCTTTCTTTTTTCTCCCGCAAATATTACCGTTAATAATTATGAATTACGCGCTTTTCATTTAATCTCCCTGCATTTTAATGCTTTTTTAAATGTTATTTTTCAAATTTTAATTTTCAAATTTTAATTTTCAAATTTTAATTTTCAAATTTTAATTTTCAAATTTTAATTTTAATTTTTTATCAATATATTATCTCCCCCTAACCTTGCAAGTTACTTGTTCACCACTGCTGTGGACTGGTATTGAACTCACCCTCTTTGTGTCAAGTCACAGGAATTATGACAAAACTCATGACTTCCAATCAGGGCTTTACGCAAGGAATAAGGATGATATATCCCAGTGATTGTAATAAAGGGTTCGGTTCGAAATTCCTAGCACCTAGGAGGCCGGAGAGTTCAACGTACAAATAGCAACAAAGATGATGACAATAGTCCGAATAATGTAAATACTGTAAATACTACCTCATCTCAGAAATATAGACAAATAGAATGCTCTATTATTAAACGTCGTACAAATAGCAACAAAGATGATGACAATAGTCCGAATAATGTAAATACTGTAAATACTACCTCGTATCATAAATATAGACAAATAAAATGATCTATTATTAAACGTCGTACAAATAGCAACAAAGATGATGACAATAGTCCGAATAATGTAAATACTGTAAATACTACCTCATCTCAGAAATATAGACAAATAGAATGATCTATTATTAAACGTCGTACAAATAGTAAAAAAGATGATGACAATAGTCTGAATAATGTAAATACTGTAAATACTACCTCGTCTCAGAAATATAGACAAATAGAATGATCTATTATTAAACGTCGTACAAATAGCAACAAAGATGATGACAATAGTCCGAATAATGTAAATACTGTAAATACTTCCTCGTCTCAGAAATATAGACAAATAGAATGATCTATTATTAAACGTCGTACAAATGGCAACAAAGATGATGACAATAGTCCGAATAATGTAAATACTCTAAATACTACCTCATCTCAGAAATATTTAGACCAAGTTTAAACTTTTGTTGGCCGGAAATTTTTTTGCTTATTAGATAGAAAATTTATTCATAAATAAAACGAAGTTTTTGGCCAACTAAATATTTTCAGAATTAAGGTTTTATTTAGATTTTCAATTCATTAATGCTATTGCTTTATGAATGTATGCATGTGTACATACTGATAAGTATAAATATAGGTTTCTTATAACTATAAAGATTATAGTTAGTTGGTACTTGTGTTTTAGCTGACATTCCTGTTATGAGAAACAGTAAAATTAGTTTCAAATAACTTAGAAATTTAAATATTATTACTAAAGAAAAACTCTGTATAAGCTTTCTCTATCTACTTTTTAGCCGATGTGTACCTTACCAATTATGTCACAGAAAATCATCATAGCAAAATAAGGCTTAATTACTATTTTTGATGTATTCTTTTAATCTGATATTATTTTTTATTATAAACATTAATTCTGTTGTTTAATCCTTTAAGTAACTTGGACTTGAACTTGAACGCGAGCTGCTAAACTACGAGAATTAATGATTTTCGAGAGAAAAAATCACTCGTGATTTTCTACGTGAGTATTAAATTAAAGTTATTCACTTACAATTAATTGTTATTTCTTTACTCAGTGAGTAAGAAACTGATTTTCTTTCATTATGCAAAAGAAAAGACATTCACTGAAGTGGTTAAACTTCTAAAGGAACTTTTTAGTCATAAAAATTCACTTCTTTTATAAGAAATGAAAATGCATGAATTTAACGAGAAGAGATAATGAATATTTCACAAGGTTCGCGTCAGTCGAAAACAAGCATTGCGACGATTTCAAACTGTCAGAACTGAATGCAAATAACTTCAAGTGTCTTATAACTCCTTTCAGCAAAAGACCCTGAAATTAGACGTAGAGTTGTAAATAAATTAGAAACTGAGTCAAACCTTAATCTCCAACAAATAGAGGACTGTCGAAGAGTCGTAGGCGTACGCCAAGATTCGAAAATATCGATGAATCTGGCATAGCTCTCACATGAGAAAAGTACGCCGAAAGAAAAAAAAACAAATTGATTCTCCATTAAATCAAACCAATCGCAAAATACGAGAAAACTTGCTTTCTAACCTGTGTTTCGGTTAAGGATTATTACACTGATATAAAGACTGTTCTTACAAGAATAGAAAATGCCTAAATTGTACCCGTATCGAACACAAGAGCTCGCATTGTAGAGCGAGAAAAATGTTAATAACTACGTAAAAAACACGAAACCAGATAAACAAGATGGTTTAAACATTAAGAAGTATGTGGAAGTACAAATCCTAAATTAAAATATTACAATGCAGTTGGTTTCTGGTTCAGATTTAACAATCATAAATCTACACACTTGGAAAAAGTTGGGAAAAAAACAATCTTGACAGGGGAGGAAAGCAAGTTTACGGGAGAACTTATGACGAATGTAACATTTCAAAGACGGACGTGAAAACTAAAAACATCTGTACTAAAAAATACTGAAAAATTATTTGGCATCGACTGGATGAAGAAATGTAAGTTATAGGATATGTCAGTTAATTCATTTTGTCAAAAACTAGAAAACCTGGCCACCGAGGCAAATAATTTAATAAAAAATTAAAGAGACTCTTCCAGAAGTTTTCTGGGGGCCTTCGCTTTTACAGCAAAATTTAAGTTAAAATTGGCATCCAGCCAGTGTTTAAGAAAAAACGTAATGTGCCTCTTGCCTCTTTACCAAAAATAAATGAGGAATTCGACAGACTAGAAAGAACTGGTGTCTTCTTGAAATATGTGTACAGTCATTGGGCTTCACTGACCATCTATGTGAAGAAAAAGTTAAACGAAATCCGGTTTTACTCCGATTTCCTGACGAGGCTTAATGAAGTACTCAAAGTCTATCATTATGCTTACCTAAACTGGATAAAAGTTTCGAGAAACTAAAAAAATCGTCCTCAGTGATGCGTATCTTCAAATACTGGTAGAGGAAGAATGTTGTAGGTTGCTATGTATCAATACCCATCGTGGGTTGTACAAGTTCAAGCGTCTACCGTTCGAGGTAAATGTTGCCCCGGAAATTTTTCAACAAGTGATGGATACTATGCTGAGCAACTTCGACTTCAGGGTGCATTTTTGGACAACATCTTAATAATCAGTCAAAATGTAGAACAGCATAAGGAACATAAGCTTAAAGTCTTCGAAAGAATTCAAGAGTACGTTTTCAAATTGAAAAAAATCCAAATGCAACTTCTTCATAGAATAAATTAAAAACTTAAAACATATCATTGATAAAGAAGGCATAAGACTAGAACCAGATCCAGAAGGGGCTATAGCAAACAAGGATATACCAGCACCCGAAAATGTGTCTACCTTGCAGAGGTTTTTAGGATTGACAAATTATTATGTGGCGTTTATACTGAGTATGCAGAGCTTACGTGCTCCATTAAACGAACTTTTGCAAAAAAGACAAGAACTGAAAGTGGACACCTGAATGCCAAGAAGCATTCGAAAAAATAGAGAAAGTCTTAACGTCGGACATGTTTCTCACCCACTATAACTCAGAATCGGACATTACAGTTTCCAGCAACGCCAGCTCGCATGGCGATAGAGCATATATTATCCACAAGATGCCAGATAAATCTTCTAAAGCAATAGCTCATGCGTCGAGAATTCCTTTTTCATGCACAAAAATTGAGAAGGAGTCGTTAGAGATTATGTTCGATTGTTTAGTTTCAGATAATGGAACACAAATTACGTCTGGCGAATATAAGGATTTTTGTCCAGCGAATTTAATAATTTAAGGATTTTTGTGAGACCTTCCAGATCAATCATATTACGAGTCCTCCATATCACCCAAGGTCCAATGGAAAGGCCGAGCGCTCCGTTAACATGCTAAAAAGGGCTCTGAAGAAAGTTAGTGGCACACCAACCGAACAAGTCTTACAACAGTTACCTCAGGTGTATAGAATAACAGCTAACGACAACACTCCATCATCATTACCCCAAGGTAATGTATGCGCATAAAATCAGATCTGTGTTTGACAAGCTACTTCCCAAACAAATAAAACTTGGACGAACAAACATAGTACCTACGAATCGCTACCGACACTTTTTGAAAGAAAGTTTTCTTCAGGATTTACCGGGATTTGTTTCTGGAAAAGGAGTACAATTGACAAAAAGAGGAGGGAATTTGATTTATATAATAAAAGACCTTAGTTTTCTCACAAAAGACACCTAAATCAAATCAGGAAACGCCTGTCGGACGAAGTAATGGATGTTATGTATGATACTGTTGACACACCAATACCACAAGAGGCCCGAAGCAGCGTCGTGTAAAAAGAAAAAGGAAAACGATGGATTTTCTCGTCGTGAATGCAAAAAGGAAAAAATATTAAGAATCCTGCAGAGTTAAGACTTAAGAGGAGGGGATTATGGTGACTTATCCATATGGCACATTGAACTCTTCCTAACTATATATAAGTAGCAGTTCTTTTTTGCAGAGCAGAGAAGAAGAGAGAGTGGAATCTATTCTAGCATAACACTGACTGCGAAACTGATAATCGTTCATTGGTATATGTTTGTACTATGTTTTTGCATATAATTTTTAACACAATTCCGTCATTGTGTCTTGATTTCTGTCCCTAACAAAACACAACTTGGTGACGAGGCCACAATACGTTCCTTTAAGTAACTTTTGACCATTTATAATCAATCTTTGTACTTTTCTGCTACACATAACCTTTTATGTGCCATGCATTTTCAAGATGTATATGATCGTGGTCCTTGGCAACGTTTGATTTTCATTCCACTAATCAACTTTTGACCATTAATTACCCATCTTTGTCATTTTCTGCTATGCATTTTCTTTCAAGTGCCATACCCTTTCAAGATGTAGATAAACGTGATCAGTCAAAACGTTCAGTATTTTATATCTCCAAGTAGCATTCAACAATTTATTATCCATCTTTGTACTTTTCTGCTACACATTAACTTTAATGTGCTATGAGACTTTAAGATGTAGATGATCCTAGCCCTTGATAACGTTTAGTTTTTCATTCTTCTAAGTAATTTCGACTAATTTTTATCCATCTTTGTACTTTTCTGCTACACATTAACTTTTATGTGCTATCACACTTTAAGATGCAGATGATCGTAGCTTTAATAACGTTCTTTTTTTCATTCCTCTAAGCAACTTAGACTATTTATTATGTATCTTTGTACTTTTCTGCTACACATTAACTTTTATGTGCTATGACACTTTAAGATGAAAATGACCGTAGCCTTTGATAACGTTCTGGTTGTCATTCTTGTAATTAATATTCGACCATTTATTAAATATCTTTGTACTTTTCAACAATACATTAAAATTTATGAACCATGCCCTTTTTAGATATAGATTATGATGGCCCTTGACAACTTCTTATCATTATTCTTTTAAGTAACTTTCAACCATTTATTATACGTGTTTGTACTTTTCTGCTACGCATTAATATTTATGAGCCATGCTCTTTCAAAATATCGATTGATCGTGGCCCTTGACAATGTCCTGTTTTTCATTCTTCTGAGTAACATTCGATCTTTTATTAACACTGTTTCTACTTTTCTGCTACACATTAATTTTTATGGGCCATGCACTTACACGATATAGATGATCGTGATCCTCGACAACATCCTGTCTTTTATTTGTCTAAGAAAATTTCGACTATTTATTATCGATTTTTGTACTTTTCTGCTACACATTAACCTTTATGTGCCATGCCCTTTCAAGACGTAGATTATCGTAGTCCATAACAACAATCTGTCTTTTATTTCTTGTTCACGACAAGAGAGAGCAACCAATAATACACAAGGAGTAAGACGGACCGGAAATATTGAAGTCCGAGATGAAAGCTACAATGGCCAAACTGAACAGAAACAAAGCATCTAGTCCATACGGCATTGTAATACAGCTGCTGTCAGCCCAGGAAGAATTTGGCATAGAAAAAATTACGGAAATAATAAATGAAATTTATAATAGCGGTGTAATACCAGACTACCTAAGCAAGTTGATTTTCATAGCAATGCCTAAGAAGCCAGATGCATACGAGTGTGAACTCCACCGAACTATCAGCTTAATAAGTCATATCACAAAACTGATCTTCCGAATCCTGATGAATAGAACGAGAAGCAGAATCAGGCCAGAGATAGGACAAGAAAAATTCGGGTTAGTCAAAGACACCGGAACAAGGAACGTCATATTTATGATGGCGATGCACTTCGAAAGATCAATACAAATGAAGAAGGACGTGTAGCTATGTTTTATCGATTATGCAAAGGCGTTCGACAAAATACGCCACAAAGATTTGATGAAGATGCTTAGCAGCCTCGAAATATTTGGGAAAGGCATTAGAGTAATTAAGAATCTCCACTGGCAGGAAACTGCCTGCAAACGGACAGGTAACGAAGCCAGCACATATACAAAGAGAGAAAGGGGTGCAAGACAAGGATGTGTCTTTTCACTGCATCTGTTCAACTTGTACAGCGAGACTATTATGAGGACCCTACATGTTATTCCAGGATTTGTCATCGGAGGCCACAATTTGAATAACATACGGTACGCAGACGATACAGTGCTGATTGCTGACACGAAAAGGACTACAAAACTTCCTACAGAAGATAGCTGAAGAGAGTGACTACAAATAAACTGCAAGAAAACCGAATGCATGGTCATCAGCACAAAAACCAGTCCAAAATGCCAAGTACTTTTAGGAGATACTAAAATCAAGCAGGTACTAAAATTTCTAACATAAGACGGACAGTACGACACAGAGATCCGAAGGCGAATTGGCATGGCAAAGGATGCGTTCCAGAAGCTGAGTAAAGTATCAAGACACAGGAAACTTTCACTAGAAACAAAGAAGATAGTACTAGATTACTATGTGGTATCAGTTTTTCAATATGGCAGTGAATGCAGCACAATATCATCATAGATGAAGGAAAAACCTCCAGCAGCTGAAATGTGGTTCTACAGAAGGATGCTGCGGATATCGCAGACTGAGCATGCGATAAATTATAAGGTTTTGGAAAGGATAGAAACAAAAAGCATATTAATATTTTGATCATTTAATATCTATCATTTTACTTTTCTGCTATATATTAACTTTTATGTGCCATGCCCTTTCAAGATGTCATGGTCCTTGACAATGTCCAATCTTTAATTGCACTAAGTAACATTCGACCATTTATTATCCCTGTGTGTACTTTTCTGCTATAAATTAACATTTATATGCCAGGACCTTGTAATATGTAAATAATTGTGGTCCTTGTCAACGTCTTGTCATTTACTCCTCTAAGCACTTTTGACCTTTTATTATCCCTGTTCGTACTTTTCTTCCCTATTTTTTTAATCATATCACCCCGAGCAAGGCGGTAACACCACTGATGTGCAGGAGTCTACATAAGAGTGAAAAGAATGGAAAAGAGAAAGCCGGAAACCACATCCTAAACAGTGAACAAGGGATGAGCCTCTTCACCTGTTCAATAGACGTGGGTGGAGTGTGAACCGGGCGATAGTTTAGTCTATCCACTCCAAAATTTTTATGTGTTATCCCCTTTCAAGATGTAGATGATTTTAGTCTTTAAGAACTTTCTGTTTTTCATACCTCTTTTTAATTTTTGACACTTTATCATTACTCTCTTTTACTATTCTGCTATCCATAAACTTTTATGGTAATGCTCTTTGAAGATGTGCTTAATTAATTATGACCCTCTAAAATGTTCTGTATTTTTTGTCTAGGTAACATTAGACCCTTTATTATCACTCTTTGTCGTTTTCTATTAACCATCTACCTTTTTATCTGCCAGGTCCCTTCAGAATGTGGGCAATCATCAACAACTTGTTTTTCTAATTACTTTTTGACTATTAACATCCCTCTTTGTCTTTTTATCATATCCATTTCTCTTATTTTATGTGCCATTCTCTTTCACGATATGGATTAACATGCCTCTCCACAACTTCTTTTATTCTTCTACGTAAAACTGACTGCTTCATCACTCCCTCTTTATCATTTTTCTGCTATCTATGCACTTTTTATGTTCCATAAGGTTGTGGTTGGATGATCATGGTCCTCCTCAACTCCCCGTCTTTTGTATCTTTTGGTGACGCTTACTCCTTTGTCATCCTGTCTGTATCCGTCTTTTGCAATGCAATCCGTTGTCTCAATCAGTTACAGCCTCGTTCCAAAATTACTGTATTTAAAGCAATAATAAATTTACAAATGAATTAAGTGGTTTACTCTATGTTCCTTCTTGTTTCTCTTGCTTCCGGTCTGTCCTCTGAGTGTTGAATTTTCGAATCATTCTTTCCTCACGTGTCCCAAGAATTACAGTTGACTCATTCTGATTGTTGACAGCAGTTTTATTATAGTCATTATTTCCCTTAAAACATGTTTTTTCCTTGTATTCTTGGCATTATTCAATAGAGCACTTCTCTGGAGCTTCATATCTGTTCTACATCTGTGAAGAGCTTGTCTATCATTCAACGCCATATAGTGATTTACCCAGTCTTAAACGAATTGAAAGGTAGCTTTTGTAAATGACAGAATACTTATAATTATTCAGGTGGGAGGTAAATATTGAATTGTTATATTATTCTAATTTGTATTTTTTGCGTATGTATGTAATAATGTGAATGTTATTAAATAAGAAAATTCATATCTTTTAAATATGGATGTTTTCATATTATAATCAAATTTGTATTAAAAATTAATCTATCTGCCTTTATTATGTACATTGATTCTTGGTATCAACATTGACCTCGTATTTTCATATGTATGTCCAACCTCTTCTTCTATGTGCTCTGTCCATTCAGGACGTATGCGATCATGGCTTTCTACGTCTCCCTATCCCTGGTGGCTCTTAGCACGGCTTCTCCTGTTACACCATGCAATCCTCGTTCCCTCGTCCACCTGATTAGGTTCTTCAAATATGTTATCCGCTGCTTTCCTCTGTCTCTTCTTCCCTTTATCTGGCCTATTAGTATCAGGTTCTCCAAGCCCTCCTTCCTCATTGCATGCCCCAGGAACTTTAGCTGTCTCTTCCTGATGCTCAGTATTAATTTCCTTTTCGTTTCCATCCTTTACAAAACTTCGTCATTACTCACATGCTCGATCCATGATATTCGCAGCATCCTTCTGTAGAACCACATTTCAGTTGCTTCAAGTTTTTCCTTCATCTTTGCTGATATTATCCAGCATTCACTACCATATTGAAGAACTGACATCACATAGCAATCCAGTAAATCAAGGGGTCAGTTCATGTATTGATTGTAATATGGAACTGATTCCCCACTTTATATCCAGTATGCTTCTGTAGAACCACATTTCAGTTGCTTCGAGTCTTTCTTCATCTTTGATGAGATTGTCCAGCATTCACGGTCATATTGAAGAACTGACAACATATAGCGATCCAGTACTCGTTGTTTCTAGCGAAATTGTCCTGTTTCTTAATTCTCTTCTCAACTCCTGGAATGCATCCATGTACTTTTGGATCTCAGGAATATAAATGTATAGAAACTGATGTGACCACAAAGTGAGGGGTCAGTTTATATATTGATTGTAATATAGAACTAACCCCCACTTTATATCCAGTATGCTCCTGTAGAACCACATTTTAGTTGCTTCGAGTCTTTCCTTCATCTTTGATGATATTGTCCAGCATTCACTGCCATATTGCAGAACCAGAAACACAAAAAATATCCACTGCTGTAACCACTGCTTATATTGTTACCACCGCAATGTCTTATTCTAACTCAATGCTACTAACCTCGCCTTACCACAGTCGCACCATTAATCTCTCGGTGTTAAAGAAGTTGGGTGCTTTCTACGGTATTCCATCTAAACTGAAGTTAAGCCTCGCACGATTCGATCATTGGAAAGAAAGAAAGAAAGAAAGAAAGAAAGAAAGAAAGAAAGAAAGAAAGAAAGTCATCCAAAAGTAGATGGCCAGACATGGTTGTATACGATGTCTTCGTAGAAAGTAGTAGCCATGTGTTCCATTGAAGAATTATAAGTTTGCTCCACCCAGAACGTCCCTCTGTGACGGGTTGAGATCCATCCGCTTCGACGCTCAGGGCTCTTCGTCGGATTACAACATTACGATATTAAGCTTGACGGGACGTACGTTGTGGCAGTCAGAACACAAGTAGTTTCTGACAGCATCCAGCCGTGCTTGGGAGTAGTCAGACTGAGGTGGAAAAGCTGCGCTCCGGAGCGACGATGCGTTCACCTTTCTGAGGTCAGAGACATGACCACTTTTAACTCATTCCGTACGCCGCATATTGTCAATAGACAGCCATCTTAGACGGGCGACATTTAGTTGCGATTCCAATGACGCGTTTTTCTCCTCGCTATTCATTTCTTTCTTTTTTCTCTTCCTATTTTTCTCTTTCCTCCTCATTTTTGATTAGATTCGTTCTTTTTTCATTTCTTTGCTTTTGTTTTGTTTTTTTTTTTGTTTTTTATTACTTTATTTTCCAATATTTTTGTTTTCATTATTGTAATAATTCTTTCAAGGTGTTTTCTTTTTTTCTCTCTCTTTCTCTCTTTACTAAATCTTTTCTCACGGGTTTTATTCCTTCTTTATTAACATTCATTCTTTCTTTTTAGTCTATATATCTCTCACCTCATTTTCATCTTTTTTATTCACTCTTTTCTACTTTTTCCTATTCTCTTCGTCTTTTTCTTCTTTCTTTTTATATTCTTCCATTTTTCTTTCTTTCTTTCTTCTTCTCTTCTTCTTTCTTTTTTATTCTCCCTTTTTTCTTTTTATTCTTTTTTCTTACTTTTATTCTTTTCTTTTCTCTTCCTTATCTTTTTCTATTTCATTTCTTTTTATATTCTTCCCTTTGTTTCTTCTTTTCCTTTCTTCTTCTCTTTTTACTTCTTTTTTCAATTCTCTTCTTGTTTTCCTTAATTTTTATTTCCTTTTCTTTGCTTTTCTTCATTTTCTTTCATTTCTTTTTCTTAAATTTCCCTTTTTCTATTTTTTCTCTTTTTCATTTCTATTGATTTGTTTTCTTTTTCCCCTTTTCTTCTTTTTCTTTCCTTCTTTATTTTTAGTTCCCTTTTTCATTTTTTCTTTTATATTCCCCTTTATTTCAGTTTTATTGTTTTTACTATCTTCTTTTTCATTTTTTCTGTGTTTTTCTCTTTTTAACTTTCATTTTCTTCTCTTTTTCTTTTTCCTTTTTTCTTCCTTTTAATTTTTCTTCCATTTATCTGCGTTTTTTCTTCCTTTTTATATTTTACATTCCATTTCATATTTGCTTAGTATTTTCTTTTCCTTGTTTTTATCTTTGTTTTTGTAGATTTATTATATACAGTCGGAAAAACACACACAAGACAAATAAAGATTCTACTGTGCACTTCAATATGCTTGAACACTCATCTCTTCATATATTTAAGTATGACACATTAATCTTTGTGTACATTTGAATTCACGAATTATTATATGATTAAACGCAAACACAAGTAAATATACAGGATAAAAAGGAGGAAAACAAATTTTCGCACAAACATATTTACATATCGAATTAGAACGCTTTAAGATTAACTCAATGGTTAAATCATCGGATTTGATTGCCAGCGATATCTGAGGTTTCATAGCAATTACCAATCTTCCGAGGTAACATACGTAACATTTCATAAGTAGTTGACTTGGAAAATTGTTTCTTACATATTCCATACAAAATCAGCAGTATTCACTGTGTTTATCTTTCAACGAAGTAACATTTACTTACATGCAAATTCAAACTAATCTTAGATAAAATCCTATTTTCTGTATGAGAAATTGGAGTAATTCGTATTGGGTGAAGGCAATTTTATTCTTACAAATTAGTTAAAAGAATTACGTTAAACTTTATTTTTCCTGATATTTATTATGTTTAACTTATTACGACACAAATCAAAGGGATAAAAATTGATAGACAAGATTACATAACACTAGTCTTTAGTATGATGATTACCTGACTCCTTTAAATCTGGTCATCAATATAGGAAATTCTGCCTTTTATTTGGGCTAAAACACACGGACTATACTGATTGTATACAAGATACCAAGATGTTTTCTTATTAGCATAAAGGCAAAAATTTCTTGTAACAAAAACAATATGCGCTCTTTACGGTGATGATGCTTTAGCTGACATAACTGTACGAAAGTGATTCGCTAAGTTTAGAGTTTGGGATTGTAGCCTTATTGATGAAGAATACACAGGCAGATCCCTCACTACAGAGGACGACAAAATTAAGACACTGGTTGAGAATAACCCACATTACACAAAGAGGGAATTGGTAGAAGCACTAAATTATCAAAATCTGTCATTCATGAACACTGGAAGTTTAGGTACATATAATCTCAAAGAAAAAAATAATTTGGATAGCATTTCTATCTGCTATATGCTTCATGAACTCAATGGAAATGCTATTTTTAAGCAACTTGTAATAGGTGATGAGAAACGGATCGTTTACAACAATCGTCAGTAAAATATTCTAAGTTAAGTGTCATGAGCCAACTTTTAACCACCCCAGAAGCAGGTCTTTATTTTAAGAATGCCATGCTCAGTATCTGGTAAGATTGGAAAGGAATGTTATATAATGAGTTTCTGACAAATAATCAGTCAATTAATTTTGAAAAGAAATGCTCACAACTAGACAAACTAAAAGCAGCAATTTAAGAAAAACACCCACTATTGGTGAACAGAAAAACTATTGTTTTCCATCAGAATAATGCCGAACCTCACGTTTCTTTGGCGATCCAGCAAAATTTATTACAGCTTGACTGGGATGTACTACTTTAACCGCTTTATTTACAAGACATTACTGCTTCGGACATTCATTTATTAAGATCCTTGCAAAAAAATTTTAATTCTTTGAGTGACATAAAAAAACACTTTAATTAGTTCTTTGCCGAGAAAGAACCGAGATCTTGGGATGAGGGAATTTTAAAGTTGAAGGAAAAATGGAGAAAGTTTGGGCAACAAAATGGTTCATGTTTAGTTGACTGACTATTTATTGACATAATTTTTTGTTGTGTCTTAATTTCTCTTATGTAAGAAAGAAGTCTTTTGTAAATGTTAGATTCAGTTTAGAATAAAATCTTGGCAAAGAAGTAAAGTTTTAATAATTACATTACTGTTTTTACCCATTGTTTTATCCATCTTGCTCTTTTAAAGATATTATTTTTCTTTATTCTTTTCTGTTATTCCTTGATTTTTCTAATGTTGTTCTTTTTAGCCTATATTTATATCCTGTCTCTTTCCTTCATTTTCTTCTAGATTAATTTACATTCTACTTCTTTTCTAACTTACAAATAAAACCAAACCCGATTTACCGGAAAACGAGCAAAACGTTCCAGAAGGACAATCCGTTTTACAAGAATACAACAACCGATTTACCAGAAAACGATCAAAACTTTCAAGTAGGAAAATACAACTTACGATATACGGGACCTGATTTACCAGAAAACAATCAAAACATTCAAGAAGACCTTACAAAAATAGGAAACGCCACTTACCAGAAAACGAACGGAACTTTTAAGAAAACCAATCAGACTTCCGAGAATAGAATACCTGACTTACAAGAAAAGGAACATATCTTTCAAAAAAGCCCATCAGACTTACGAAAATACAAAACCTGACTTATTAGAAATCAAACAGAACTTTCAAGAAGGCCAATCCGACGTAAGAGAATAAAAACCCGACTTACCAGAAAATGAACAGAACTTTCAAAATGGATAAGCCTTATTTGCAAGAAGACTAACCAGATGAAACACAATTTTGAAAAGATCTATCTAACTCGCAAGAAAATCAACCCAACTTCCAAGAATTCTAACAGAACATTCAAGAAGGTCAATCAGATTTACAATAAACAAAATTATGTCAGTGCTTTTGTCCGCCTATTACAACACCATATCGATCGAATAATTCTTGCCTATAAGTTCAATTTCTTGTGCATATGTATGTAGAGCATAATATAAAGAAATATTTTATTCCTACCATATAATACCTACCGGTTTATAACGCAGATATAACTTAGCAAGGAATAATTATAATATTAATAATAATCAATTGGCTATTCATCAATATATATTAAGGTTTATTTACATTTAACATTATTTTGATTTATAATTATAATTTAATCATTTATATTCATATATATTTACTTTTGAGGTCATAAAAGAAATGGTGTTTAAGAGATGCTTGTGTGTTTGTAAACCAGATATCATTGTATAAGATGCATGGGGTTCTTTTGGAGATCTTTCTTAGTGCACTTTATATGAGGGCTAATTTCAGAGATAAATCAAAACGTTTATGCATACGAAGAATAATAGTTATTCTCACCCAAATGTATTTAGCATTTCTCTCTATTGGATAAAAGGTTATGTACACATGGGAATTTTCATGCGTTCATACACAAACGGTCATCGAGAAAAATCGAATAATCATTCTGTCACAAAACATATGTCCATATATATACGCTCACAATTATCAATCTTTTATAGTAAGAAGTTCACAAGAATACCTATATATACACATGCAAACATATATATGCAAAGTACAGCATTAACGCACATACAATCAAAAAGTAATAATCATTTGCACATACAAACGAACAAAGAATGGTAGACAGACATCTATCTGGTCACAGACAAATATACTCTCATATATACTTAGACGCAAGTATGCAAGCGCACGCACAGAGACACATATGCACTTCCGTGCAAGTTGCGTTAATCCTTACATTCTTTGTTGAACTTTATATTTTCTTTTTTATCTATTTTTATAGATGTATTTACATTTTTCCTTTTCTTTGTTCTGTTCGTCGTTTTTGTGTTTCTATTTTTTTTTATTTTTAATTTACCTCTTTGTGTTTTCTTTTCGTTATTTCTGTTTGTTTATTTTGTCCTTCCCTGCATCTTTCCAGTTCAAAAGGTAACTTCCTTCGTAATCTCAGTGATTTTTTTTCTCCCTATTGTGCGATTAGTTACCCAAGTCTCATCTTCCAACCTCATCATTTGCTCGGTTAGTTTATTCTGGTTTTCTCTCTGTTTGTTCCCTCTTTCTATTTATCGCTCTCTCTCTCTCTCTCTCTCTCTCTCTCTCTGTGTCCGCTCTTTGTTCTTTATGCCATCTCTCTCTCTCTCTCTCTCTTTCTTTCTCTCTCTTAACTTCATATATTGTTTTTGTTACTATTATTCACATGATTGTTTTTATAGGTGTTGTTCTTATTTCGCAGTTATTGCTTATCTTGATATATACTGTTGGCTATATGACCATGTTTATTGCGCATTCTAATTTTATACCTTTCGTCATTACTTGATATTATATGCAATGTGGCTTTCTATTTTGTGAGCATTGTTGTTAATAATTTATTTTTATTATGATTGTTATTATTAATATTTACAACACAACAAAACTCATAAAAACAATAACATCAACAAATATTTATTAAGATTAGCTTTGTTTGGCAGAAGGCTGTGATCATAGACAATACACGTTGTTTAAACTATCAATATTATAACATTTACTAACAAAATCTACTGAAGATAGATAGATAGATAGATAGATAGATAGATAGATAGATAGATAGATAGATAGATAGATAAGCTTCATAAATTCATTAAACTGTTATGTCTTTATTCAATGTTTAACATTTATTTGAATTTTGGATGAAAATATGTTCAAAATGCTTATTTTGTGCTTATATGCATGTCTGCTTCTAGGATGGTGGGTTCAATGTTATGCTAGACAATTTTCTCACCATAATCAATCTTACATATTTATAAATCTACCATTCGTCCTTGTTTTGAATGTTACTACTATATCTGATCCTGCTGTATATTTAGAGAGTTTCGATACAATCTAAAGAAGAATCTGCAATGTTATCGATCCTGACCTGGCATCTCGGTTTCAGTAAATTTCTCACCACCGTAACGTAATTTTGCCTTTTCTATAAATACTTTACTGGAAATTGTTCTGATGAACATTTATTTGTGGTACATAAACATTATGAATTCAAACCCAGTACTAGATTTGCGTTAAGGTCTCATAATTTTGCAATTAAAATGTTTATATAGAACCATAAGTTCTATATTGGCAGTTTCATTTCTCGCTTCTGGAACTTTTTCAGGCTTTTTACTTTTCAGTCAACTTTTATCTTCAGAAATGTTAATGAAAAGTCAATCGTTATTTTTTTTGTCGTTTTAATTCCTGTTCTTTTGTTGTTCTCTCTCCTAATAGTGTTTTTTTCTCACATTCTTTAACATCCAGTAACCTGTTGTGCCTTAGTGGCTTTATTTTCTTACTTGTTATGAAGCAATTACAAAAAATAAAATAAAATACATGTTACTATTAATGTCAAATATCAAAAACGTGTAATTTCTTTGCGCACATTTGAAATTCCAGATATTTTATTTTATATTAATAAAACTTAAATTGTTAACCAGTCGCTAATTATTGCGTTAGGCTAAAATTAAAAACGAATTAAATAAATACTCAAAAATAAGAAAAGGTGTAAAACAAATATGTGCCTTCTCCCCGGACTTACTCAACTATATGATGATTTGATTCGATTTTGAAAGAATTAAATGTCCTAACAGGATTCATTATTAGCAATCACAATCTTAATTACATCAAATATGCATATGACACAGTATTTAGTATTTGTCTATATTTCTGAGATGAGGTAGTATTTACAGTTATTACATTATTTGGACTTTATTTAATCTTTGTTGCCATTTGTACGACGTTTCGGCCGTTGTATGCTCCGGCCTTCTTCAGATGCTAAGAATTTCGAACCTAACCCTTTATTACAATCACTGGGTTATATCATTCTCATCCCTTGCGTAGTAATGCCTCGAGTGGAAGTCATTAAGAACACATGGCTCAGTGGATATAGACGTTGGTTAGTTTCTGTGACTTGACCCAAAGAGTTATGAGTTCAATACAGCAGTGGTGAACAAGTAACTTGCAGGGTTAGAGGGAAATAACCCATAACATAGATTGTACAAAGTGTATTACAGGAGTTTTTATACTTTTTCAGGGAAGACATTTTGTTAATTTAAAAATATATTTATATATATAACTCTAATCTCTGTCAAAGTAGGATCCCATTACATGTTGTAACGCTCCAAACAATTTATGATGGTCAAACAAACTGAAAGTGCCTAGAACTTACATCTTTCCAATGTCTTTAAAACAAATGCTCTTAAGGCTCTCATTTAGCTTAAGGAATAACCGAAAACTACAGGAAACGAGGTATGGACAGTAGAGAATGTGACGAATACTTCAAATCCCCATTTCTGTCAATATAAAACCTTATTGCACAAGGGCGTGTTCAAAGAGTTGCTATAGCCGTAAACTTTAACCCAGAATAACAAAATGTAGCAGGTCACTTTGTTAGGTGTATAGTAATTATATACTAAAATTTCGCTAATCATGCAGTTGTTGTAACTGACTCCTCTGAAACGAAGTCCCGAAACTAAGCCCATTATTATTCCTAAGCGCATTATTTTTCAATCTGGAATAACAAAAGTTAGTAGGTAACATTCTTAGCTGTATTATAATGATATAATAAAATTACTATAACCTAACAGAGTTATAATTACCAACTCGAAAACGATGTCCCAAAATTATGTACATGATTATTCTTGAGCGCATTATTTTTCAATCTGGAATAACAAAAATTAGTTAACCTTGTTAGTTGTATAGTAATAATATTCTAAAATTATAATAATCTAGCAGTGTTATAACTGCCTCTTCTAAGATGAGGTCTTGAAACTTCAGGAATGCACCTCGTGGATACCTACCTTTCCTAAGCGCACTATTTTTTAGTCTTGAATAACAAAACTTATCAAGACACCTAGTTAGATGTATAGTAATGATATATTAGAATTACAGTAATTTAGCACTTTTATTTCTTAGTTAATGGCCGTGATACACGCATGGGTGATCATGTCTCTTTCGAGACATGATTTACTAGACGGATGATTTTGCTGCAGTAAGTTGTCATTTCTTTCTTCGGTAGACTAGTAGCCAACCAAGACTATAGAACCCAAACTTTCTTACTATTCACTCCTTAGTTGGAGGGAAAAGAGATGGATTAATACCTTTCATGAGGGTATTTGGACAGACGTGAATGAAACGAATAACTTCTTCTATGTACCGTGTCCTTTCAGGACGTAGGCGATTATGGATTTTTATGTCTCTCTATCCCTGGTGACTCTTAGCACGCCTTCACCTAAAAAGTCTGTAAAATTTAGTAATCCACCTTGTGAACGCGTATTATTTTCAAGTAAACGGCTGGGATTGTAAATCAGCTATTATGCCACAATGCAACTTCCCTATTTCTTTCTACCTGTTTCCCTTTATCTCTTTCACTATTTCATTCTCTCTCTTTCTCTCTCTCTCTCTCTCTCTCTCTCTCTGTATTGTTTCTTCATGTTGCGCGTAAGCGACATGACTCTCTACATCTTCCTATTTCTAGTTTCTCTCAGCAATATTTTCTCTTTTATAAACTCCTTTTCTCACTATATTACTTGGTCCTTCATCCATTTGCACAAATTTGTCAATAGGCTACTCCATGTATTCTTCTGCTTCTCTTGCCTTCGATTTGTTTTGTGGGTATTTAGTTATCTGAGCCGTCTTTCCGCATAATTAATTAATTTGTTATTCATAGAGATATGTTTGTAATTCCTATTCTCCTTAGAATTTTCAAATTGGTGATCCTCTATCGATGGGAAAATTAAATTTCTGTGGTGATAAAATCTTAATAATAAATTTTCTTTTGTGATAAAATTGTTAACTATTCACTGCTATATAGAAAAGTAGAGGTCATATAGCAGTCTAACAGTGTTCGTTAATTAATACTTTATCCCTTTATTCTGTTTCTGAAAAATAAATTTCACTATTTCTGTTTGCTTTCATTTTTTTGTTGAGTGTCTGCTGATTTTATTGTCAAAGTTAACAGTCAGCCAGTTAAGTACCATATGTAATACACGCTTCGGGCGATCATGTCCCTTTCGAGACATGACTGATTGGGCAAACGATTTTCCCGCCCTTGGTTGCCATTACTTTCTGCGGTAGACTGGTTGCCAGCCAAGGCAATAGAATTCAATCTGTTCTGTTATTTAACCCATAAATGAAGGGAAGAGGCGGATTAATACCTTTTCCAAGGTAAGTGAATGCAACGAATTCAAACAGAATTCGAACTCAGCGCCCCGATTTCTCGTTCCGAGCCGATATCCACTGTACCCCAACGCACACCTACTTTTATAAACTGCTGTAATTTTTACCTCTGGAAATCGTATTTTCGTTTAGTACCATAGATCAGGTTTTCTTACAATTATTAACGAGTTGCTTATTGTCAATCTCGTATGAATAAACCGTAAATACAAATATTTAAGTTAAATCTTTTACGATTCTTACTATTGATATTTCAGATTGATCCCTCCAAGAAGATATGAGCTATCTGAAATTTTTTATTGCTAACCAGCTTACCATAAAGATTTCACTGACACAACGCGATTAAGTATTTAAATAGACTGAAAACAGTTATTTTTGTGATTCTTGCATTGTAATTCAAATCGTTACACATGTCTGCTTCTTTAAAGCATTAGATATTAAATTTTTAAACAGAAAATAAATAAAAGTGACAGCCATGTATTGTTAAAAAGGGCAGCATACTTTTTGAAATTTTGTAAATATATCTCATGATGAACAACCGGTGTGTTTTTGTAAGAGTTTCTGACGTTTGAACGAAGCCGATTTTGTTTGCCAAGTCTGAATAATTTTCATCTTACAATGTGCCTTTTATTTTGGTGACATTATGTCGAGTTCTTTAATCTCATGATAAAGGATCAGCATCTTGGGATTACAGTCTGCTGTTATCACAAAACTGAACAAAGAAAATAAATGGACGCAAGGAAATAACTAAGGTGCATATCGATTTGCTCCTGTGCAAGTCATCATTATAATCCCAGCCGTCGTATTGGTCTCTAAGCGGTCAAAGGTTAGCGTAAGATAAACACATTTGAAGCAATATGCTCTTTTCCAAATTTACAGCTTTTTTTTTCTTCCTTTTTTTTTATCTGCTTAACACTTTTCTGTTTTTTTATTAATAATTGGAGATCGTTTACAGTATGCTTTGTTTTTCTTTGGTGTTAAAGAAGAAATTGGGCGATGTAGCAGTATGAGAAACAATAAATATTTTTACAACATTTAAGAGAAAACCGCATACATGCATATATGCATACGGTACACATACTTGTACACACACATGTATTCACTTATGACATACGCGTACACATGTGAAAGCTATATATAAAAAATAAGTACATATATATATATATATATATATATATATATATATATATATATATTTTAATTCAGATACTTCAATCCAAGGGAAAAAAGCAGGAAGGTAAATTCCAAAAAACCCGATCGTTTTCTTTTTCTTTTTCTTTCCCTTTATTTTTATTTTTATTTTATTTTATTTTATTTTATTATTTATTTTTTAATTTCTTTGCAATCTATTTAAAAAGGAAAAGTAGACTAATTTTTCTCCAGTTTCTGAAAGGTTTTTTCTGTTGCTGAGGTGATGTGTCGTCCCCCGTGGGGATCTTCATATCGAAATGGCCATTCAACATCTTTGAATTAATCCTTTTTTAATATATATATATATATATATATATATATATATATATATATATATATAATCGTCTATTTCTGAGATACTTTGATGTTGAGTAATAGTAAGCAATCTTTTCTAGCTAGATCAAGTACGACTGAGTAGCATGTTCAATGCTCACTGGGAGCTCTAAACTTTTGTCCTTGTGCCACATCTAATCTATGCTTAGAAAATCATTACTTCGATATGCTGTAATAGTTAGCAAGCTTTTCTCGCTAGACCAATTACAACTGTGTAGTGAGTTCGATGCTCACTGAGTGCCCATAAATTCCGGTTTGTGCTACTGCTTGGTAAATCATTATAAGCATGTGTTACTGAAATATGAAAATGAAATTATTTTACATAGGATCAAATGCAGGTATATGTGGGAGTTCCCACACCCAAAAATTTGATTGTTTAATCAAACTTTGAAATAGGCTGGGTCGAGATTTTTCAGTACTTCTTTTATATATATATATATATATATATATATATGTGTGTGTGTGTGTGTGTGTGTGTGTGTGTGTGTGTGTGTGTGTGTGTACGAGGATATGCAGAAAAGTAACCCGGCTAAAAAGTGATTCTAAAAAAGATCTAAGGTTTGGTAACATATTGGAAAGTAAGCCGAGCAAATAACGTTTTAGCACGTTGTCGTATGTATGTATGTATGTATGTATGTATGTATGTATGTATTTTCGCGCGTGCACGCGAATGTTAATTCATTTGTCCCCATATAGAACACTGTCACTTATATGCAATATTTTTAAATGTTCTTATATATAAGGGTTTGTATTTGGGTAAATACATACCACTATTTTATATCCACTACACATATTACTATGTATATGTGTCAGTCTGTCTGTGTACAGCCATATGTTTGTATACGTCTATACTGAAGTTTAGTTTTTGCGTGTGTTCTGTGAAAATGTCCAGGTATGTATTTATGCATTCCGTGTATGTTAGCAAACCTATTCTTCCATAAATGTATCATTTATGTGAGTGTGTTTGTCCATGTATGTGCAATTGTGTTTCCTTCTTTCTTTGTGTGTCTGACTGAGAGAGAGAAAGATAGAAATATAGAGAGAGAATATATCAGACCTGTTTAATAGGATTATTAAATATTATGATCTGATAATCCGTTTTACATTAAGATTTATCAATACACGAAAGTAATCTTTTATCCTGACTTAAAATTGGTTCTCTACCCATCACTGCCACCGCCACCGACTCCAACCACTCTTCGCCGCCTTCACCACCTTGTAAAGTGGACTGTCCACGTTTCGTCTCGTTCGGTGCTAAGACAGGTTAACTGTTGACCATGCAACTAACTTTGCTAAAATCATGCGACGGGTAGAGTGAGTGTGGCGTCAAGATTTGGCGGAAATTGATGTGGGGTGTAGTGGGTAAACTTTTGCCCATAATGAACTAATTGAAAAGATAAAAACTGCATCACTTTTCTTTCCTTTTCTTCCTAAACGGTTATATGTGTTCACTTCTTATTAGCTTCTATTGATGCGATTAAACACATCACAAACAAATAGCTAGCCACTGTATTATAAACCAGTTTTGAGCGTTTTACTTTGTTACAACAAGCGGATAATGCCATTATTTTCTTACTTCAAGTGGATAAGTCCAGTAATTTGTTGCCGTAAGTGGATAAGACGAGTATTTTTGTTACTTGGATGGGATCAGGACCGTATTTTATCACTTGGAACGGACAGTGGTCAGTATCTCAGTTCCTGCGAATCTGATTCAGTGACTGTTACGGCATTTAATTTTTATTTTTGACAGGTTTTAACCATCAAAATTTTAGATTTCTTTTAAAATATATATATATATATATATATATATATATATATATATATATATATCACAACTCAACAATATATATATATTTGTTGAATGTGACAATGATTAGTACCAAAATTGTGTTTTGTTTTGTTTTCAGAAAATGGTCAAACCAACAAAAGAGGCCGAAACAACAAAAACAGGTGAACCTAAATTACTAGAACAAACCAATTTAAAAAATCAGTTAAACGGATACGTATTCAATATAAAGCAATCAAGCGGATACCCACTTATACGTACTTTAAAAAGCAATAAAATGTATTAAAAGGCAGCAAGATGGAAGCAAACACCTGCAGAATAAAAATAAAAAATAAAAATAAAATCAACCAATCGCAAGTAAGACCACGCCCACAAAATTTCGAATCGCACCAAACTCTATATAAATAATAAATGTGTCTGTGTCTGTATCTGTGTGTGAAATACACGTCTTAAAGGATCCAAATCTCTTTCTTTTTTCAGTCTCTGATGAAGCTGTAATAAAGTTAGAACCCATTATGTTGTTTATCTTATCATTCTGACGGACTCCGATCCATATTTGATCTATATTTAACCCCTATCATATATGACTATATATTCCAGAGAAAAATCTAGGTTACATAAATACTAAGTTGTTCGAAAAATAAAGTCCAATTTAAAATGTTTTTGAAATAGTGTATTTAAACAGTGTTAAGCAATCCTGAACATCTGTACATCGAATTACAAGTTTATTTATGCCTTTACAAAAAAACTCCAAAGATTTAGGCCTGAATAAATTCTTCAGTTCTTGAATCTTATTTGCAAGGAAACTATTTTTAGCTTAAAGATGCAAAAAAAAGTGATAGTCGGTGAGCGAGATATCTAGTGGATATATTGGATGCGCTAACGTTTCGTATCCCAGTTTCGTGAGCTTGTGCAGTGTCAACCTGACAACATGTGACTGATCGTTATCTTCTTCTTCTTTTTCTTCTTTATGCGCCGTGTTTTTTCAGAACCAAGGCGATCATGGACCTCCACTTACCCTAATCTCTTGTCGCTTTTTAACATTTTTTCCTCTTGGTTTCACTTCCAAACTCCTCTCCGCTACCCACTTGCCCAAGACCATCAAGTATGTCTCGCGTTGCTTTCCCCTATCTCTTTTTCCCCTCTGTCATCCCTTTGATTATTAGATTCTCTAAGTCCTCCTTTCTCATTAGGTGTCCCAAAAATTTTAGCTATCTCTTCCTTATGTTAAGTTTCTTTTCGTTTGCATTCTCTCCAAAACCTTGACTTTGTTCACATTGTATCTTCATCATCCTTCAGTAGAACCCTAGTTCTGTTGTTTAGAGTCTCTTCTTCATCTTTGAGGAGATTATCCATAATTCACTGCCATACAGAGGGCAGATATCACGTAATACTTTATTACTCTTTTCTTTGTTTCTAGAAAAAATCTACTTGTCTCTCAATACTCTGCTTAGCTTTTAAAATGCGTTTTTGACCATGCTTCGGATTTCAGTGCCTCACTTTCCGTCTTCTGTTCGAATACTTTCCATGTACTTAAATTTCTGCACCTGCTTGATTTTAATACCCTTGACTTGTAGCTTGGATGTGCGTTATGGTGCAGTGGATATCGACTCGGACCGACAAATAGGGGAACCGAGTTCGAATTCCAGTTGAACTCACTGCATTCAGTTACGCGCAAATACCTTTGGGAAAGGTATTAATCCGTCTCTTTCCTTCCTGTTATGGGTTAAATAACAGGACAGATTGGGTTCTATAGCCTTGGTCGGCAACCAATCTACCGAAAGAAATGACAATTTACTGCATGATAATCTTCTGCTCAGTTAGTCATGTCTTATTCGAGACATGATCGCCCAAGCGTGTATCACATATGACTCTTAACTAACTGACTGAATATAATAGTTGGAATAAAGTGGGGTACAGGTTTTCTATTGTCATGAAGTAATAATCTGATCCCCCACTAATTACTACGTAATAATATAATACATCTCTTCTCCCTCGAGCTATGAGCCAAATAACAGGACAGATTGGGTTCTATAGCGTTGGCTGGCAACCAGTTTACCGCAGAAAGCAATGGCAACCTACTGCAGGATAATCTTCTTCCCAGTCAGTCATGTCTCTTTCGAGACATGATCGCCCAAGCGTGTATCATGTATGGCACTTAACTGACTGAGTGACTTGTAGGTAAAATTTCGGGCTTCTCTTTTTGCTCACCATGGATTCGGTTTTCTCGAAGTGTGTTTTGTCCTTTTTTCGCCTTCTCTTACTACCTTCTGTAGAAGTTCCTGTATTTTCCTTTCCGTGTTTTCAACCAGGTTTTGGGAGTAAACTTTGGCAGCGATTCTCAGATTCGAGAAAGCTGTAATGGATATCATCAACAGTGACCATAATCTTCTGTTGGTGCGATTATATTTTTTGAAAATGCTTAGAAAATGGTTTTGGAAATGTTTGAGTCCTTCGTTGGATCCTTCGTTATGATCAAGGCATTGAGCGAATAGTTTAAGAGTGTCTTAAAGGATCCAATTCTCATCATGTCAGTATTCAATAAAGCAATTGATCATTCGAATTTCACAGATGCAGCATCAAACACATTTCAAAACGTCTAACTATTTGACTCTCACTGAGTTCATCTGAAACCAATTTATCAAGTTTTTTTCGGTCAATTAGTTAAATGCATTTGTGATACACGCTTTGGCGAGACATGACTGACTGAAAACTAGATCTTCCCGCATTAGGTTGCCATTACTTTTTTCAGTATACTGGTCACAAACCAAGGCTATAGAACCCAGTCTGTTTTGCTATTTAACCCATAGCTGGGGAGAAGCAACGGATTTATATCTTTTCCAAGGGTATTTACGCGTAATTGAATGCAAAGAATTCAACTGAATTCGAGTTCGGCTCATCTATTTCCCGCTTACCTGTTGAAAACGCATTATATATCTAGAAAAAGATCTAAAAATAATAGAAACCCTAATTTTTAAAAAAAGAACGTATTAATATAAGGTGTATAGTAGATAGTGATTGACTTTGCATTTAAATTTTGCAGATTAAAGTAGGCTGGAAAGCATGGCGCCAGAAAGAAGTTACACAAGCTAGAAAAGCAAGAGAAGAAACTGTTAACATAGAACTTACGGTTACATCTAGTCAGCTCAGCTGTAAATTGATGTGATCTCAACACCAGTCTAGTCAGTCAGCCATACGTGATAAACACTTAGACGACCATGTCTCGAAAGAGACATGACTGACTGGAAACTAGATCTTCCCGCTGTAGGTTGCCATTATTTTCTACGGTAGACTGACCACCAACCAAGACTATAGAACCTAATCTGCCTTGCTATTTAACAGGTAGCTAGAGGGAGAAGCGACGGATTCATACCTTTCTCGAAGGGTTTTACGCGTAAGTGAATTCAATAAATCCAACCTGAATTCGAACTCAGAACTTCAATTTTTTCTTGAGATGATCCAGTTTTGTTGAAATGCTGACAGCCATTATACGAGTCATTTTTCTGCCACTTTCACATGATTTTAGATTTTGTTGATGGATGTCTTCAACTTTCTTTATTTTCAAGACTTCTATCCCCAGTGCAGAACCTACTGCTGATCACAAGCGGATCCTTCACCCCCGTGCTTTACTAATGTTTTTTTTTTTCGGATTCAAGATAAGAAGTAGATAATCTTTTAAGTTAAATGCTGAAAGAGATTAATATAAAATGAATGATTAAAACACGTTAACCCTTAGGAAAGCGTAATATAGATTTTGTGCAACTATTGTAATAACATATTAGAATTTTTAATCGAAAAAATCTTTGCAAACACCATAATACCAATGGAATAACAACTGTAAGTTACGAATTATTGATGAAAAAGTTTTTAAAAATCTTAATATGCTCGCAATGACTATATGCAGTGAGAAATAAATCTTAAATTAAACCGTAACGGCTTTATTTCATCTGAGTCAAGTTACCCATACTCTGAGTGAATTTAGGTTTTACATTTTTACTACACAATCGCTAAAAAGAAGGTGAAAGTATAGTCGGTTCTTTTTATTTCCTTCTAAATACTTTAAGCTTTCCTTGGGGTTCTTGACAAAATCCAACGAAGAATCTGTAATGTGATTGATAGCGACTTGAAGCTCGGCTGCAGTCGCTCTCTCATCGGCGTGATGTGGCTTCCCTGTGCCTCTTCTACAAATACTTTTATGGCTTCTGCTCCAATGAACTTAGCTCACAGGTGCCCCCTTTGTATGAATTGACATGAGCTACTGGACTAACAATTAGGTCCCACCCTTTTATAGTTAAACCGATAAAATGTAACCGCAATTTCTACTCTAACAGCTTCTTTTCTCGCACTTCTCGCCTGTGGAATTCTCTTCAGTATATTTACTTCCCCAACAGCTAGAATCTCCAGAAATTTAAATGTAAGGTCACTAATCATCTCCTATCACACTAACTCGCATCCTTTCTCTCAAGCTCTTTTTCCATCCACTCCACCCCAATCACACCGGTATTCTCATCCTTCTATTACTCTCTTCCTGACACCCTCTATAACCTACCCCTCGTTCTTATCACTTTTCCCTATGTAATCCCCTGCGCAACAGTGGTATTAAAATGCCCGTGCTTGGGGTGAAATTATTAACAAAAACAAACAAGAGTCAGATAAGACCACGAATGGTATATTGCTGATATATCTGGTTTGGTGGTGCACAATCTTGACTGTCTGGTTGGGACAGATGTTCAAAAGAGATTACACGCCCTTGCGTTTGATTAGTCATCTTCCACCCTGCAAAACACAAACGAAAAATTGTCACTTTTATCGCTATTACTTTGGAAAATGTTCAAACAAATCACGTTCCTTAACTTTACAAGTGCCGACCTTCACAGTTAGGACCAATCAATAATGGACTCCAGAAACTTATTATTCTGAAAAATTATTTTTAATAGAAAGCTTTTATTAATTTCAACCATTAGTAGCACTTGCTGCTCGGTCAACGAATTCTGAATGGTTCCTTATAAGGAAACAACTATCATTATCATTATCAATAGGGCAGCCCAAAATGCCAAATACAAGTTGGGGATAGTAAAATCAAGTAGGTACAGAAGTTTAAATATCTGGGAAGTGTTCTAACAGAAGACAGAGAGTGCGACACAGAGTTCCGAAGGCGAACTGGCATGGCGAAGGAAGCATTCCAGAAGTTGAGTAAAGTATTAAGAAACAGGACAATTTCGCTAGAAACAAAGAAGAGAGTACTGGATTGCTATGTAATGTCCATTCTTCAATATGGTAGGGAATGCTAGACAATATCATCAAAGATGAAGGAGAGACTTGAAGCAACTGAAATGTGGTTCTACAGAAGGATGCTGCGGATACCATGGGTCGGGCATGTGAGCAATGATGAGGTTTTGGAAATAATGGAAACGAAAAGGAAATTAATACTGAGCATCAGGAAGAGACAGCTAAAGTTCCTGGGACATGCTATGAGGAAGGAGGGCTTGGAGAAGCTGATACTAATAGGTCAGATAAAGGGTAAAAGAGACAGGGGAAAGCAACGGATAACGTATTTGAAGGACATAATCAGGTGGATGATGGAACAAGGATTGCGTGGAGTAACAGAAGAAGGCGTGCTAAGAGCCACCAGGAATAGGAAAACGTTGAAAGCCATGATCGACTACATCCTGAAGGGACAAGGCACATGAAAAAAAAGAGGAAATCAAAGAATACAGAACTAAAATTATTATTTAGTTTCATAATTTGTCTATTATAAGGTTAATGAGTTTCACTTATGCTTGAACCTTACATAATATAAAGTTATGCACAAGTTCATTTCTTTCTTAAATACTCCCCTTAGAAAGAATGTGCATTGTTCATCAATTGTAGGTAAAGTAAGCTACGCTTACATATTACTAAAGTTAGAAATTATTTTGTTGAATACATGTACTAGTAATAAAACTAAATTTTTTCTTTTGCTTAGGTCATGCAATAAAAGTAACAAAAGCAAGAAATAATAAAAATGGCGGAAAAATTGCCAAAGTTTGGACAGCGCTTTTTTGTTTAGGTTATATCTAATCTATCTAAACTTATTTATAAATGGAACTTTGTCTCTGTGTGTATGTGTGTGTGTCCCCGTTACCTATAGACTCCGAAACGGCTGAACCATTTTCTTGAAAATTTACACAGTTGTACTATAAGCGTATGCGAGTGTTCTTAGCTAGGTTTGTGCCGAGGTACCCCCGATAAATATTGAAAATCGATAATCAAAAAAATCGGGTTATAGAGGGAGTGGTCCGATTTTAATCAAACTTGATACACTCATAGTCAAAGACATAAGAAACGATATTCAGAAGTTTCAAGGTTGCAGTTTTTACAATAATGCAGAAAATCGGTAATATATATATATATATATATATATATATATATATATATATATATATATATATATATATAAGGCAAGATGTTTGTGTGTGTGTCTGTTTATCTGCCTGTATGTCTGTATTTTTTCAGCCCTTTTATTTTAGTTTTTGCTTTGGGTTTGGCTCTAAGTAGGTATAATTGTAGTTCTTAGTCTCAGCCATGATACCATTTACACAGAGGAATAATTTAGCCTTCAAAATTCAGTTTACGACAAAAAAACTTATTTTGATCCATACCAGGAAATCAAAATTTGACTTACATCCATTGATTTTTCTTTCAGTCTATAGTTTCGCTTTAACTGGAAACAACTATTGCTTTTAGTCTTTCGTGCCAACATCCAAAGAGTCTGAACTCCAGGACCATAGATTAGTTTTAAAGCTTTCATTACACCCGAGCAATGCTGGGCTATACTGCTTGTAATAAAAGTAATAAAAGCAAAAACTAATTAAAATGGCGGACAAATTGCTGAAGTTTGTGTAGTTTTATCTTTTTAAAATGAATCATTATTTGCTAATTTCTGAAGAGATGCGCAAGTTCTTGTCTAGAACATCTGTAAATAAACATTTTCTTTTGAACCATCTTTAACCCACTATCAAATGTGACAGCTGTATTTTCTTAAATTTCAATCACAAGATGAATCAGACTCCGGAATGACCTTATCAAAATTTTTCTTTCAGTCACCTATATCACATTATCAAACATGATTTGTATTTAATTGTCCAATTTTCAAATAGCGGTTCAGTTTGATTCTTGGGGCAACAGAAAAGTTTTTATTTTTTTATTTTTTAGAACCACTTTCAATACCTTATTAGATATTTCAGTTATTATAAATATTTAGTTAGATCATCACGTTTTCAAAGGTTTTAAACAGCAAATAAAATCTCAATTTAAAATAATACATATCTATTCTGCATTAAGACATTTTTCTTAATATTCATTGACAGTTATTTGGATAAAAGAGCAAGGATTTTATCGGTTTGAGTTTCTATTCCAAACATTATAAATATTCGTGTATATCACATACAATATTATATTGCTTTAATTTAATTGCTAGGTTAATCTTCTGACATGAATCCGTTTGAATATGTCTGGATTTTCCGTAATCTGAAATAAAAAAAAATATTCAGGAAATATTCATTGCAAGACCTGCTTCACTTTTTCCTTTTCTTATTTAATGAATCCTAACCGGCTATACAACGAAAGAAGATAATACATCTGATAATTTTAGCGTAAGAAAGAATAAAATCTTTAGAATATTCTAATACTAATACAACAAATTTGCATAATAAATTAATCTTGGAATTTTCTGTTTGTTTAACAAAAGTTCTTATTTAGAAATTTGAACATTTCTATGTATGTAATTCTGTGTATACATAACTTCTTTACATATAAGTGGTTTCATACAAAAGGAATATTTTATATATACAATTACACGTAATAAATATGTTTACTTACAAAAATTTCTAGCAAATATATACTATATGTATGTGGCTGTATACATGTAAAGTTTTTACATTTAACTAAAATATATCTATAAAAGTGCAAACTAATAAATTTTCATATATAACTAAAATTATATTTGTAAATGAACAATATGAATAAATTTTCATTTTGTCGTCATTCATATATATATATATATATATATATATATATATATACATTACCGACCAAAAGTTTTGGACCACATTGCTTTCTTTCTCTAAACTTAAAAAGTAAATCATGCTTCATGTCTATTTTCTATGTTTTCATGCAATTATGCAATAATTTAAATCAAAGTCAATATAAAAAATATAATCTCAATCAAATAAAAGGTGCACAATCAGGATTTGCAAAATTCCCTTATCTTCCTTTGATTTTAGATAATTTGCACACAGTTTTGTGCTGTGTTTTCGACCATATTTTTCCAATAATGCGTCAGCAAAATGGAACTGCATGTCTCTGTAGTATTGAATTAGTCAATTATTTTGCATAATGCTTTTAATTTGAATCAAGTCTCCAAAACATTCCCAAAGCATTACAGCACAACCACCATGCTTAACAACTGGCACAATGCAAGTTTCCTTCTTCGTTTACTTCCAAAATGTTGAAATTTGAACTCATCAGTCCATAGTATCTTTTTCCAACCCTCTAAAGTTGAATCCTTGTACTGTCGTGCCTATTATAGTCTTTTGAATAGATAGATAGATAGATAGATAGATAGATAGATAGATAGATAGATAGATAGATAGATAGATAGATATTAACAGGTTGAGATAGATAGATAGATAGATAGATAGATAGATAGATAGATAGATAGATAGATAGATAGAACAGACTAGATAGATAGATAGATAGATAGATAGATAGATAGATAGTAGATAGATAGATAGATAGATAGATATGAACAGACTGAGATAGATAGATAGATAGATAGATAGATAGATAGATAGATAGATAGATAGATAGATTAGATTATTAACAGATTAGATAGATAGATAGATAGATAGATAGATAGATAGATAGATAGATAGATAGATAGATAGATAACGGCGGTTTCCCAAATGATACACATTTTTTAAGCTCAGTAGAAAGAAGTCGACTTTTAACAGTCGTAATATGTATTGGATGTCGACGTTTAGAAGTAAATTCATTTGTTATGTGGGAGCAGTTTTTCTTCTATTCCTTTGGCTAGACACGATTTAATGTCTAATCCTCTATATCCTCCCATATACTTTCCTGTCAACATTTGCACCGCTTTCTGCAAGTCACTGCAAGCAATAATCTTTCACACCTGTAATTTTATTACAATCTGACGTTCGAAATATTCTTCTATGGAAAGAATTTCGAATTGTGCTTTTTTTACTAATCTGTTTAGTTCTTGACATTTTACCGATTTTTGAAAATTAATTTCAATAACACATTAAACTAGACGAAATTAAACCTCTACTAAGCAGTGGAGATTAAATATTTTAAAATTTCTACTCTACAGTTCAGAAAAAGTTTTAGTTTGTCGTAAAATTTACAAAGCTATGCAACTAAAGAAATAATATATATATTATACACAATAGGTGGATTTATTTATCCCTAATATGCAAAATTAACCTTTTTTATAAACAGGGAGAAAAAAATTCAAGGACGTCACAAACTTTGGATCTTCAGAACGTATGCATATATATATATATATATATATATATATATATATATATATATATATATATACATATATATATAGTTATATATGATAGTTATTCTTACTTTGATTAACGTGTTGATTTAACATATTTATTATGATTTGGAGTGATTTCTTCAAGGATATTTATACAACTACAACTTAATTTAAGTGTATTTTTGTTAAAATTTTACTTAGAGGGTTATTAGTAGAGAAATGTTTCTTAATTAAATTGAGGAACTTCAGCCCTAACTTGGTGTTGACCATTTGGTTGAAAGGAGGTGTATATCAAATGATCTTTTCATTTCTATTTTTCCTGTTATGGTTATAATTTGTTATGTACTTGATATTTTGGTTTTTGTAGCCACTATTTTTAGGGACTTATTATAAAAACCTTTATGTTTATAAAATATTTATTCACTGGAAGAGTTTTTACTAATTCTATACTCTATGGAGGAGGGTATATGTTTGATTATACTTGTGGGGGGGTTGACTTTGGGTGGATGTATAATGGATATTCGTTGGGTTATTTGTATGATTGGTAAGTATTATTTATTAAGTTAAGTGTTACATCAAAGAAGCTTACTACATTTAAATTAATGTCAATAATTACTTTTAGATTTAAACTTCTGAATTCTTTGTGGATGAGTTTTCTTATTTTGTCTGTTTTAAAATGTGTAGAATTTAAAGCTATACTCTTTATAAAAGTAAATACTTGTACAGTAAGTTTAAATCTACGTGGTCTGTTACTTTCTGACAATATATATATATATGTGTGTGTGTGTGTGTGTGTGTGTGTGTGTGTGTGTGTGTGTGTGTGTGTGTGTGTTTGTGTGTGTGTGTGTGTGTGTAAAACAAAACATCTATCAAAATTAAATATTCATTATAAATACTGTTAAAACAATTAAAAATATGTAAAATATAATACATATCGTAAAATTTTCGTAAATATATTTAAATTAAAATACGAAAACAAGGCACATTTAAATAGATCAAAAAGTTGGGAAAGTCTGCATTTAAAAGAATTATTTGGCTCGGTTTAATCTTTAGTCCTGCATGGTCGAGCCGTAAAAAACGTGTCAGATCTAATCATTGTTTGTTTTAGTGGATGCAGGTTCGAATCCTGCTGAAAGCCTCATTTTTTCTTAACATGGATTCTCGATTATTCAGGCGAGTAGTTATAAATAAATATACTGCTCAATTATAAAAAAACAGGGCATCCACACAAATAGTGTTTAAACAAATAAAAAACAATATGTCAGAGTGAATCTATTTTGCATATATATATATATATATATATATATATATATATATATACCAGCAGTATACCCCGGCGTTGCTCGGGTGTAATGAAAGCTTTAACACTAATCTCTGGTCCTGGAGCTCAGAATCTTTGGACGTTGGCACGAAAGACTAAAAAGCAATAGTTGTTTCCAGTTAAAGCGAAATCGTAGACTGAAAGAAAAATGAATGGATGTAAGTCAAATTTTGATTTTCTGGTATCGATATCAAATAAGGTAAACTGAATTTTGAAGGCTAAATAAGTGCTCTGAGTAAATGGTATCATGGCTGAGACTATGAACTACAATTATACAATTATACCTACTTAGAGCCAAACCTAAAGCAAAAACTAAAATAAAAGGGCTGAAAAAATGCAAACATACAGGCAGATAAACAGACACACACACAAACGTCTTGCCTTATATATATATATATATATATATATATATATATATATATATATATATATTCAAACATGTTTCATTGAATAATATAGACATATTGTCTTTTATTTTCATGTCATTCATTTCCAGTTATCTGACCAGATTCTTGATGTTAATATGAAGTTCCTCAAGGAAAGCGCAGTTGTTTTTTGGGGTTTTTTTGTTTTGTTTTTGTTATTTTTAGCCAAGTTCTTTCGATTTTTTCCGAGATCATTTTCAGGTGTTAAGTTTCAACGACAAACTTATCGTACCAGTGATAAAATCTGAATTCCGTTGCGATAGTGATTTTTAAAATAAGCACAAGTTTTCACTGTTATAGCGAATCCATTGTAATAATTGTAAATAAATTGTGACAGATAAATTTTGATATTCTAAAAAACTATAGCAGAGCGTGTTCATTCAATATATATATATATATATATATATATATATATATATATAGGGAGAGAGAGAGAGAGAGAGAGAGAGAGATTATTACGCTCTCACACTCTGATTGAGCACTCTGGAGGAATGGTTGACTTTGAAAAACAGTCGCTACTCTAGCATCTACGCATCGTTCATTCAACAATGAATTAGAACACTCTCACCTATTAGGCGTGTATAATGATAATATACCCGCTAAAATGTCTGCCTCCTTCAACCGAGCGTCTGTAGCTCAGAGGTAGAATCGCCGACTGACTCCAATTCGGTCGGGTTTCAATTCTGGGTAAAAGGCAAATGGCTGCCTAACCGTACTGATGAGCTGTGATACAGCGAAACAGATCTGTCTGCGGATGACTATTTACGCTCTCACACCCTGATTGAGCACTAGAGGAATGGTAGTTTGTAAAAAAAAAAGTAGCTACTGCGGCATCTACGCATCGTTCATTCAACAATGAATTAGAACATTCTCAGCTATTGGGCGTTTATAATGATAATATACACGCTAAACAGTATGCCTCCTTCTACCGAGCACCCATAGCTCAGAGGTAGAATCGCCGACTGACGCCAATTCAGTCGGGTTTCAATCCTGGGTAAAAGGCAATCGGTTGTCTAACCGTACTAATAAACAGATCTGTCTACCGATAACTATATATATATATATGTATGTTTTATCTCCACCTTTTTAATCAATTTGAGGTGTTAATATCCACTGCTGTTAAACCTGAATGTTTTACCCGTAAATTCTCTTCAGACTCTACTCATCGAGAATATCATTGCCCAACTTCACACTTCACAGGATTGATTCTCTGTTGAGCGATATCCATATAATCCCTTCCGTGGTTTCTGCTATCATCTCTAACCTAGATCCTTACAAAGGATGTGAACATGATGGTATCCCTGTAAAAGTTATTAAGTGATGTGCCATCGAACTGTCTCCCGTTCTCTTGCCTACTGGAAGTAATCACCTGTTGTTTCATTTTTTTAGAATATGGAGATTTGTCCGACCATTTAACTACTAACCTGGTATAATTCTACTGTTTTTTGACAAACTCCTTGATGCTCTAATCAATGCTGAATTGGTTCAGCATCTCTCATCACAGAACCTTTTCTCAGACAAGTTTTCAGTTCTCAAGATCAACCGCTGATGTTCTAATGCTAATCGCGGAAAGAATATATCATGCTCTAGACAAGACTGAAGCCAGGGATGTATAATTAGCCATATCGAAAACCTTTGACAGGGTATACTATACAGGATTTCTCCACAAACGGAGAATGTACGTTGTCTCCGGACACTTTTTTGAGCTAATCAATTCTTTTTTATCAAAACATGAAATGAAAGTCATCCTCAAATATCAATCGTCTAGATCATTTTTACCCTGTCCCCAGGGCTCTATTAATGGCCCTACGCTGTTTTTAATCCTCATTAAAGACTTTCTTAATAGCATGAACTCTCAACTTGGCATCTACGTTAAGGCCACAACCATTTACTCTTGCCTCAATATTAATGCTGATCATTCCAACAAGATCCATATAGAAGGTGATGTACAAAATGACGCCAAGTCCGTCTTTAACTAGAGCAAACGATGACTTGCTACATTAACACTCCCAAAACTAAACTTCTCCACATTAATCAGCTAATATTTTCTGTTGGTATTATGTGGAAAAATTATATTGAATCAATTGCTAGCTTTGCTGCCAAAAATGTTGGTTCACTGTGTCATGCTAGACAATTTTTCTCACTAGAATCTATCTCCAGGAGAGTGACTCATTGTATCTTCAAGGGCTAACGTTTTCTGCTGACATGAAGTGGAAAGATTATATTGAATCAATTGCTAGCTTTGCTGCCAAAAATGTTGGTTCACTGTGTCATGCTAGACAATTTTTCTCACTAGAATCTATCTCCAGGAGAGTGACTCATTGTATCTTCAAGGGCTAATGTTTTCTGCTGACATGAAGTGGAAAGATTATATTGAATCAATTGCTAGGTCAGCTGCTAGGAATGTTGGTTCACTGTGTCATGCTAGACAATTTTTCTCACCAGAATTTATCTCCAGGAGAGTGACTCTTTGCACCTTCAAGGAACAACGCTTTTAGCTGATATGAAGTGAAAAAATTATATTGAATCTATTGCTAAGTTAACCGCTAAGAAAGTCAGTTCACTGTTAAGCGAGACCATTTTCACTTCAGAATTGATCTTACATATCTATAGGTCTACCATTTGTCCATGCTTAGAATAATGCTTCCATTTTTTATCTGGTTCCCTCTGCTGTTTACCTTGATCTCCATGATAAGCTCAAAAGAACACCCAGCAATATTACTTGTCCTGATCTGGCAGCTCGTCTTCAGTCTCTTACACACGGACCTGAGGTTGCTACTTTGTGTGCGTGTGTGTGTGTGTGCGTGTGTGTGTGTGTTTGGTACCTAGACATTATGAATTTAAATGCAATACTAGGCTCGCGTTTTAGTTGCTCTCATTAACTTCTTGAGGTGAAATGGTCCTCTCTATATGTATACATATATATACATACATATATTTATATATGTACACACACACACACACACACACACACACACACACACACACACACACATATATATATATATATATATATATATATATATATGCATTAATTTATATAGGGGCAGTATTTTTTAAGCATCTTTATGGGTTAAAAAATGGTTTTTATTGCATTTTGGTTTGATAAGTGACACGTAATTTAAAAGTGGCTTACGGCATATCACGTTGAATACACCGGTTCTCGCTTGATAACCGAAGTTAAGCAACGTTGAGCTGGTGAGCTTGGGAATAACAGGTGCTGTAAGCGTATATTGACGGATGTGAGTTATGGTGCAGTGAATATCGGCTCGGAAAGAGAATTCGGTGAGTCGAGTTCGAATTCCAGTTGAATATCCTGCATTCACTTAAGCACTGGTACTCTTGGGAAAGGTATTAATCCGTCCCTTCCTTCCAGTTATGGGTTAAATAACGGGACAGATTGGGTTCTGTAGCCTTGGCTGGCAACCAGTCTACCGCAGAAAGCAATGGCAACCTACTGCGGGATAAGCTTTTGCCCAGTCAGTCATGTCTCTTTCGAGACATGATCACCCAAGCGTATATCACGTATGGCACTTAACTGACTGACTGAATTTAAAAGTATGTTTCAGCAAAATTCTGATCGAAAACACAATAATGCTATATAAATCACAATATCAAAAACATCTCGCTATCCGAAAAGCCTTATATCTCAAACATATTGGAGTAGATAGACTAAACTATCGCCCGGTTCACACTCCACCCACATCTATTGAACAGGTGAAGAGGCTCATCCCTTGTTTCCTGTTTAGGATGCGGTTTCCGGTTTTCTCTTTTCCAATCTTTTCACTCTTTTCTTTTTGTATTTTTTTTCAATTGGAGTAGATAGACTAAACTATCGCCCGGTTCACACTCCACCCACGTCTATCGAACAGGTGAAGAGGCTCATCCCTTGTTTCCTGCTTAGGATGTGGTCTCCAGGTTTCTCTTTTCCAATCTTTTTACTCTCACGTAGCCCCCTGCGCATCAGTGGCGTTATCGCCTTGCTTGGGGTAATATGATTAAAAAAAATTATCTCCTACCATAAATTTTACATTATTTAATAGTGTAAATGGGCTATTAAAAATTTGTTTCTTGTTTTTTTTTAGAAAGATACTCACGCGTATGCTGCTCATGAGGACTTGAATGAACGCTTTTTTTCAAAAACAACTCAAAAATGAATTACTACGTGACAAACAAAACATGAAGAAATACAACAACACCAGCGACAAAACAGACCATTGAAAATGACTATAAAAGTGGCCAAAAAACTTGCATCAATACAAAATATAGATTTTTTTATTTTCCTTAAATCCTTATCTCCTATAAAACTGAAAATGTTAGGATGCTGGGAATTAAATCTTCCTTGCCAGCCGTATTTAGTGTTGTATATATATATATAATTGTCATCCGCAGACAGATCTGTTTCGCTGTATTACAGCTAATCAGTACGGTTAGACTCCGATTGCTACATAACCCAGGCTCGAAACCCGACCGATTTGGCATCACTCGGCGACTCTACCTCTGGGCCACGGGGCGTTCGGTAGAATAACGTAGTCTTTTTAGCGCATATCATATTACGCCCAATGTGTGCGCGCGTGTGTGTGTGTGTGTGTGTGTGTGTGTGTGTTAGAGAGGAATCGCTGCCAAAATACACAAATATATTTACAGATAGATAGATAGATAGATAGATAGATAGATAGATAGATAGATAGATAGATAGATTTTACTAATCTTATTAGTATCATTATAAAAATTTCTCTTCGATTTCAAATATATAAAAATTATCTATAAAAATTGTGCAGAAGACAGCTATATATTTTAAGTTGCAGAGTTATTTATTAATAAGAATACATCGTTGTAAATTGAAATAAGTTGAACATAATCATCAAAAAGGAAACTGAAAACATTAGCAATAAGAAAAACTAACATTAAGTACATCCCAAAAAGTGATTTAAAAAAAGACTGTATTCAGCAAGAAATACTCGAAGATCTTTTTGGCTATAGATGTAGAATATTAAGAATATCGGCAAAAGACATGAAAGAAACTAAAGTACCATCGTTAATAAAATATTACAAACAGAAGCATGTAAGATGGGCAAAGAATTACAAGAAGATTAATTTCTTAAAAGTAGTTTTTAGTGATGAATACAGAGTTACATTGGTTTCACTAGATGGTTGGCTGCAATTTTGATCTTTCATGGAAATAGTAAGCCAACATTTCTTAATAATATTGGGGTGTAACAGTGTTTTTACTAGTATTATAGCCATAAAATTATAGGTACCTTCTAAGTTGATAAACATAATTATTGCGAGTTCTTAAACAAAATATGTTAGAATGGTACAACATACATAGAAGAAGTTTCAACTAAAGAGTACTTTTACATTCTCAAAACTAGCAATTGCTGACATTTTCAATAAGATTTCTAAGACTTCAAATTAATAGAATGACCTCTATATTTAAACAAAGATGTCTGAAAAACATTAAAAACTCTTTCAAGTCCAAAGATTAAAATGGTTTTAAAAATTGATGGAAAGACGAATAATGAATTCTATAGTATGTTTATGAAAGTAAATATTTTTTAAATGTTCGTAATCAAGGGCTTTCAGTCAGATGTCTTCCCATATACCATGATTAAGGAAGGTTGTGAATGATTCAGTTTTTAAATACTTTTAAACTTTATATTTTTAGTTATGGCTACCTCATGCACAAAACAACATAGAAAGGTCATTTCTTATTGTGTTAAATTTATACATTTCTTAAATACACTTAATATTCCAGTTGATAAACCAAGAAATATCCTACTTATTATGGGGCCGAACGATTTTATCATGAATAATTAAATGTTTATATTTAATGTTATATAATATACTTGTATAGTTTACGAGTATTTACAGCTGTGTTTCTCAATCTTTTAATCAACGGCACACCTAGGAGCAATGAAGATATCCCGACACACTTAGCAAAATTGTTGGAGAGCATAGATTTAAATTTATGAAATAAAAACATAAATACACACACCAATAGGAACTTACTTTATTCCTATGTTTTTATTCAAAGAATTATTTGAAATAAAACTTTAATACATATTCATTTGTTAAAACACTATGAATGTACTATTGTTTATATTCTATTATTAATTTTTATTTTATACTATTGTTAAAACATTATGAATGTACTACTGTTCCTTCCCCACCCATATACATGCATGTCGTGACAATATTTCGTGTCACACACTTAAAAGGATCATACGATGGTTGAGAATCACTGATTTAGAGTATACCATTAAAAATACCAGCGCCTTTTAATCTAACTTCAGTAATAGAATCACACATTGCACTATGACTGAATAAATATTTCATGTCACACACTTAAAAGGATCATACGGCGGTTGAGAATCACTGATTTAGAGTATACCATTAAAAATACCAGCGCCTTTTAATCTAACTTCAGTAATAGAATCACACATTGCACTATGACTGAATAAATATTTCATGTCACACACTTAAAAGGATCATACGGCGGTTGAGAATCACTGATTTAGAGTATACCATTAAAAATACCAGCGCCTTTTAATCTAACTTCAGTAATAGAATCACACATTGCACTATGACTGAATAAATATTTCATGTCACACACTTAAAAGGATCATACGGCGGTTGAGAATCACTGATTTAGAGTATACCATTAAAAATACCAGCGCCTTTTAATCTAACTTCAGTAATAGAATCACACATTGCACTATGACTGAATAAATATTTCATGTCACACACTTAAAAGGATAACACGGCGGTTGAGAATCACTGATTTAGAGTATACCATTAAAAATACCAGCGCCTTTTAATCTAACTTCAGTAATAGAATCACACATTGCACTATGACTGAATAAATATTTCATGTCACACACTTAAAAGGATAACACGGCGGTTGAGAATCACTGATTTAGAGTATACCATTAAAAATACCAGCGCCTTTTAATCTAACTTCAGTAATAGAATCACACATTGCACTATGACTGAATAAATATTTCATGTCACACACTTAAAAGGATAACACGGCGGTTGAGAATCACTGATTTAGAGTATACCATTAAAAATACCAGCGCCTTTTAATCTAACTTCAGTAATAGAATCACACATTGCATTATGACTGAATAAATATTTCATATCACACACTTAAAAGGATCATACGGCGGTTGAGAATCACTGATTTGAGGTATACCATTAAAAATACGAGCGCCTTTAATCTAACTGATAATAGAGATACATTGCATAAACTGAATAAATATTTCATGTCACACACTTAAAAGGATCATACGGCGGTTGAGAATACTGATTTAGAGTATACTGACAAAATACAGCGCCTTTTAATCTAACCCAGTAATAGAATCACACGACTGCACTATGTGACTGAATAAATATTTCATGTCACACTTAAAAGGATAACTGCAATGGTTGATAATCACTGATTTAGGTATACCGTATTCAAAAATACCAGCGCCTTTTAATCTAACTTCAGTAATAGAATCACACGTGCTATGACTGAATAAATATTTCATGTCACACGCCAAAGGATAACACGGCGGTTGAGAATCACTGATTTAGAGTATACCATTAAAAATACCAGCGCCTTTTAATCTAACTTCAGTAATAGAATCACACATTGCACTATGACTGAATAAATATTTCATGTCACACACTTAAAGGATAACACGGCGGTTGAGAATCACTGATTTAGAGTATGCCATTAAAAATACAGCGCCTTTTAATCTAACTTCCAGTAATAGAATCACACATTGCACTATGACTGAATAAATGTTTCACTATCTTTTAAAGGATAACACGGCGGTTGAGAATGCTGATTTAAGTATACCATTAAAAATACCAGCGCCTTTTAATCTACTTCCAGTAATAGAATCACATTGCACTATGACTGAATAAATATTTCATGTCACACACTTAAAAAAGGATAACACGGCGGTTGAAATCACTGATTTAAGTATACCCGTTAAAAATACCAGCCTTTTAATCTAACTTCAGTAATAGAATCACACATTGCACTATGACTGAATAAATATTTCATGTCACACAGCAAAAGGATCATACGGCGGTTGAGAATCACTGATTTGCGATATACCATTAAAAATACCAGCGCCTTTTAATCTAACTTCCAGTAATAAATCCACGTTGCTATGACTGAATAAATATTTCATGTCACACACTTAAAAAGGATCATACGGCGGTTGAGAATCACTGATTTAGAGTATACGTTAATCGCAGCGCCTTTTAATCTATTTAATGTCGGTGCACATTGCGCATGACTGAATACGTCTTTCCATGTCGCACCGCCAAAGGATAACACGGCGGTTGAGAATCAACGGTTGGTATACCATTAAAAATACCAGCGCCTTTTAATCAACTGAGTAGTAAATTCACCGTTGCACTATGACGCGGACAAATGTTTATCACACACTTAAGGATAACACGGCAGTTGAGAATCACTGATTTAGAGTATACCATTAAAAATACCAGCGCCTTTTAATCTAACTTCAGTAATAGAATCACACATTGCACTATGACTGAATAAATATTTCATGTCACACACTTAGGGATCATACGGCGGTTGAGAATCACTGATTTAGAGTATACCATTAAAAATACCAGCGCCTTTTAATCTAGCCAGTAATAGAATCACACATTGCACTATGACTGAATAAATATTTCATGTCACACACTTAAAAGGATCATACGGCGGTTGAGAATCACTGATTTAGAGTATACCAAGTAAAATACCAGCGCCTTTTAATCTAACTTGTTAATAGAATCCACACGTGCCTCTTGTTGAATAAATATTTCGTATGCGCTTCAAGGATCATACGGCGGTTGAGAATCACTGATTTAGAATATGCATTAAAAATGTAACGCTGCAATGCTTCCAGTAATAGAATCACACATTGCACTATGACTGAATAAACCATTTCATGTCACACACTTGAGATAACATAGCGGTTGAAATCACTACGGTTAGAGTATACCATTAAAAATACCAGCGCCTTTTAATCTAACTTCAGTAATAGAATCACACATTGCACTATGACTGAATAAATATTTCATGTCACACGCAAGGATAACACGGCGGTTGAGAATCACTGATTTAGGTATACCATTAAAAATACCAGCGCCTTTTAATCTAACTTCAGTAATAGAATCACACATTGCACTATGACTGGACGATATTTCATGTCACACACTTAAAAGGATAACACGGCAGTTGAGAATCACTGATTTAGAGTATACCATTAAAAATACCAGCGCCTTTTAATCTAACTTCAGTAATAGAATCACACATTGCACTATGACTGAATAAATATTTCATGTCACACACTTAAAAGGATCATACGGCGGTTGAGAATCACTGATTTAGAGTATACCATTAAAAATACCAGCGCCTTTTAATACTTCAGTAATAAAGTCCACATTGCACTATGACTGGAATAAATATTTCATGTCACATAAAAGGATCATAGGGTTGAAATCACTGATTGAAGTATTTTTGTTAAAAATACCAGCGCCTTTTAATCTAATGACTGTCCGAATCTTGTGCACTGATGAATAAATATTCATATGCACACTTAAAAAGGATGTGGCAGTTGAGAATCTGCTGATTTTAAATTGTACATAAGTATTCAAATACCAGCGCACTTTTAATCACCTTGTTAATGAAATCCACATTTTTCATGACTGAATAAATATTCATATCACACACTTAAAAGGATAAAGCAGTTGAAATCACTGATTTAGAGTATACCATTAAAAATACCAGCGCCTTTTAATCTAACTTCAGTAATGAATCACACATTGCACTATGACTGGAATAAATATTTCATGTCACACACTTAAAAGGATAACACGGCGGTTGAGAATCACTGATTTAGAGTATACCATTAAAAATACCAGCGCCTTTTAATCTAACTTCAGTAATAGAATCACATTGCACTATGACTGAATAAATATTTCATGTCACACACTTAAAAGGATCATACTGACGATTTGAAATCCTGATTTGAGTATACCATTAAAAATATCAGCGCCTTTTAATCTAACTTCAGTAATAGAATCACACATTGCACTATGACTGAATAAATATTTCATGTCACACACTTTAAAGGATCATACGGCGGTTGAGATTCACTGATTTAGAGTATACCATTAAAAATACCAGCGCCTTTTAATCTAACTTCAGTAGTAGAATCACACATTGAACTATGACTGAATAAAGAACAACGTACGAAAGAGGGTGGTAGCATTATAACAAACATACTAATTTGATATTTATGTAACATGGATTATATAATCTACCAAAAAAAAAAACAGGAAAAATTGTAGATGAGATCATTATTGTTAAATGAAAGTTTTGAAGGTAAGTATTGTCACTTATAAAATAAAATTAGATGTTTTTTGTTACTATAGATTAAGCTTATATATTTATCAGGTTCAATTGGGAAATTATACTTAAGTTTAATATCATTATATCTAAGTTTCATACATTTGTTCTCTTGTGTCAACTCAAGGCTAAATTTAATAAGTGTATTTATTTGTTCACGCGTAAAAATTTACTTATATGAAAATACATGTAAATTTGAGGGGTGGCATGCATAAATGTGCGTTGTGATGCAGTGGATATCGACTCGAAACGAGAAATTGGGGAACCGAGTTCGAATTCTAGTTAAATTTCTTGCATTAAGCGCAAATACCCTTGCTAAAGGTATTAATCCGTCTCTTCCCTCCAGTTATGGGTTAAATAACAGGACAGATTGGGTTATATGCCCTTGTTCGACAACCAGTCTACCGCAGAAAATAATGGCAACCCACTTCGGAATAATATTCTCTCCATTCAGTCATCTCTCTTTCGAGACACGATCTCCTAAGCGTGTATCACGTATGGCATTTAACTGGCTGATTGATGTATGAATAAGAATTTGTATAGTCATCTTAATTTTAATTTATAAGACACACAGGTATACATCAGTAACACTTTCTCAGATGAACATGGTAAATACATATATGCCTTTTCCATCTTTCCTTGCAAAAAAAAAAACAGAATATTCTATAATTTATGGGATATTGTCAGAGCATAACGTATGTACTAAATAGCTATGAAAGAAGAAAACAAACAAGGATATAATATGAAACTTATCAAATATTGTTACGTGTCAAGCTCCTGAATAAATTATATTTTATACCAAGAATTGCTGTCATGATAACATCTTATATGCAAAACAGTAAAAACAACACATCATTGTTAAATTTGTGAAAAATCATTTTACTATAAATTAGATTATCTTTTTTGTTGGCTTCCACCGACCAGAGACCACAAAATTATATCAAAGCGTAGATACGTTTAATAAAAGATTAACTTTCTTTTCTTTTTAATCGTATCACCCCGAGCAAGGCGGCAATGCCACTGATGTGCAGGGGGCTACATAAGAGTAAAAGATTAAGTAGAAGTGAGTGAAGAGAAAGATGAACCAGTTGGAAAGGAACAAGAGAAGGATGAGAATACAGGTGTGATGACAGTTGCAAAGGTGAAGAGAAAGGAAAGGATATACAGGGTGGTGAAAGAACTAGAGTCAAGTGGTTAATAGATGAGTATTGACATTGCATTTAAATTCCTAGAGGTTATAGCCGTCAGGAAAACAAGAATATGGAAGCGAGTTCCACAGGCGGGAAGTGCGAGAGAAGAAGCTGCAGGAGTAGAATTGTCGTTTGCAATTGGTTAATCTAACTGTGAACCTGATTGTAAAAATGATTGATTACTCAGAATAAAAATATATTCATTAAATATGTTCATAATTTCATAATGGAAACTATGATGCAAAACAACAAGTGATAATGTAATTTTCACCTATTGTAGCAGTTTTTTTTTTCATGTTTTTGACTTTCATTTAATATCTTTTAAATTTTTTACGTTCGCCATACCAAGTGCTTGAAATGTTTATTTGCTAGTTAGTTCACATTTTTTCTTTTTGTTTCTTTAATTTTGTTTATATTTAATTGATTAATTTGCTTTCCACTGTTTACGAAATATTTTTCTTTCAGATTTTAAGATTTCTTTTTTAGTTAATAATGATTTAGTGATGCAAGTTTTACTAATTAACGCATGTGGAGGTAGGAGCGGGGAATCAGACTTTTCTTAAGGGTAATTGCGCGTATGTCAATAAAACTAATTCAACCATAATTGGAAATCGGCTTTTTATTAACAATTCAGAGCCATTATTATTTACACAACGAAAACTTACTTAACCTCGTTAATTTTTTTAATATCTCTTTTTATTATTCTATTATTGTTTTTACCTTACCCGTGTTTTAGTGCCTTTTTTATTATTTTTGGTATAATAAATATTCAAACACTTACTAGCGTTTTTAGTCTGTTTTATAATTACTCTGGATGTGCAGTTGGTATAATAAATAATGATTTAGTCTGTTTTATAATTGCTCTGGATGTGCAGTTGGTATAATAAATAACGATTTAGTCTGTTTTATAATTACTCTGGATGTGCAGTTGGTATAATAAATAACGATTTAGTCTGTTTTATAATTACTCTGGATGTGCAGTTGGTATAATAAATAACGATTTAGTCTGTTTTATAATTGCTCTGGATGTGCAGTCGGTATAATAAATAACGATTTAGTCTGTTTTATAATTGCTCTGGATGTGCAGTTGGTATAATAAATAACGATTTAGTCTGTTTTATAATTGCTTTGGATGTGCAGTTGGTATAATAAATAACGATTTAGTCTGTTTTATAATTGCTCTGGATGTGCAGTTGGTATAATAAATAACGATTTAGTCTGTTTTATAATTACTCTGGATGTGCAGTTGGTATAATAAATAACGATTTAGTCTGTTTTATAATTACTCTGGATGTGCAGTTGGTATAATAAATAACGATTCGGAACAAGAAATATGTGAGCCATGTTTACATTCCAGCCGAGTTTCCTTAAATTCATTTTCGCGAAAATACGCTGGAGAAAGTTATAAATCCGTTATTTCTTCTACTTTGGCAAACTAGGCTCCTCAGTTCTGTGTGGCAACCAGTGTAGAAGAAGGAAAACTCTTAATTTGAACAAATACTACTATGTAACTAATGAAAAGATACTATAGTTTACACTAACTCTATGGCCCTAACTACGGTTGGACTTAACGTAATAATTGCTCTGGGAACTACTTCCAAATTTTTCGCACTCCCAGTATTTTATTCTCTCTCTTCAATGCATTTAAAATATAATAATAAAACTTTATAAGAGAAAAAAATATCTGCATGTATCAATAATATCATCCGATCCTGGGTATGAAAGTAAACTGCATCAGACAGCATGACCTCTGATTGAGAGATTGTGAGGAGCATGGAACCGCCTCTTAATTGCTTTTGTTCCCAGGTCTACCCTGACCTGGAGTGGTAGCACCTGTTAGGGTCCAGGCTATAGGCAAATAGTTAAACCCCAAACTGAGGTCAAAACACTATTAAAGTATAAAAATAGACCTTATAGAAAAACATACAGTTTTGAAGGAAAATATTGCCAACAATACATTTTTTAATACAAAACTAGAAGATATTTTCAGTTTGCTAAAATAAAAAAAAATTGTTTCATCAAAATCTGACTAAATCAACCTTCTCACTATAACCGAACATTAAAAAAATATCTTAAACCCCCACTTTTTTGGCATTAAATAACCCAAGAGTTTGATATGCCGTTAAACAAAACTCGAAATAAATAAATACAACTTTGAATTAATTTATAATTGTTTTGTCTACAATCTGGCTGACAGCAAAATAAACAGCCTAACCTGAGAATTTACAAATTAAACAAGTATAAACAAGTATAACAATTGCTGCATTCACTTACGCGCAAATATCCTTGGGAAAAGTAGTAATCCGTCGCTTATCACTCCAGCTATGGGTTAAATAATGAGACAGATTGGGTTCTATAGCCTTGGTTGGAATCCAATCTACCGCATAGAGTAATGGCAACCTACCACGGGGAAATCTTCTTAGTCAGTCTCTTTCAAAACATGATCGCTCATGCGTGTATCACATATGGCACTCAACCGACTGATAATAATTACATTTTTAAAAAGTTTTTTTTTTAACAGAGGACGGAGAATGCGACACTGAACTCAAAAGGCGCAATGAGATAGTGGATTTTTTGTAAGCACCACATAGATGTGGCACAAGGTCAAAAGTATGGGGCACCCAGTGAGTATCGAACTCACTACTCTGTTGTAATAGGTTCTAGCAAACAAGCTTGCCAACCATTACACCACGCTGAGGTGCCCAAAAGGCGAAGTGAGATAGAGAAATATGCCATTCAATAGATAAGCACTGTATAAAGAGACGGGAAAATTACATTCGAAACAACGAAAATAGGACTGAAATGTTGTGTAATATCGTTCTTCCTGTATGGAAGTCAGGAGTTGTCAACCTTTTGAAGGAAATGGACTAAACAGCTATGTAGTGTCGTGAAGAATGGCAATGATATCAAATGTACTATAATAAACTGTCTCGTCCTCAGACCGTTCCATACTAAAGGCTACCCTGGTCTGGAGGTTCAAAAAAAGAACAGCGAAGTTAATATTATATTATTTAAACAGGTTCCTTTTTATATTTCAGCAATAACTGGAATGCAGTTAGAAGTGGCAAATCATTTCAGGAGACATTGTTTCCGATTACTGTTTGCTAACTTCTCCACATCAAGAAAAATATTTGTCGGTGACAGAAGCAAAATATCATTTATGTGGTCATCAGCCAAAGTAGATTTTAAACAATTTTTAGTATATATCCTTTTTCAAACACGTTGTCCGTAAGTATATGCCACTTTCAAATTATTTTTTAATTATATGCCACTTTCAAATTATTTTTTAATTATATGCCACTTTCAAATTATTTTTTAATTATATGCCACTTTCAAATTATTTTTTAAATTATTCGATAAGCTTTGATATTTTCCGCTGCGCAAAATATATTTCTTTTAGAAGTAAACAGTGAATTCGAAATTGAATTTTAATTTAAAAACTTCGTTGCCTTGTAAGTCGATTAACTCAAACTGATATTTTTCTGGCACTAACTTCACAAATTAATTAGATAATTATTGACCAGGTGTTAAGTGGGCTGGACAAAAATCGTCCGGTAGATCGGATGTGGTCTTGGTGCCAGGGAGCGGAATGGGACTATTGGCCGTTTTCGCGCCGGTTGACAGTTGGGCGCGTCCGTTTGGGCGATAGCTGATGTGGCGTTAGCCGGGCGTTTTAACATTGGGAAAAGTGTGTTTATAAATTCAAAACCATTCAGTGAATTCCGATTTACTAGCACTAGCAATATTAATTTATTCAAACTTGAGTAATATAATTAATTTGTATGGAGGGTCGAGTTGGTGGATCTGAAGAGTATGGTAACGATGTTTCCTGGAGTGGTGATGACATTTGATGTTAGGTAATGGGCATTGATTGGCTTGTATGAGATTTGTGAGCGTTGGATCTTAAAAGTAAATTATAAAACTTTAATTGAAAAATAAAATCAAGCTCATGAAGATGTAAAAACATGCACTAAAACCGTACACAGCTTTATTTAGTTAATTTGGTAATTATGAGCAATGGCTAACCCGTCTACGGATGGTATTCGCTCTCCAGTGTCTCCATGACTTGATCCTGGTGCCAGTGGTAGCTGCCGCCCAACCTGGCAGTCATAGCTTTTTAACCTTTTAAGTGGGTGATGACAGGCAGATATGTTGATAAGATAATGATGATTGACCTGAATTGACAGAATAATTCTCCTAAACATTTTTTTACAATTTTTTCTTTTTTTTTTTTAATGAATCGATATCGATTAGACAGATCATCGCGAAAAAAAAATTGAAAAATATATTATTTCCAAAGTTTCCTGCGGGGGGGAGTGTGTGTGTGTGTGTGTGTGTGTGTGTGTGTGTGTGTGTGTGTGTGTGTGGAGGGGTGGACATTGTGCCATTTAAGCTTATAGTAAAACGATCCACTAATGAAACCGGACCTGACGTTTTTACACGGGTCTCGGCTACGACATTTCAGAATGGGACTATCGGTTGCGGCCGTTTGGGCTCGGTCGTTTGGGCCCGGCCGTTTAGGCGCCGGCTGACAGTTGGGCCCGGCCGTTTAGGCACCGGTTGACAGTTGGGCCCTGCCGTTTAGGCGCCGGCTGACAGTTGGGCCCGGCCGTTTGGGCGATAGCTGATGTGGCGTTACCGGGCGTTTTAATATTAGGAAAAGTGTGTTTATAAATTCAAAACCATTCAATAAATTCGAATTTACTAGCACTAGCAATATTATTTTATTTAAAATTGGATGATATAATTACCTTGGCAGCTAGACTAGATCGGGATATCTCTGTCAAACATTCATTAATAACTACAGTCGGTGATTCAAGGGTTTCCTCTGCTCTCTTTCTTATTTTAGTTTTCACAAGTGCAACTTCTAGTTGTGCAGCACAGGCTTCATGCGAATGGCTGTTCAACTCTCTCACCACCTATCCAGCTTTAGTATGGAGCCGTGCTTTGCAACGATGCTTTTGCTCACAACGCCAATACTTTAATTCACTGTCAGCTTTGCTAGTTTTTTCAACGACGTATAGGTATCTGTTATAAGTAAATTTTTCTTTACCACGTTTCGCTAATACGTTTTCAGCCATCATATGGATAAAACAAAAGTTTCTAGTTAAAAAATATATAAAATAATGATAAAAGAACAAAACACTTGCGACAGATAACTCAACTGAGGCTAAGGACTGAATGGCTCAACTCAGATATTGCCAGGAACAAAAGCGCCCTCTGTATGTAGGCTGAACAAGCAGCTAAACGAGGAGAGAGCTAGTTTTTCTGTTTCTAAATATGTATCTCATCTTTCAATTTATAACGGATATATTGTAATTTTCTCCATAGAGACCGCTTTATAATTAAAAGAATGTTAAGATTTGTAAATAAAATATTTTTAAATTAAAAAATTGTTTTGGCGCCAGAACAGCCATCGCCAAATCAGTTGGCGCTCAATCAGACGTGCCTACACGGCCACGCCCAAACAGATGCCCCAAAGCATAACCTACCCGCCAGGGAATGCTGACCTCTGATCCAGTCAATGCTTTTCGAATTGTTCTGAGATCTCTGTTCAGTTTTCTATCATTTTCAACATTCAGTCAATAACTTTATAATTTCCGCCTTATTGTACCGTATGCAACGTCTAAGTGCATATGATATTTCCATATCAATCTTTACATATCTGAAATATATAAATATATATCTACTAATACTAGTACAATATTTAAATATGGTATACTAGTAAAATATGTAAATATATTGAACAACTACCATATTACATATTAAAATTGCATAATAAATTTGCATACTAAATATTTCTAAGAAAACGAATAAGTAAAACATCCCGTGTTGCATCTATCATATAAATATCTAATGATAACTTTAACATCGGTTACTTAATACCTACTTTATTATTAAAATGTTGACTTACATCTTAAAATTGGTTGTCTATCTAGGTATCTATTTCTGTCTGTCTGTTCATGTATTAAAATTATCTCCTGCTTCTCTCTCTCTCTCTCTCTCTCTCTCTATATATATATATATATATATATATATATATACAAAGTGAGAGAGAGAAGCAGCAGATTATTTTTTAAACAAATCAAATATTGTTAAATATAACAGACACTGAATGTCTATTATGTTTAATCATGAGCCGTTTTAAACATCATATTTTGGCTTTAATTTCAGATGGAAATAAAAACGAAAAATGTCCAACATTTGGATATTTTTTTATACTAGTTCTAAGCTGTAAACTCTCTGAAGATGGCTCAGCTTGGAACAAGCATAACAAAAAATATCCACATGTTGGACTTTTTCTCTTTATTTTCAACTGAAATTAAAGCCAAAATACGATGTTTAGAACGGCTCATGATTATAGATAATAGAAGTTCATTGTCTGTTATATTTAACAATATATATATATATATATATATATATATATATATCACTCTACTTTTTGGTAGAAACCTAAAGCCTTAGATCACAAAATCACTCGTTTCCAAATGCAAAATATATTCAAAAGTTCTACAATATAACTTTATTGAACACTTTTAATACAACTGTTTATTAGTCTAATTTAATTATGAGCAAAAACTAATTATATAATTATATATATATATATATATATATATATATATATACATATAGTCATACAAATATATATATATATATATACAAATATTTATGTCAGCTTTCTCATATCTATTTATCTATGTCATATTGTTAATATCTATCAATATCAAGCTTCTCTATCTCTCTATCTATCTGTATTTCAATCAATCCATCTCTATCTCTCTTACTATCTCTCTTTCTCTCTGTCTGTCTGTCTGTCTGCCTGCCTGTCTGTCTGTCTCTCTCTCTCTCTCTCTCTCTCTCTCTCCATATATATATATATATATATATATAATTTGGAAACGAGTTATTTCACTATGTCAATCTATCTATCTATCTATCTAGCTAGCTAGCTAGCTAGCTATCGCAGTCTGTTTACATCAAATTATCTATCTACTTTTATTTATGTCAGTCTGTAAATTTCTATCTATATATTAATCAATCCATTTCTCTCCCTCTCTCTCTCTCTCTCTCTCTCTATATATATATATATATATATATATATATATTATTTAAAAACGAGTTATTTTCAGTCAGTCTGTTAATATCTATCTATCTATCTATCTATCTATCTTCCATCTATCTATCTATCTATCTATCTATCTATTAAAAAGGGGGTTTTAAAAACAGATTGAATAATCAGAAATCTACATTTAAGCTGGAAAAACTTTAAAATTGTACCAAATTGGCTAGCCACGTTTAGAAATTAAAATTGAAAAATGGAAAAAACCCTGACAAACTCTACAAACTATACAATGGTGGCAATATATGCAGATGGGCCTTGAAGAAAGTTAGACACTATGTTGTTTTCAAAACAAAATAAATTACTAAATGATCAGAAATAATATCCAGATGTATTCACACCCATAAATATATATTAGAATCATACAAACGTGGATGAAAATGTGTTAAGATCCTTAAATTCCTCCCCACTAATTTTGAAAATTTTCGGATGTTTAAAAATTCCAGTCGAGCGTTTGTAAAAAAATTCTTATTTGTTAGTTTGAAAAACGGAAAATCAAATATTATAAATCGCCTGAAGATACCAAAAGTTTGATACCTAAGTTGAGAAAATAACACATTTCCAAATTAATAGGTCAGATTTGAATTAAATTATACCAGTAAACAGTTGTATTAGAAAGTGCTCAATACATGTTTGAAGGGAGATGAAGATTCAACATGTAAAGGTTTTAAATATTTAGGTAGCGCAGATCGGCCGGTTACACTCAGTCAGTTAAGTGCCATACGTGATACACGCTTGGGCGATCATGTCTCGAAAGAGATATGACTGACTGGGCAGAAGATTATCCCGCAGTAGGTTGCCATTGCTTTCTGCGGTAGACTGGTTGCCAGCAAAGGTTATAGAACCCAATCTGTCCTGTAATTTAACCCATTACTGGAAGGAATAGACGGATTAATACCTTTCCCAAGGGTATTTGCGCGTAAATGAATGCAATGAATTCAACTGAAATTCGAACTCGGCTCCCCGATTTCTCGTTCTGAGCCGATATCCACTGCACCACAACGCACATCCATGAATTTAACATTTTCGGTTTTGTCGGGCGATTTGTTTTTTTGTTTATCATTCATGCTTTAATACGTGCATGAATATGACATTGTAACACAAAAATTCCATATCTGATAATTTTCATTTTCTAATGAACGCTAAGCTTAACTGTCAAACGTTTCATTTGAAGCATGAAGCAAACATTACACTAATATATAGCAACACAGTTTTGTAGTTATTTTTATTACTATTACTTGCACCCCTGAAGATGATCTGGTAGAAGATTGAAAGTACTTGGAAACTTAAGAAATGAAAAATAAAGTCAACTTTATTAGTTACAGCGCCTGCCTCACATCTTTCAATTATAATACAAGAAAGATTATTCTTGAGTATGAATGGACTTTATTAAAAATATGCAGACATGCCTATATTTTTTTTAATCTGACATGCCTTAATGAGAATTTGATGCCTAAATACACACACAAAACACGCACACATACACACACAAAGACACACACACAAACGATAACTATAGCCATAATCATAAAATTAACAATAACGGTATTAAGATATATTATGTAAATTAAATACACCACAATTACATAAAAGACGAAAGATTATTAAAACATTCATCTGTTGATGAAAACAAATGATTCATTATTTCCTACAAAAATTCAAAACTAGCAATTTAGTCATTAAAAAGAATATATCACAAACTTTCAATCCTTATATAAGTCGAAATGCTTGACTAAATTTACTTCTAATCTGAAATGGATCATTCGCAGTTTAGAAAAGTCGATCGAAGACTTCTCTTCCTTCTATCAAAACAGGCTCTTTTCCTTCCTACATAAAATTTGTAGTCTTTAATAAAATTTTGCATCATATATATATATATATATATATATATGTGTGTGTGTGTGTGTGTGTGTGTGTGTATGTGTGCGTGTGTTTGTATATGTTAGAAAAACGATTTAAATATATATATATAAAGAGAGAGTGAGAAAGAGAATGTATGTATGTGTGTACGCGTGTCTGCAATTGAATATGTATACATTAGTTTATGAGGAAGGAGAATTTGGAGAATTAGATACTCATATGGTATATCAAAATAAAAAAAAGGATAAAGGAAACATTGAGCAAACAGCACAATGAATTTGTGTAAATGAATGAGTGATAAAGAAGAAGAAGAAGAAGAAGAAGAAGAAAAGAAAAAGAAGTAGTAAAAGAAGAAGAAAAAAGAAGAAAAAGAAGAAGAAGAAGAAGAAGAAAAGAAGAAAAAGAAGAAGACGAAGAAGAAGAAAAAGAAGAAAATAATGAGGCACCAGATTTTGATTGTCAGTCAACCTTTCTTATCGATTTTATGCGTTGGCATATTTTTGCCTTGTGGTTAAAATACATGCATACTTTTCATTGGTGCTACAACTGATTAATGCTCAATTCTTGGTAAAATTCCAAAATTTTAAAAGCTGAATTTCAAGTCGATAAAGCTCTTTCTACTTAGAAGTTTGGCGCAACACAATACTCATACAAAATTTTTAGCCTTCTGCCAGAGTTAGCTAATATTGGTAAAAAAATTATCTTTTTCTTTTATCATGAGTGTACGAGAACGTGCCAAAGTCCTTGTCACAACTAAGAAGACATTTTTAAAAATCTGAATTTTGTTCAGATTTTTGAAAGCGTGTCGGAAATTTTCTGCACCCGCTCCTTTGTGTATAAGCATATATATATATATATATATATATATATATATATATATATATATATATATATATGCATCAAGAAAAATATGTATAAATCCATTGATTTTGTTGTTCTTGTTGATGTTGCTTTTCTCTCCTCCTCCTTCTTTTCTCCACTTATTTCTCTTCTGTATTTTCTTATGTTATTTTCGTTGTTTTTATTACTTTCGTTTGCAATATCTAGACATCTCTTCTGACTTCTCTTCCATCACCCAAAACAGGCTCTTTCCTTTCCTCCTTCCATGTCTTACTCCTTTTCTACGAAATCTTCAGCTCCATTAATGCTCGCTTTCATTTACCTTCATTTCTGTCCTCGTTCCTTTTCGATTTCTTCATATTCGTCATCCATCTTGCTTTTACCTTTCACCATTAGGTCTTAATCCTTTTTCCCCACACAATCTTGCAACTCCATTTTAAGCGGAATGTAGTTGCTCATCTGATAAAGACGCTGCATCTGTAATCATTTATTTTGAGTCCAGGCATCCATGAAGGCACTTAGTCATAACTTGTATAAAACTTTCATCGTTATTTACTTACATCTAATAGATAAATAGCATTTTCCTTCCGAGCGTCTGCTTGTTCAGGATTGTGATTCTAACAACTAAGGATAGCTTTGAACGTTCTTGATTTACTGAAACATTAGTCACAGAATTTTAAAAACTTTTCTTTATTTTTATTAACAAAGAGTAGCTTTTATTCAGTCTTACATTTTTCTTGTTGTTTATGTTGTTATTGCTCTTTATGCAACCCATAATATCACAGGTAGGATTTATTAAACAAATACATCAAAACTTTCAGTCACATGAATGATTACATTTATAGTGACATAGTAAATACGGAAAACATCTATAGAAATTTTTGGAAATTATTTTATTCTAGGAATACATTGGCGATTATTTATTTAAATATCTTTTATGTAACTCTTTATAATTGCATAATATTTACCTAGCAAATATGCCAAATAGTGACATAGCAAATACGGAAAACATCTAAAGAAATTTGTTGAAAATGATTTTATTCTAGTAATGCATCGGCGATTATTTATTTAAATATCTTTTTATGTAACCTTTTTATAATTGTATAATATTTATCAAGCAAATATGCCAAAAATTTAAAGTATTTTAATTATTTCATATACGCTGACATAGCGCTTACTAAAAGCATAGATTGGAATTTTTTGGAAATGATTTTATTAGAATAAAAATATGAATGCATCAGAAATTATTTATTTAATTTTCAGTTTATTTAATTCATTATATCATAGATAAGATTTAGAAAAGAACTTTCTGTTATTCAAATTATTTTATGTATAAAAACATAGTAAATATTAAAAAGCATATACATTAATTAATTGAAAAGAAATTTACTATAGGAATGCATTAGAAAGTACTAACTATATCTGTATATAATCTATTATATGGTAGGTTGGATTCAACAAACAAATACATCAATACTTTATGTTAATCAAATAACTTCATATATAAAGATATAGTAAATACTAAATGCATATATAGCAATTTATTAGAAATTAATTTGCTATATGAAAGCATTAGAAAGTATTTATTATACTTTTATATAACACATTATGTGTTGGATAGGATTTAGCAAACAAATATTTCAATTTAATTTCAGATAATGATTATATATATATATATATATATATATATATATATATATATATATATATATAGTAAATTTATATATATATCTGTTTGAAATGTGCATGTATATAAATATATATATATATTATATGAAATTTTATATATACATTATATTATTTATATATTATATATGCGCGGAACTTATTTGAAAGCGCTCAATATCAGTGATAGAGCTGACATATTCAGTTAGATAGGTATGAGTTTGTGACCCTGGGTTTCACGTTTTTGCGATTGTCAGTTTGTCTGATGATCACAAAAGTGTGAAACCCAGAGTCACAAACCCATAACAAAATCCCATTCCTTGATGTATTCATTGATTCTAGCACATATAAATTTACAAGCTCTCTATATAGGAAACCAATTAGCATAAATTCGTGTCTTTTTAATTATAATAGTGAATGCCCCCAACGATATAAGTTAGCTGTTATAAAAAACTTACTTCAACGCATATGAAGATATCTTCTTCCAAATCTATATTTTATAAAGAATTACACAACATTAAGCAAACACTAGTCAATAATGGATTTCCTAACTCCGTTATTGATCAACAAATTAAAATGTATCTCAACAAAATTAACAATATCTCTAACAATAATGATAATATTAATAATAATGGTTTACATCAAAATAAACATAACACTATTAACTTATACTATTGCAACCAAATACATAATAATTATAAACAAGATGAAAAAACTCTCAAAAACATAATACGTAGAAATGTTAAACCAGTGGAAAGTAATAATCAAATTAAACTTATTATATATTATAAAAAGTTTAAAACAATTGATCTCATAGTCTATAATAACCCAACAAGCACTAAACTAAACTCTCTACAAAAAACCAATGTAGTGTACCAATTTACATGCCCATTCAGAGATTGCATCTCTGATACTAATAAAAAACCTAGTACATATATTGGTTTTACTACAACCACGCTCTCCCGTACACTTACATGTCATCTTTCTAATCAGAGTACTACTAAACAACATTTCTCTGAAAAACATAAACATGTAGGTAATATCAGACAGATTTTGCTCAACATTACGGTGATCCTTACTCATACACACAGTAAGAGGAACCTGCAGATATTGGAGGCCATGTACATCAAATCTAAACAACCAACACTCAATAAAATCAACTTTAAATCCGGAAATAACATATTACAGTGCATTTGACTACATGGTTTTGTTGTCATTTGTTGTGACGTCATAAAACCACATTGCAAATTTAAGAAATGCGTTTATTATTTTTGATAACTATTGCCGTTGCCAAGCGGAGTTTTATGTCAACACAAAATAAAATCGTCGGTGATGGTGGATGTTATAATATTTCAGTCTAAACAACCTCTCTGAATATGGCTCATGTGAGCCGAAAGCTTAGAAGAAAATCAATAAATAATTATCCAAATGTTAGAGAATTTTTGTCTTTATTTTCAACAGAAATTAAAGCAAAAATACGACGTTTAGAACGGCTCATGAGTAAACATAATAGACATTCATTGTCTCTTATATATATATATATATATATATATATATATAATATTGAAATCCTACAAAAATTCATTCGAAAGAATTTACTATAGAAATGCATTTCAGTTTATGCCTTCTCTATATATAGTGTGCATCATTTATTTTTGAAAATATATTTAAAATTTCATTCATTTTAATGACTACATAAGAGTACAACAGATTCAAAACAAATGTACAGAGAAAATAAATATTTAAGGAAAGGTGTTATAACTAAGAAATGCATTTAAAAATTGTTTGAATATGTTTTGGTAGGCAATCTATATCCTGTGCATCGTGAATCAGGAAGAAAGTTATTGTCAGTGATCAAGAACTAATGCAAACATTATTGATAGTATAATGATATTAAATCTATAATTTCAATACAATACTAATTATTCTACCTAGATGTGCACTGGAAATCAAGAAGAAATGTATAGTCACTTGTAAAGAAATAATGCTACTAAAGGGACAGAGTTATTATACAGGCAATATAACTGCATTGCTAGTGATCTTATAACAATGAATTGACAATAAATTGTCAGTAAGAAGAACTTAATGAAAACATTAATGGTAAAATAGGGCTAAATATAAATAAGATAAATGCATTGCTAAATACTTTTACTATAGAAATACATTGAAAGTCAAATAGAAACGACTTCACACCATTTAGAAATTAATACAACTATTTTGGATAGAATCAAGTTAATGTGTAGGTTAAAAGCCATTGCTAATAGATTTATTATAGAAAGGCATTGAAAATCAGAAAGAACTAGATTATCAATAGTGAGGAATAGATACAAGCATTACTGATAAAATAGAACTCATATTCATATAATATACGTGCAATGCAAATGATTATACCAAAGATGTACATAGAAAATCAGGAAAAAAAGGATTGTCAAGGGTTAGAAATTAATGCTAACATTATGATTGAATACGACTATTATATGCGAAATGTAAATGCATTGTTAATTATTTTGCTAAAAACATATATTGTAAAGTGGAAAGGAAAGTGTTGTCAGTAGTCATGAATTAAGACGAGTATTAGTGATAAGATAAGAAATTTTTCATGGTTTTACTATAGAGATGCATTGAAAATAAGAAAGAAAGACATTATCAGTGGTTAGAAATTATTGCAAACATTATTTTGTTTTCCTAACTTTTGTGGGTCGCTTTCGTATAGTTTTCTATTGTTTTTGTAATAACTATTGTTTTTTACTCCTTCATTATCATCTTTTATAGCATTTTTGTTATAACATTTCAGTTATATTGTTATATGCAACATTTTTTGTAAGATTCTTAGAATCACAAGTCTTTCCTATTTTCTTACTGTACAGAACAATTTTGTGATTAGCAATGTCTTCGTATTCATCTACATATTTGCTCCGGTCTCTTCCTCAGAGATTTTCGGATTATGTTAAGTGCCTCTACATAAATGAAGATGATCGACACTCGTACTTCTGTACTTTGGGGATTTCTTCAAAAGAGTCTTGATACTTGTCAATTTTTTTTGTGTGTGTGTACGTGTGTGTTTGTGTATGTGTGTGTGCGTGTGCTCGTGCAATTTTTTGCTGTATTCTATCGTTGTGAGTATATCAGCTATTCATTTTTTTCTTTTCTTTTGTGTTTGCCGAGTGGGGAAAGAGAGTGTGCAATTAATTTAACTCTTCTGTTTAAATATAGCAAATCCCACGTAGATTTCATTTCATAAAGAACATCTAATCTGTCATAACATAATTTTTGAGCTAGTCACAACTATATAACTTCAATGTATTTATATTGCGTTATAACTACATGTGTAACTTGCTTTTTCTTTTCATCGTGTATATATATATATGTGTGTGTGTGTGTGTGTGTGTGTGTGTGTGTGTGTATGTGTGTGTGTGTGTGTGTGTGTGTGTGATAGTACATATGGATCCCTGGTTTTCCTTTTGGGGCAAAGCACGGTCGGAAAACAATTCCAGACTTTAGAGGTAGTATACTTTAAATTATACAGAAAGAAAGAAATTTATTCGTTCTTTTTTACAGGGAGGCCTGTTTCCTTTTTATACTCACTGGAACTATCTATTCTGGTTTTTGCCATTTTCTCCCTTTTTTATTTTTTCTTATTTTTTAATATTTTATATTAAAGGAAGGAAGAATGCACACACACACACACACACACACACATATATATATATATATATATATATATATATATATATATATATATATATATTAATTGTAGTTCCTCGTTTCCTCGCAGCATGTCTAGATTCTCGTTAGCATTTGACAAGTCAACAATGATCTTTTTGATGAGGCACTTCCGGAAAAAATATGTGGTTTTGTCTGTTTAAAACGATTTCCAAGTTTTGTGATATCAAAAATTTACACACACACACACACACACACACACACACACACACACACACACACACACACACACACACACACACACACATATATATATATATATACATATATACATATATTGATTGTTTAATTACTCAGTTTTTGGTCATAATGAAATTAGACCAGTACACAGTTGTATTAAGAAGTGTTCAATACATTTATATTGTAGAACTTTTGAATATTGCAAATTGCCTGAAGACACCATACAGTAGAAACGTAGGTCACGTAATAACACTTTTACGTTTGAAGAATATATATATATAGATATATAGATATATATATATATATATATATATATATATATATATATATATATATATATACACGAAAAAAATCGCAAGATCGCCAAGACCTACCGCGGTTTCGCACAACGGCTCGTCAGCCGTTGTGCGAAACCGCGGTAGGTCTTGGCGATCTTGCGATTTTTTTCGTGTTTTTGCTCTGCGTAACTGCCTTTTTGTTAACACTTTTTGGTTAGTTTAGTATCGAGCACTTTTCTTTCCTGGTGGTTCGTTCCGTTCGAGGGTTTTTTTCTTTACTGTGAAGAACCGTATGTATTGTCGGTCCTACGCAGTTTTCTTTTTTTTTCCCCTCTTTGTCCAAAGCTCTATAGCCGAGGACAATAACGGAGTTAGATTCTGCTGGTTATTCGTGGTCTTTAAAAATTACTTGTGTCACATTTTAAGATTAGAATACGTACAGAGTCGGTTTTATTATTATTATTATATATATATATATATATATATATGTGTGTGTGTGTGTGTGTGTGTGTGTGTGTGTGTGTGTGTGTGTGTGTGTGTGTGTGTGTATTAATGTTCATTAATAACTTAATTAAAGTAAAGTAAATAAATTTAAAAATCAAGGTCAGAACTATAGAGAAGCTAAAAAATTTTATTCATAGTTTTCATCTTGGATTTTAAATTTTATTTATTCTTTACTTTATTTAGATATGTTTTATTTATTTTTGTCTATTTATTTATCGCTTTGTTTTAAAAAGAATTTTATTAGGTATAGATTATAGAATTTCTTTTCATATCTGCATTATAACATGACCTTTTGTGTATGACTCTATATTGTACTAACTACATGAACATTACTATTTTCTCTCTAGTTAAAGTCAAGCATTGCATTGAGTTGTTAAACTAGTGCTATTTTCTTATCCTCTCTCTGTTATTTTTCACGTGATTTGGTTTGTATTTTTGAAGTACCATAAAGTTTATTAGGGGCGTTGCATTTGTTTGTGTTAAATTATTATTTATATGTAGCTTCTCTCTTATGTTATTCTGATTTATATGTTTCTATTTTCATTTGAGTTTACAGTTGTTTGGTACATGGCCATTTTTAAAGACATTTACTATTTAGTGGGTATTCGGATTTTGTTCACAAAATATTAATCATAAACGTTTTAAAATACATTTAGTTGTGTTTTAAAATGTTTGTGTTTAATATTTTATGAAATTTGATTTCAGAAATTGTTTGGAAATGTTTGATTAATATTCTATCTATATTCTATATATTTGGATTGGCCATGTTTTTTTATTCTACTCACAGAAATATGTGATTGAGCAAGATTTTTAAAAATCATTTCACCCCAAACAAAGCAATATAGTCATATTATTAAGGATGGGAATCGAGAATATAGATGATTATGACAGATATTGAATGTAAATATTTGAATATCAAATTTTATTGGAAAGTAAGAGGCCAAAAGTGAGTTCCACAGGGGTGAGAAGTTCAAGATTTAGAATATGATTTGTTAGAATTCATGGTTAAATCTAGCAATTTCAAAAGAATAAGACCTAATTGCTAATCTAGTCAGTCAGTTAAATGCCATACGTGACACTCTTGGGCGATCATGTCTGACTGGGCAGAAGATTATCCCGCAGTAGGTTGCCACTGCTTTCTGTGGTAGACTGGTTGCCAGCCAAGGCTATAAAACCCAATCGGTCCTGTTATTTGACTCATAGGTAGAGCGGAAAGAAATGTATTATATTATTATGTAGTAATTATTGGGGGATCTGTTTCCTATTGTTATGAAGTAATAAAATGATCCCCCACTTTATGACCAGTAGAAGCCTTAATCATTATTCCAACTATTATATTCACGCAGTCAGTTAAGTGCCATACGTGATACACGCTTTCGGTGATCAAGTCTTGAAAGAGACATGACTGACTGGGCAGAAGATTATCCCGCAGTAGGTTGCCACTGCTTTCTGTGGTAGACTGGTTGCCAGCCAAGGCTATAAAACCCAATCGGTCCTGTTGTTTGACTCATAGCTAGAGGTGGAAAAGATGTATCATATTATTAAATAGTAATTAGTGGGGAGTCAGTTTATTACTTCATAACGATAGAAAACCGATCCTCGACTTTATGACCAGTAGAAGACTTAATTCCAACTATTATATTCATTCAGTCAGTTCAGTGCCATATGTGATACACGCTTTGGGTGTCTTTCGATACATGACTGACTGGGCAGAAGATTATCCCGCAGTAGGTTGCCACTGCTTTCTGCGGTAGACTGGTTGCCATCCAAGGCTATAGAACACAATCTGTCCTATTAGCATATATTCGCAAAATCGAGTTACCAAATAGGAAACATAATAAGAGCAATTATCATTTCATGAAAATAAATCAAGGAAGCACCGTAATAACAGTGAGAAAATGACTGAAGCAAAGATTTATTTATTTTTATTTTATCAAGAATTTCTGAATACACAGCAGAAGGGCAAGACCGGCTGTTACAGTAATATTCAATGCCTAAATCAGTGGTAGACTTATAAAGGTGTAAAATAGTTTCCTGCAAGAAAAATTATCTATCACCACACAACGAGCTAACTTTTCTAATGGCAGACCTAGTAATTGATTCAATATAACTGTTCCATTTCATATCAGTGAAAAAATACTAGTCCGAAAAATTACAATGAGTCACTTCCATGGAGGTTAGTATCAGCTATAGAAAAGTAACAGAAGTTCTCTTATGCGATTAAGAGAGAGCAGTCATGTTTTAGAAGCTTTAAAATAAACAACTAATTTTTTGGCTGAATTTAACAACAAACTGAAGGTTACTTTTTAGATCAGCTACCAAATTGTGGTACAGTGGATATCGGCTCGGAACGAGAAACCGGGGAGCCGAGTTCGAATTCCAGTTGAATCCATTGTATTCACTTACGCGCAAATACCCTTGGGAAAGGCATTAATCCGTCTCTTCCTTCCAGTTATGGGTTAAATAGCAGGACAGATTGGGTTCTCTAGCCTTGGTCGGCAACCAGTCTACCACAGAAAGCAATGGCAACCTACTGTGGGATAATCTTCTGCCCAGTCAGTCATGTCACTTTCGAGACATGATCGCCCAAGCGTGTATCACGTATGGCACTTTAACTAACTGACTGACCAAATTGACTATATCGAGCCTATCAGGCTTATCATTGAGAAAGGTGTAAATAATTGTCATAAATATAGTTATCGAGTCGAATATTGATTATTTGTGGAAGCCTGATGATTAAAATTAGGAAAAACGATATCACCCTGGGAGACACCAACATTAATGAGAGAAGAATTGGAAGAGAATTTAGAAACAAAACCTTCTGCTTTATCATCACAAAAGTGAAGAAAGGTATGATGGAAGAGTCACTCTTATTTAACACTCTATTACAGAACCGCCTGTAATCAAGAAAACTAAACTTGTTTGAGGCTATACGCTGCCCCTGTCAGCGAACAAAGGCGTAGCTTCATTGCGGGCGTGTTTACAATTATGAGTGGACACTAGAGGTGTCTTTTGGGATCAGAACTATCACCGTGATTCCTGGGGGCTATAGCAACTGAAAAGAGGCTGGTATTTATGAGAAGACACAAAAGCATTGGTTCCGGCTTTTACCCAAGAAGAAACCTCAGTGGCACAATTTTCAATATCAATGTTAAAATTTAATTCCAAGTGACATCGGCAAGGCAATCATGAAATGAATATCACTCGGTATTCTGGTAACGTAAAGAAGTCTTTTGAATTATCAGATCATATTTGCTACACGAGGCAAAGAAATATTAACAGATACAACAATGTGATAAAAATTACCAAGAGGACAGAGTTATGGTACTAGACAAAAGCTAGGAAAAGAGATAAAGAACAAATCAAACAAAGAAGCATATTGATCAGAATTATCAAAAACGTGTAGATAAATCTAGCATTTCACAGAGATACTAGGTAATAGAAAATTGGAAAGTTTTAATACTTCCAACATCAGTCAGTTATTTAATTGCCATACATGATACACGCTTTGGGCGATCATGTCTCGAAAGGGACATGACTGACTGGGCAGAAGATTATCCTGTAGTAGGCTGCCATTGCTTTTTGCGGTAGACTGGTTGCTAGCCAAGGCTATAAAACCCAATCTGTTTTGTTATTTGACTCATAGCTAGAAGAGGAAAACATGTATTATATTATTATGTAGTAATTAATTATAACAATAGTAGACCAATCCCCCCCACTTTATGACCAGTAGAAGTCTTAATCATGATTCCAACTATTATATTCAGTCAGTCAGTTAAGTTCCATATATGATACACGCAGAAGATTATCTCGCAGTAGGTTGCAATTACTTTTTGTGGTAGACTAGTTGCCAACCAAGGCTATAGAAAGCAATCTGTTCTGCTATTTAACCTATAGGTGGAGAGAGAAGAGATGGATTAATACCTTTTCCCGGAATATTTGTGCATAAGTAAATGCAACGAATTCAACTGGAATTCGAACTCGGCTCTCCGATTTCTCGTTCTTAGCTGATATCTACTGTACCACAACGAGCAGTAACGAGAAGAATGATTCAGCCACTTGATATGATGAGCATTAAAATCGCCGAATGCTAAGATGTTCGCAGATTAGTGTGGATACAGAGAGTCATTTTTATACTGTTAGATATATCGTCTAATATGTCACAATCCTGAGAAGAAGTAGAGCAGTAAAAGAAAAAGAGATACCTAACAGTGCAATAAAGAAAGTCAGAAATGCATGAAAGAATCATCCGGACACTCAAGAGACAATTTCCTTGCCATTGGAAGATTTCCCCGGATGTAAACACCAAGGCCATGCATATTTGTTCTAAATCTTTTGACAAAGAGGAAGATAGTCTGGAACAAAGAATTCATTGGTAGAAATAGAAAAGTTTATACTAGCTTCACAAAGCGATCTGTAGCAAAGATTCAATAGAAAAGATTCAATAGTGTAAAAATTAGTACGAATATTACGAATATTGGAAAAAGAAAAGTTGATAATCATAGCTGATACTTTGTTACTGGTTCTTTGTTACTGGTTCTTTGTTACTGGTTCTTTGTTACTGATTCTTTGTTTCTGATTCTTTGTTACTGATTCTTTGTTACTGGTTCTTTGTTACTGATTCTTTGTTACTGATTCTTTGTTACTGGCTCTTTGTTACTGATTCTTTGTTACTGGTTCTTTGTTACTGATTCTTTGTTTCTGATTCTTTGTTACTGATTCTTTGTTTCTGATTCTTTGTTACTGGTTCTTTGTAAGTGATTCTTTGTTACTGATTCTTTGTTACTGATTCTTTGTTACTGGTTCTTTGTCACTGATTCTTTGTTACTGGTTCTTTGTAAGTGATTCTTTGTTACTGATTCTTTGTTACTGGCTCTTTGTTACTGATTCTTTGTTACTGATCCATTGTTACTGATTCTTTGTTACTGGCTCTTTGTTACTGATTCTTTGTTACTGATTCATTGTTACTGATTCTTTGTTACTGGCTCTTTGTTACTGATTCTTTGTCACTGATTCTTTGTTACTGGTTCTTTGTAAGTGATTCTTTGTTACTGATTCTTTGTTACTGGCTCTTTGTTACTGATTCTTTGTTACTGATTCTTTGTTACTGGTTTACTCTTATTTTCTTACGTGTAACTTTTAAAGCGTAAAAGGTCAAAATAATTATCATTGTTCATCATCTGTATTCAAATCGGCCGGATAGTGGTTAAGACTAAAGCATAATGTGGTCTCAGGGTTGCCCACCAAAAGTATATGCAAGAACACTTATCCATGAATGACATGGCACTGAAAATAACCCTGATATTATGCGACTGTTGGCCATAGCAGCCTCGTTAGGCGATACCTAAGGGTTTTGTTTTACTCATTCACCTCAAGCAAAGCGGAAAAACAAATAGATTATGGGAGGTTACAGTGAGAGAAAAAAAACTAGATACAAGAAGTATTGATAGGATAAAAGATGAACGGGAGTTCAAAAGACAGAAGAAGGCAATTGACGTTGCATTATCGCTATCAAAGAAGCAAATATGCGAAAGAGAGTCCCACGAGCGGTAAGAACGAGAAAAGAAACTGTTCGAGTCGAAGCGATCATTACATTTCAGTATTTCAACGGTAAAAAGGTGGGACCTAGATGCCAATCTAGTAGGACGCTTAAATTCCCACGGGCGTGTCACCATCAAAAAAATCTCATCCGAGTAGATGCATTAAAAGTATTTATAGAAATGACAGAGAGAAGCCACGTCACATTCGGTTTCCTTACTAACAATCGGGATGCAGCAACCAGAAATTGCCAATAAGTTACTATCAGAATGAAATGTTACACCCACTGATTTATCAGATCCCCAAAAAGTTAAGGCAGTTAATATCATTAAGGGCATATAATAAAGGAACTTGCAAACTACACACTAAACAGAAAACAAACGTGTTTATCGAAAATATTTCGGAAATATCTAAAAATTAGCAGTCACATAAAATCACTATATTTGTATCAACTGACTTTAAAACCTTCACATTGCTCAAGAAATTAATTTACTTAAATTTTACATTTACACCTGTAACAAAACTCTTATCTTACAATTGTATGGGATCAAATTATTTTTTAATCCGAAATGTACATTAAATTACACGAATCTAGTATAGTGTTTTTTTTTTCAATTCAAGAATGTTTTGTCAGTTGCATTTAATTTTCATTCCTTTTAATCTATAGATAAGTATAAATTCGGCTGTATTTTTAAATAAATAAGTTTTTATATCAATAGATACAACTGAAATGATTCTGGTTTATGGCATGTTGCATAAAAAGATAATTATTGTGTAGTTAGTTGGATATGGCAGTTTTGTTAATATCTTGACCTATAATCCATTTGCAAGTCATAATGGATTACATTAGACTTTTTCTCCTGAATATTTAAACACCATTGTCAGTATTCAATATTTATTTGTCTAGGTGCTACCGATTCTTTTTCGGATGTCCTTATAATATTTTTATTTACCTGTTAACAGAATTATTATCATCTTTTACTCGTTGAATATTTACACCACTCTTCACATTCACTATGACCGTAAAAATTCATCTCAAATGCCCAAAACTCTTATCAATTATTCTGTTGTTTTTAATACTTCTGCTGTTTGAATTTTTCGCATAATTTTTAATTCTTACAATATTTTTTTAGGGATTTAAAATTCTTACTTTTATACGAAACAATGTTTTCAATTCTTTGACAATATCCAGATATTCGTTTTTTGTTTTTTTTTTTATTCTCTTTCCGTTTGCTTCTATAATTTTCTGAAATGGTGGAACCCACAGACCTGATTTCTTTTCTTTGTTTACAATGACTGGATCTGATGCCCTTTATTGAATTCGTTGATTTGTTTTCATTTTAAAAAGGATTTTGATTTGTCACTTCTTTAATGCTGCATTTGGTTTGTGCTTACACCTATTCTTTTGGCAACTTGTTTGTACAATTCCCACTATTCAATTATATTTTTTGAGATATTTTATAGCATTGTATGCCAAATTTTAGATATGTCTCGATACTTGCAGCACTTATTATTTTACTGTGTCTAGTTAAGTTTGGCCTTGGCGCAGATTTTCTTAATGTACTTGTACTGAGATGCTCTCACAAGTGATTATGTTTCCCTTGGAATTATTTCAGCCAGATTTGGCAAGGTATCATCCTGAAAGTTCTCAGATTTCACCTAAATTTCAACATTTTTTACATTCATGAGAGGAGTTTATCCTGAAAATTTCAGCATGTTATCTCATGTCGAGCAAACCTTACGTCACTTTGAAGATTCTGAAGATATTGAAAATTTTGAAAACATTGAAACTTTTGCTTATTGGAGACGTCTCACTGAAAGCATTTTTTATTGTTTGCCTTTGGAACTTTTTTTCTTTCATCACAAACTTTATGAATCTCTCAATTACAATCAACTAATTCCACTCTCATGTTACTTACTACAGAAATCCTAACTGAATTTTTTAAATATGCAAAAATTCATGATTTTAGCTTGCTGACACTGCATGAAGATATGTAAATTATCTAACTCATAATACAATCTGTATCAAACAATTGGTGAAAATGAAACTGTTCAATTTTTAGTAATCTCAGAGGCCCCAAAATTAATGTAGAACAGTTGAGAAAACTTTTTCAACCAATAATTACTTTTTTTGCACAAATAATATATATATATATATATTTATATATATATATTACTGAAATTAACGAAGATTAATGAAATTGGTTATAACCAACCGACGATTTGAAATGATTTGTTTAAACATTATTTTTGATCGGTACTCGTATTTAAGTAGATATTCTGTTTATAATCACACAATATATTTATTTATTTCTACCGGCCTCATTATTTACGATAAATTTTCGTTACGAAAATGTGTGTCATTTGGCAGGATTCAAACCTACGATCACTATCTCTACCACGAATGACCAACAGTCTAAACGAAGTCAAATCGTCTATTATCTAGTGAAATTTTAATATTTACTTAAATACGAGTATTGATCAAAAATAATTTTCAAACAAATCCTTTCAGATAGATAGATAGATAGATAGATAGATAGATAGATAGATAGATAGATAGATAGATGTGAACAGACAGAGATAGATAGATAGATAGATAGATAGATAGATAGATAGATAGATAGATAGATAGATAGATGGTTGTCAAATGCTGCTTTACGCCTGCTAAGTGAGATTTTATATTTCTGATGTTGAAAATTCACATTAAGCATGGATATACACAGAAATAATTTTCTGCATAAAGACTTTTCTTTGAATGTCAGTGACATGAAGTGAACCTAAAATGCGAAACTTAATTTTTAGAATCAACTCCTCTGATTAATATTAAAAAACAGTTAAAATTTGGATGAAATCTAGGGCCTTTAAGGCGGATCATTGTTGCATCTGATTAGAATTATTCCTTTTTAAGTTCCTTTTTGCATCCAGTTATTCATTTAATTTTCTTTAACAGACAAAAGTAACTTTCTTACTTAAGTCGAAGATATTCGATATTCCTTCATAATGAATCATCATTTTGTGGTATTTATAAATTATATTATTACCAGTTAATTATTTTCATCTGATAAAAAGTTTACTTTTGTGTGGTAGGCTCATATACAAATGAATTTAAATATATCTGAATATGTACTTACATTTCTGTTATAAAAGAGCACACATTTCAAGGTTTCTTCTAAATAACTCTTTTCTACAAAAACTACCTGAATAGTTTCATGTTTTCTTCATTGTTTTTATTTCATTTTGTTTCACTTTTTAAGAAACAAAAGCGTATTTTTCCTCTTAATTCTTGCTTTTGGATTAGGGTTTTGAAACAGGCATATCTTTATTACTTTTTTAAGATAAAGCAGTTGTTCAATTCATTCATGAGTTCTCTGTTTATGCTAGGGACTCAAAAAGCATAAGTATATACGTACAAATACCCTTGGGAAAGGTATTGATCCATCTCTTCCTCCTCCAGCTATGAGTTGAATTGCAGAATAGTTTGGGTCCTATAGCCTAGGTTAATGACCAGTCTACTGCTGAAAGTCATGTCAATTTACTGCGGTAAAATGTTCTGCCTAGTCAGTCATATCTCGAAAGATCGCCCAAGCGTGTATCACGTATGGCAATTAACTGACTGGCATGAATGCCAAATTGAAGATACAGCCTTACTCAAAACTCATTACGAATGAATGAATTTGAGCAAAGATATGGGGAAGGATTGCGTTGGGGTTTAATAGATATTGGCTCTGAATGAGAAATTAGAGAGTCAAGTTCAAATTCCAGTTGAATTTCTTGCATTCACTTATGTGCAAATACCCTTGAGAAAGATATTTAAACATCTCTTCTGCCTCAAAATACTGATTAAATATCAAGACAAATTAGGTTCTGTAGTCTTGAAAAAAACAGTCTACTGCAGAAAGAAATGGCAACCTACTCAGCGAAACTTTTTTACCTAGTCAGTCATGGAACAAAAAAGACATGATAGACAAAATGTTTATCACATATGGCAATTTAAGTGACTGACTGAAAGATATTTACAAAAGGTTAAGTAAATGTTTTTCCTTTAATATTCGATTTACAGTAAACCATAACATTTTGTATTGTATTATCAATATACTAACCTTTTGCAAAAGGAATGGATGGACATAAATATATTAAATATTTTACCAGATTGATGATGTAATAAGAAATCAGAAAGTTAAAAAATCTTCTATCTAGTCAGTCATGTTTCGAAAAAATTATGATCGCTCAAGCGTGTAATTAACTGGCTGATATGATTGTTATAAAACAGCTATTAAACGATAATTATAAAATTGCTAAATAGACGGCGATGAAAAGCTAACAAAAATCAATTAATGTGTTAAATATAACTTAAGAAAATCATTTAAATTTTAAATATAACTGAAGAAAATATTTTTGCACAAGTGACATCATCCAAGGATGTGCGTTGTGGTGCAGCGGATATCGACTCGGAACGAGAAATCGAGGAAGCCGAGTTCGAATTCCAGTTGAATTCCTTGCATTCACTTACGCGCAGATACCCTTGGGAAAGATATTAATCCGTTTCTTCCCTCCAGTTATGGGTTAAATAACAGGACAGATTGGGTTGTATAGCCTTGGCTAGCAACCAGTCTACCGCAGAAAGCAATGGCAACCTACTGCGGGATAATCATCTGCCAAGTCAGTCATGTGTCTTTCGAGACACGATCGTCCAAACATGTATCACGTATGGCACTTAACTGACTGACTGACTGACATTATCCATTGATATGAAAAAATAAGTATCACTGACAAGAGAACATTGACTGATAAAAAAATCTCAAAGACTAATTTGATCCTTTTATGAGAATAGATACGATGAAGATATTCGAAATCCATTTGATGAATATATTTACGATAGTTTTGAAATCAGTATTGACCCATCTAAGGCTTAAAGCTAGTTAAACACAAGAGTTTACTGGGTGTGAAAGAATTATGAACATAGACATTAAAAATGAGCAGGAAGAGAAAAGAGTAAGCAGAAGGAAAATAGATAACGATTGACACTGCATTTAATTTTTTGAAGAAAATATATACAAAGCATATAGTTAGAAGGGAGTTCCACAAGCGAGAAGCGCGAGAAAAGAAACTGTTAGAATAAAGTTTAGAGCTACATCTTATCACTTGAACTGCAAATTTATGAAATCTTGATGCCACTGCGGTACTATGCTTAAATTCAAAATGTCTAGGTATCAAAGCATAGAGCACATCCAAACAATTACCGTGAAAGCAGTTATAGAAAAGACACAAAGAAGAAATCTAAAGGTCAATGGAAAATTAACTGAAGCCGAGCTGTCAGATCTGATTTTGCTGATTCTTATTTAAATTTTATCAATAATTTCTAGATATATAGAAGAAACGCTAGGCAAAACGTGGCAACAATATTCTAAACATGAATGTATGGTAGATATCTGTAAGTAGGATAGATTCTGGAGAGAAAAATTGTCTCACACGACACAGGGAACCAACTTTCTTATCAGCTGAACTAGCAATTAATTCAATATAGTCTTTTAATATCATGTCAGTTAGGAAGGTTATCCCAAGAAGGTGCAACGAGTCCCTTCCCTGTAGGTCAGCATCAGCTGATAGAGAGCAAGGATGAATCTCTCAGATTATTAATGAAACATTATGCAACATGTTATACAATAATTTAATATAAACTCGAACGCATGTACAACAGATCGTAACCAGGGAATCCAAAGAATTCAGTTTGTATAATAGTCAGACAGTTAATTGCCATACGTGATACACGCTTGGGCGATCATGTCTCGAAAGAGACATGACTGACTGGGCAGAAGATTATCCTGCAGTAGGTTGTCATTGCTTTCTGCGGTAGACTGGTTGCTAGCCAAGGCTATAGAACCCAATCTGTCCTGTTATTTAACCCATAACTAGAGGAAAGAAACGGATTAATACCTTTCCCAAAGGTATCTGTGCGTAAGTGAATGCAACGACTTCAACTGGAATTCGAAAAGTCAGTTTCCCAGGATTTAAAAACCGATTGGTAAAACCTATTTCGATAGTGTTCCAAAATATAATTTTATTAACTGAAATATGTAAATATTTTAATTCAAAAACTCAATCTTTCTTATCAGTTCTAGATAATGAGATACATTAGTGTTAAAAGAAAACAGGAAAAATAGCATACACTTCAAGTTACTGTATATTACATTTTCTTATCCTCAGATAAAAATATAAATAACGTCAATATGAAACACATCTTCTTCTTCTTTTATATGCCCTGTCTTGAAAGACTTAGGCGACCATGGCTTTCCACGTCTCCCTATCCCTGGTGGCTCTTAGCACGCTTTCTTCTGTTACACCACGCAACCCTCGTTCCGCCACCTACCTGATCAAGCCCTTCAAATATGTTATCCGCTGCTTTCTTCTGTCTCTTTTCTCCCTCTATCTGACCTGATAGCATTAGGTTCTCCAAGCCCACCTTCCTCATCCCAATTCCCATGAACTTTAGCTGTCTCTTCCTGATGCTCGGTGTTAATTAATTGATCATACTCGATCAATGATATCCGCAACAAGTTTTTCCTTCATCTTCGAAGATATTGTCCAACATTCACTGCCATATTGAAGAACTGACATCACACAGCAATCCATTACTCTCTTCTTTGTTTCTAGTGAAATTTTCCTGTTTCTTAATACTCTTCTCAGCTCCTGGAATGTATTCTTGTGCTTTTGGATCTCGGGAATATAAATGTATAGAAACTGTTGTGACCACAAAGCGAGGGGTCAGTTTATATATTGATTGTAATATGGAACTGATCCCCACTTTATATCCAGTATGCTTCTCTAGAACCACATTTTAGTTACTTCAAGTCTTTCCTTCGTCTTTGATGATATTGTCCAACATTCAATGCCATATTGAAGAACTGACATCACATAGCAATCCAGAACTCTCTTCTTTGTTTCTAGCAAAATTCTCCTGTTTCTTAATATTTTATACAACTTCTGGAATGCTTTCTTTACCATGCCAATTCGCCTTCGGATCTCTGTGTTGCACTTTGCGTCTTTTGTTAGAACACTTCCCAGGTATTTAAATTTTAAATTTTTGTACCTGCTTGGCTTTGCGGCTCATTTTTGGTGTAAAAAGATATGCACAAATAGAAATCTCATGTTAATAAAAATACATGAAAAAAATAGATTGAAATACATCAATTTTCCTTAGGCCAACATCCGGCTATTTTTAAAAATTCTCAGGCCCATTTATGGGCCTAAGGGCCTACATTGAAAATCACTGCCGAATATGATATTGAAAATAAAAATATCAAGTTTGAGAGAAAAACAGCCAGGTAAAGATTTCAAAATAATTTAACTGAACAGAAATATAAACATAAACATTCTTTTTTCTATGTACCGTGTTCTTTCAGGATCACGAAACTCCATAACTTCCAGGCTTTTATAGTAATGATATCTGTTTACCATTTCTCTTATTTCCTGTTCTGTCAATTTAGGTAGATTGTCTATATATCCTGTGAATGAAATATTTTTCTTGTTTTTTTTCTCATTAGCTATAATATTTATAATTGTCCTTTTTCTTTCCATTTTCTTTAAAACTTCCTTCTAGCATGCATGATCCATCGATGGAAATTTCCACATCCTTCAGCAGAAACAACATCTCTTTTGTTCTAACTACACCTCCTTTGGTTCATAAATTACAAATGTAAAAAGAAATTTATTGCCTCTAAATTCAGTGAATGACAACTCGTAAAAATAACTTCACATATTTATAATCTCATTTATTTAAATTATGCATAAATGTTTGAATAATGATAGATATATTTTTATATATATATATATATATATATATATATATGAAATGATTTGTTTGAACATCATTTTTTATCGATACTCGTATTTAAGTAGATATTCTGTTTTAATTAAATAGTATTATATATTTATATCTGCTGGCCTGATTATTTACGATAAATTTTTATTACGAAAATGTATGTCATTCGGCAGGATTCGAACCCGCGCCCCCTAACCACATAGGGGAAGCTACCATGTGATCTGGCACGTCTTAGACCTCTCGACCACGATGGACCATGAGTCTAAACGAGGTTTTAATCAAACCTATATAACACAGTTTTTGATTTATCGCAATAACCATATCTGCTCTGAAATGTATCGTAATTTCAACAAATGTAAACATGTTACGGAAATTAATTTGTTAAAAAAATCATTTCAAATTGTCGGTTGTTTATAATCAAGTTTTGATAATCTTCGTTAATACTGTATTGAGCATTTTTTTTTAATTAGTAAATTCCGGAGAACTCGGAATTGTAAAACTGTTCTCTTTACTTGTATTAAATATATATATATATATATGTGTGTGTGTGTGTGTGTGTGTGTGTGTGTGTGTATTACAGAAATTAACGAAGATTAACGGAATGGTTATAAACAAGCCGATTGAACATTATTTTTGATCGATACTCGTATTTAAGTAGATATTCTGTTTATAATCAAACAGTGTCTATATTTACTTCTACCGGCCTGATTATTTACGATAAATTTTTGTTACGAAAATGTGTGTAATTTGTAAATAATCAGGGCGGTAGAAATAAATATATATGCTGTTTGGGTATAAACAGAATATCTACTTAAATACAAATATCGATCAAAAATAATGTGCAAACAAATAGATTCAATATATATATATATATATATATATATATATATATAACCAAGTTTCGTTAATCTTCGTTAATTTCCGTAATATATATATATATAATAAATTTCGATGTTCAAATCAATTGTATGGCCATTTCTACATGAAATCCCCAAGAGAAATTTCACGTATCATCGGCAACTTTCAAAATAAAGACAGATATATTACCGGCGGAAGTTAAAAAAAATATACTTCACAGAAAAATTAATAATTGGCTCTGTAATTCAAATATTAATAACATTGATCCCTCCAACTTGATCATTTTAATATTAATTACATTAATATTAATTAGGATCGGTTCTTTGGCATTTCCCTTCCTGCTTTTCCTTTTGGATTAAAGTTTTATATTAAAAAAAAACATATATATATATATATATATGTCGAAATGTACATCCGACACCTTTGCATTTTGAAAATTTTCTCTAATTTTTATATATATATATATATATATATATATATGCGCATGTTTTTGTGAATAAATTACATCCGTGTGTATATATGTGAATAATTTTAAATGGACTTTTTTTAATCCGACATTATTAGATTCTGGTGAAGAACCAAAACATTTGGTGATAACATAAAATATTACTGATTATGCATAGATTAGTTGTAAGAAAGATATTCGAAAAGTAATATAAAAATAAATTGAATGACATTAAAACATTGTAAAATCTGTAAGAACCAACTAACAGGAGGTATGCAATTTTTCTTGTAACTACTGGATCCTGCTTAATATTGAATGCATTCGTATCTGACGTCAAACTTCAACCATAAAGCCCTGGGTAAAAATAAGTATGTTATTTCTAATAAAAGATTTTAAAGCCAATGGTAAAAATCTAACAAAAATAAACCATGAACATGCTTTGTATGGTGACAAATGTAGTATGAATATACCAGTAATCTATCTTTTGTAACATTTTAAAAGACGGATGTACAGATAAAGAAAAAAGAGCTTCTAGAAGGGCGTTCAAATTAATGGACAGCAGAAGAAAACATTGAGAACATTAAAGCTTGAATTCAAGATAAAAGACAAAGAAACTTCATAAAATGGCTGTGGAACTTGATCTTCTGAAGTTGGCATTCCATGAAATTGTCAACAATAATAATGTTGTAAATTGACATTTTTTTGGGTTCCAAAAGCATGTGGCTAAATAACACATGTTCAATACATATACATTTCTTTCCTGATTGTGTAATAGTGTAAGGGAACTGATTAAGAATATCTGGAATATTTGATTATCTATGTACGACATAAACCCTGAAACAAGTGATGATTCTGTGAACTGTAATTAGAAATCGTCGATCGTCACTAATCTCTACAAAATTTACAGGTTCATCAATCAGTAAATGAATAGATAGCAACTGTGTTTGGGAATGTAAAAATCCGCTGTTTGTAAACTTTATAATATATAATTAGGCAATTAATGCAATCAGAATGTTTGTATAAGGTTTTATCATGCTTGACAAAAACGCTACTAGAATGATCCCATATTGTTAGCATTCTTTAGAAAATTCAATACATATTTCTGAAGATAGAATGCTAATGTTGGAGTGAATGAACGTGTTTTTTCATTATTCAAAGAAAACGATGTCGTGGTTTAAAAGGGATGTTTTGATTATTTTAATTATTCATTTACTTATGCATTTTCGTAGTTTATTAAAATTTTTGTTGCATTATTATATATTTATAATTTTGAATTATTTCAATTCATATACTGTCAATTGTTTTATTTTTTAAATAACTGTTATTTAGCAAATTTCATTTATTAAGAATTTCTTACCATGAATTATTAGGTTGTCCCAAAAGTTCGTAAACAGTTGCAAAAAAATGAAATTTTACTCGCCAAGTAATATAATTTAACCAGAAAACACTTGCAAACAATTGAAATTTTACTCGCAAGAACAACAAAAATTATTACTCTATATAAAGACCATCATTTTCCAAGACATTCTGCCATCGATCTGCAAGCTTTCGGATCTGGTCAAAGTACCATTCAACCGGCTTCGAATCAAAGAATTCTTGACACGCTTCCTCGACTTCATCAAACGAGTCAAATCGGCGCGCCTTCAGAAAATGTTGCATTGAGCGGAAAAGGACGTAATCTGATGGAGCACAGTCAGGACTGTAGGCTGGATGTGGTAGAACCTCAACGCCGTCCAGCTCTTCAAACTTGTCTTTGGTCATCCTGGCAGTGTGTGGCTTAGCATTGTCCTAATGCATTAAATCGCGCTTTCGGTTGATCAGAGCCGGATACTTTTGTTTCAACTTTTTGTAGACCCGCTCAAGTTGCTGACAGTAAAGTTCGGCATTGATGGCATGACCATTCGGAACCAACTCAAAGTGCACGATTCCTTCAAAGTTCTACCAAACGGACAGCATGACTTTCTTGGCGAATCGATCTTGTTTTGTAACCGACGGTATCTCTTGCCCTTTCTGAACACATCGCTTGTCTGGATTGTGCTGGACCAGATAGACCCATTTCGCAAGTGTTTACGAACTTTTGTGACAACGTAATATTGTTTTAAGAACATTCAATACCAAGTTTTTGTTAAATTATGAAAATTATGAACGAGTACATAACTTTCGAAATCCTAGGAAAGTCATTACGTATCGTAAAGTTTCATACCTATTATGTCGTCTACATATGTTTGATGTACATTATATTATATTTCAATACATTTTCGTTACTAAACAACAATAACACCCTATTAATAATTAGAAACTTAATAATATTTATAAATTCTTAACCGTTTGATACAACTGCCGACATGTCATAATACAATTGTATACACTCAAATGTTTGATAAACTGGCACTAAAAGATTTAGCTTTTCTTGGCATCTTAAGTCTCTCCCCCACCTCTACTCTCTTAATTCACTTCCCTCTCTATTATTGACTTACTTTCTATTGGTTAATTTAGTCCAATCATTTGAAATCCATATCCCCACTTAACTGATTGGATATGGTAAGAAATGTCTTGTTTCTAAATTTCTAAATTTATATGTATATCAATTCCTACCAGAAAAATATTTCATTGCCTGATGAGGTACTAATAAGTAGTCCTAAAATATGACAGCTCTTGTGCTGCAGAAAACTATAATTTTACTATAAACACTTCTAATAAAATATTACTATAAATATTGCTCTACTAAGTATTGAGCACTCTTCAAAAAGTAAATACTACAAACAATGGAATTTAATCATTTGAATTTTTTCTTGTAAGCAAAGAAAACATTTTTCATTTAACGATTTAAATGTTCTAGCTTTTTTAATATCTACCATTTTACTGTAGGTGTTTTATTCGCATCTTTTAATTTCCAATAGTTTCTATAGTTTTTTTTATTATTAAAGAATATAGTATGCTTTTTCAATAGCGACTTGAAAGCGTTTTTAGTACTTTTAATGTAATGTTTGATAACAGTTGGATTTTCTGTAGTAAAAATAGTAGTTTAGTAGACTATGGTATCCCTAAGATATCCATTTTGCTGTGAACATTCGTTTGGGTGACGACATTTGCAAGTATTAGTATTTTTGTCATTTTTATAAGAGGGTTTTGATATCTCATCTTATTATACTGTTTTAGGATTTTATTGTTGTTTTATTTTATTGTCATTTCTAGGTTATCAGCGCAGCTATAACTAAGTGTCGGTGTATTCTAATTAAAAATTTTGCTAAGAGGGTAATTAGTTGAGAAGAGTTTTTGAACTAAGTTAAGAAATTTATTGCCTAAGTTGATCGAACCATTTGTTTAAATGATTGTGTGTATCAAATTATTTTTTATTTCTATTATGTTTGGTATTATCATTTTTTATTTATTATACTTAATATTAGTGCATTTATAGCCGCTGTTTTCAGTTGAGTTGTTGCTTATTCCATATTCCACATAGTAGAGTATGTGTTTAATAATAGATGCGGGTGATTTGATTTAGGATGAATGTAAATAGTTTTAGTACTATTTTTAGGGTGAGTATGCGTTATTAACGAAATCAAGAGTAACATCTAGGAAGTCAAATTTGTAGGTTAGTTTTTAGTATAATCTTAAGATTGAAATTTTTCATCTCTCTATTTATTAATTTACGGATTCTATCTACTTTAGAGTTTGTATACCGTTTCTATATAACCCAAAGTCAGATATATCAACATCACTATGCGTAGTTAGATTGTGCAATATATATAGACCAACGAGATCTAATCACATGCAGAATCCAGTGATCCCATAGTAATGTCGAATAGGTCCCAGGAGTTTGTCTTTACTCACTTTTCATTGTTGTGACTAAAAACCGATTGTTTAAAGTTGAATATGATAGTTCTTTTCTCATTCGTGAGGTTAGAATATTCCATGGAATATATTAAGAATTAATAGATTCTAATTTTTTTAATCCGATGTATATTTTTACTTTAAATGTTATTTTTATAAGATACCTGTAGTTTATGTTTGGTTGATTGGTTCATTTTCTACGGCTTATAAACTCTTTGTAGGTTATTCAAAGCTAGAAAATATTTTTAGATTGCAATATTTTCCTTCTCAGGTAATAATGGTTTAATAATACAAAATATTTGGGAGAAAATGGAGGATTCATACATTTACCAGGGGTATTTGCGCGTAACTGAATATAAAGAACTAAATGAAAATTTGAACTCAATTCTCTAGTTAATCATTTTAAGTCATTATCCATTACACCACCCACGCATCCGAGCTTAGAGAACTATTATTCCCAAGCGGTTAACCATCTAGATAATGACTACGATTGACGTTGTTTAACCAGTAATCGTACAGGAACCGGAATTTCAACGTTTGTGGCCGGAAATTGTCTATATACCTTTATTTAAGTAGAAATCTTTGTTTCGTCTTATGGTCTTCCTTTTTTTATCTATGTATACCCGCTAAGGTAGCGGTAAATGGAATTTCTGTTTGAATGAATTTCTGCGTCAGTATGGCTTTGAATGAATAAACTCTATAAGACTTAACGATTACTATTTTTTCTCTAAAATTGCGCTACAGAATCAAAAACAAGCAACTGAATTAATATCAGAAATCACATAATCTGAGGATATTCAACACCAGCAACAACTAAAACAGGTAGCACATATAACTTGAAGGAAAAAGTGATAGCAATTACTTGAAAATATATTTCCCAAAAACTATTTTGATAGAAAGATTTTATAAAAATCAGCACAAAATAACACTGACTGCTCGGTCAATAAATGCTATTTTTTTCCTTATAAGGAAATGATTAATATTACTATCATAATATTACCATTATAATAACAGTTGAGAAGAACAGATAGTTCATTTTGATTTCTGTCCCATGGTCAAGAAATGGTGATGTTCTAAGACCAGCTTAAATATGGCACCAGGCCGAAAAGATGGGTTACCCAGTGCGGATCGAACTCACTTAGTTAAGTACCATACGCGATACACGAAAGAGACATGACTGACTGGGTAGGAGATTATGCCATAGTAAGCTGTGATTGTTTTCTGCGGTAGATTGGTTGCCAACCAAGGCTATAGAACCTAATCCATCCTGTTATTTAACCCATAACTGAAGAGATGAGATGGATTAATACCTTTTCCAAATGTATTTGCGCGTAAGTGACTACACAGAATTCAACTGGACTTCAAACTCGGCTGCACGATTTCTCGTTCCAAACCGATATCCACTGCAACACATCGCACATACTCAGTTATAACAGATTCTAGCAATACAAGCTTGCTAACCATCAGATCATGGTCAAGGAATAAAGTAAAAATGTAACTCTATTAGTACATTACATCAAAACTTTCATTTACTCAAATCTCTGCTTATATTAATATAGTCATTCAGTTAAGTGTCATACGTGATACACGCTTGGGTGATCATGTCTCAAAAGAGCCATGACTGACTAGCCTAAAGATTGTCCTGCAGTAGGCTGTCATTACTTTCTGCGGTAGACTAGTTGCCAGCCAAGGCTATAGAACTCAAACTGTCCAGCTAATTAACCCATAAGTCGAGGCAAGAGACGGATTAATACTTTTCCCAAGGGTGAGTAAATGCAATGAATTCAACTGGAATTCGACCTCGGCTCCCCGATTTCTCGTTCCGAGCCGTTATCCACTGCACCACAACGCGCATCCATTAATATAACAAATGCCAACATTACATACTGACAAGAAACTGATGACAAAATTTGGGTGGTATAATTTATATGGGACTAGATACACGAGATATATAATAGTTAATCATTTATGCATGCAGCCAGAAAACTTATACAACATGTTAAGTATACCATGAGGATAAAAAGTGTACATTTATAACATCTCATAAAAAACTATAATAACCTACTCTAAGTAATTGCTGTTTTTTGTGGTAGGAAGGTTGGCATTGTTTACAGGATAAACATGATGATAGTATCTTTGAACGCAAAATTAATAATTCATTGCTATTTTTTACAAAAATATTGTTTGGAAATACTACAATTTATCTTTGTACTTTGCATCGCAAATTAAAGAAAAACGGAGTTTAGAAATCATCACGAAACTTATAGGGTGTATTATATTCGCAAACAGAATAGAGTTATCATATGTACAATGTAAATGCTAATTGATAATGCTTTTACTCTAGAAATATAATGTAAATGATTTTACTATAGAAATGGATGATAAAAAATTTTGCTATTAGAACGTATTACAAATGATTGCAAAAACGGTCAAGAATTGTTCCCTGTTTACGATGTGGTTTCCTTTTTTCTCTTTTCCAATCTTTCACTTTCTTTTTTGCTTATTTTTTATTTTATTTTTTTCAATTGGAGTAGATAGACTGAACTATCACCCGGTTCACACTCCACCCATCCCTCATCCCTCCTCTCCTTGTTTAGGATGTGGTTTCCGGTTTTCTTTTTTTCAATCTTTTCACTCTTTTCTTTTTTTTCTTTTCCAATCGGAGTAGATAGACTAAACTATCGCCCGGTTTGACACTCCACCCACGTCTATTGAACAGGTGAAGAGGCTCATCCCTTGTTCCCTGTTTAGGATGTGGTTTCAGTTTTCTCTTTTTCAATCTTTTCACTTTCTTTTTTTGCTTATTTTTTTCCAATTGGAGTAGATAGACTGAACTATCGCCCGGTTCACACACCACCCAGGTCTACTGAACAGGGGTAGAGGCTCATCCCTTGTTCCCTGTTTAGGATGTGGTTTCCGGCTTTCTCTTTTCCAATCTATTCACTCTTACGTAGCCCCCTGCACAGCCGTGGCCTTACCGACTTGCTTTAGGTGATGGGATTAAAAAAAAAATTAATTCAAGCGTAACTAAAAATTAGTTATTTTAAGCAATTGATTTAAAATAATCTTCCCACTTCATGTCAGCATAAAACGTTAGCTCTTGAACATACAATGAGTCACTCTCCTGGAAATAGATTCTAGTGAGAAAAATTGTCTAGCATGACACAGTGAACCAACATTCCTAGCAGCATACCTAGCAATTGATTCAATATAATCTTTCCACTTCATGTCAGCAGAAAACATTAGCCTTTGTAGGTGCAATGAGTTACTCTCCTGGAGATAGGTTCTGCTGAGAAAAATTGTCTAGCATGACACATTGTACCAACTTTCCTAGCAGCAGACATAGGAATTGATTCAATATAATCTTTCCACTTCATGTCTGCAGAAAACATCAGCCCTTGAAGGTGCAATGAGTCACTCTCCTGGAGATAGATTCTGGTGAGAAAAACTGTCTAGCATGACACAGTGAATCAACATTCCTAGCAGCAGACATAGCAATTGATTCAATATAATCTTTCCACTTCATGTCAGCGGAAAACATTAGCCCTTGAAGTTGCAATGAGTCACTCTCCTGGAGATAGATTCTAGTGAGAAAATTTGTCTAGCATGACACAGTGAACCAACATTCCTAGCAGCAGACATAGGAATTGATTCAATATAATCTTTCTACTTCATGTCAGCAGAAAACGTTAATCCTTGAAGTTGCAATGAGTCACTCTCCTGGAGATAGATTCTGGTGAGAAAAATTGTCTAGCATGACACAGTGAACCAACATTCCTAGCAGCAGACATAGCAATTGATTCAATATAATCTTTCCACTTCATGTCAGCGGAAAACATTAGCCCTTGAAGTTGCAATGAGTCACTCTCCTGGAGATAGATTCTAGTGAGAAAAATTGTCTAGCAAGACACAGTGAACCAACATTCCTAGCAGCAGACATAGCAATTGATTCAATATAATCTTTCGACATCATATCAGCTAAAATGTTTAGCCCAATGTGTTGTAATAAATCAGCCATACTGATGAAAGTCAAAAAGATTCTCTCAGAAGTTTAAAAAAGTGCAGTTTTGTTTTGGATGAGTTAAAATTAACAAATCTTTACTTGAACCGGTTAGCAACAGATTGCACGTTACATTTTAGATTAGGTACCAACTTGATGTACGTTGTGGTGCATTGGATATCGGCTCAGAATGAGAAATCGGGGAGCCGAGTTCGAATTCCAGCTGAATTCCTTGCATTCACTTACGCGCAAATACCCTTAGGAAAGGTATTAATCCGTCTATTCCTTCCAGATATGGGTTAAATAACAGGACAGATTGGGTTCTATAGCCTTGCTCGGCAACCAGTCTACAGCAGAAAGCAATGGCAACCTACTGCGGGATTTATATTCTGCACAGTCAGTCATGTCTCTTTCGAGACATGATCACGTATCACGTAAGCACTTAAACGACTGACTGAACAACTTGATCTTATATAGAACCGATCGCACTTACTATTAAGACAGTAGATAGTTGTGTCATCAGTGTAGATAACAAGTTGAGACCTGATGCCATCAGTAAGATTTTTGGTTGATGTTTGGTTTCGCAACAAAACAAAGTTTCCTCTGCTATAACCTATTCTATGATCAGTTTCTTTTTCGCATATACTTAATTTGTTATAACTGATTCATACGCAGAGGTACCTGAAGTGTTTAGTATTTCTAATAAAGCAGAATCCAAAGAATAAAATAAATAGATTACCACATCTAAGAGAATAACATTTGTAAGATTTTTTTATGTCATTATTCGGATTAAAATGTACATTTCTACATCCTTATATTTTCACTCTATAGCACTTTTCCATTCCTTCAGTTTCTTTGTTGTCAGCAGCAAAAACGTTTTTGGATGACCAACTGTTTTCATTTGATATAATCTAAGATTTTGATGGAAGCCATAAAAATTGGAATGTAAAAAGAATCTGAAAAATTTGTAAGGTTTTGTTTTTCTTGTACCATTGATAATTAGCTGCCAAGTGAACGCGTTTGACTAGGAAAGATATGGAAGTACAGCGGTTTCAGATAGCAGTTGATGATAAGGTGAATTTTAAAGATGTTGGTTTTCAAAGTAAGGTAGATTATGTCATTTAAAAGCTTTATTTTCTATAATTTAAAATAGATCAGACTTCAGTATATTTGGTAAATAATTCTCAGTTATCTCATTTTTAAAGTTTAGGTTACAGCAACAGTGATCTGTGATCATCGTACTGTGAGGCTGAATCAAAAATAGGTTTTAAATAATAATATTTAATAACTGGTTATTAAAAATTCATGGACAACGTTTGTTCTACGCGTCTATATAATTAAATACAAAAGCTAGAAAAAGAAATTAAACAAGTGAATAGAATTATTTATAAAGCTGTGATCTTTTACCAGTAAATAAATACTACATAATTATTTTCTTATTCGGTCAAGTTACCTCCGACATTCATGATATTATCACGCCATCTGTCTCAGTTCTACATTAATATCCACTGGTCACTAGTGTGGCATTCTATGTCAAAACATAGCTCATCAATGTAGGAGGTCGCTCGATGAGAAACGCATCTTGCTCCATGGTTAGGTGCCCAGTGCTCTAGATCACTCGCGAGTTCCTGTTTTGCTTGCGAGCAGTGTTCTGGAAAGCACATTCTGCGTAAAGTTAAGATTGTAGAACTATCAGAAATGGGATTTAGTTGGATATTGTCTTTAAGAGATGTTAAATATAGCTCTCAGCATCCATGTGTTATGATTCATTTTAATTATTATCCAAGCAGTGGCACTCTACATTAACACTACCGCTACAGTGACTCAAAAGAATCTCAGCCTGAGTTGTTTAATAGATCAGATATCCAGATTGTGTCCATTTTATTCAAGGTTGTCCAGATCTCAACTATGCAAATTTTCATATTCTTTTCAAGAGAATTTATTTCGCTTCCTAAGTCTGTAAAACTCAGCAAGGGCTAAATGACCACACATACTTTTTGAACACCTTCAAACTTTTGTTTCTCATCTATACACAATCCTCAAAGACATCTTTCTTATATCCTTCTTATCTTCCTAACTTCTTTATATTCAGCTGTCATTAGTGGGATAGTTGTTCAATGCAAGTGGCCACTGGGTAACAAACTTCTCATGATCTATGGCTAATTGCACAAAGCAGCAGATCACTCAGGAGTTCTGGTTTTCTTTGCCAGCAGTGTCCTACAAAGATCATTCTGTATTCATTTAAGATTGTAGAAATATTATGGATGTGACCATAAAGCTGTTATTTAGTGTGATGTTGTCTTCAGTTAAGTATAACTCTCAGCATCGAGTGAACTTTCTATCAAGTTTAGACGTTAGGGTTTAGTTAATGACAAGACAGTGGGACCATAGATCAACACCAACTTTACAGTAGCTGAAAAGAATCGCCGCTTGTGGCTGTCTGGTTAAGGACCAGACAGTGGCACCATAGATCAACACCAGCTTTACAGTAGCTAAAACGAATCTCTGTTTCGGGCTGTCTGGTTACTGACCAGACAGTGGGATCATAGATCAACTCAAGCTTCACAGTAGGTCAAAAGAATCTCTGCTTGAGGTTGTCTGGTTAATGAACAAACAGTGGCAACATAGATCAACACCAAATTTACAGTAGCTCAAAAGAATCTCTGCTTGAGGCTGTCTGGTTAATGACCAGACAGTGGCACAATAGATCAACACTAACCTTACAGTAGCTCAAAAGAATATCTGCATGAGGCTGTCTGGTTAATGAGTAGAACGTGGCACCATAGATCAACACCAACTTTACAGTAACTCAAAAGAAACTCTGCTTAAGACTATCTGTTTAATGACCAGACAGTAGCACCATAAATCAACACCTCGTTTACACTAGCTCAAAAGTATCTCTGCTTGAGACTATCTGGTTAATGACCAGACAATGGCATTATAGATCAACACCAACTTAATAGTAGCTCAAAAGAATCTCTGACTGATGCTGTCTTGTTAATGACAAAACAGTGGCACCATAGATCGACACCAGGTTTACAGTAGGTCAAACGAATCCCTGCTTGAGGTTGTATGGTTAATGACCAGACAGTGACACCATAGATCAGCACCAACTTTACAGTAGATCAAAAGATTTCCGCATGAGGTTGTCAGGTTAATGTCCAGACAGTGACACCATAGATCAACACCACGTTTACAGTAGCTCAAAAGAATCCCTGTTTGAGGTTGTCTGGTTAATGACCAGATAGTGGCACCATAGATCAACACCACAATTACAGTAGCTCAAAAGAATCTCTACTTGAGATTGTCTGATTAATGACCAGACAGTGACACCATAGATCCACACCACGTTTACAGTAGCTCAAAAGAATGTATGCTTGAGGTTGTCTGGTTAATGACCATATAGTGGCACCATAGATCAACACCACGTTTACAGTAGCTCAAAAGAATCTCTGCTTCAAGCTCACTGGTTAATGACCAGACAGTGGCACCATAGATCAACACCAACTTTACAGTAGCTTAAAAGAATCTCTGATTGAAGTTATCTGGTTAATGACCATACATAGTCACCATGGATCAACACCACGTTTACAGTATTTCAAAAGAATCTCTGCTTGAGGTTATCTGGTTAATGACCAGACAGAGGAACCCTAGATCAACCCCATGTTTACAATAGCTCAACAGAATCTCTGCTTGGGGCTGTCAATTTAAGGACCTTACAGTGGCACCATAGATCAACAACACGTTTACAGCAGCTCAAAAGAATCTACTTGGGGTTGTCTGGTTAATAACTAGAGAGTGGCACTATAGATCAACACCACGTTTACAGTAGCTCAAAAGATTCTCTGCTTGAGATTGTCTGGTTAATGACCAGACAGTGGCACCATACATCAACACCACGTTTACGGTAGCCCAAACGAATCTCTGATTGAGGCAGTCTGGTAAATGACCACGCAGTGGCACCATAGATCGACGACCAACTTTACAGTAGCTCAAAAGAATCTCTGCTTAAGGCTGCCTTATTAATGACCAGACAGTGGCACCATTGATAAACATCACATTTACAGTAGTTGAAAAGGATCTCTGCTTGGGATTGTCTGGTTAATGAACAGACAGTGGAACCATAGATCAACACCACCGTTACAGTGGCTCAAAAGAATCTCTGCTTGAGGCGATCTGATTAATGACCGTACAGTGGCACCATGGATCAACACCACATTTACAGTAGCTCAAAAGAATCTCTGCTTGAGGCTGTCTGGTTAATGACCAGACAGTAGCACCATAAATCACCACCACGGTTGCAGTAGCTCAAAGGAATTTCTACTTGAGGTTGTTTGATTAATGACCAGGGAGTCGCACCATAGATCAACACCACGTTTACAGTTGCTCTAAATAATCTCTGCTTGAGGTTGTCTGGTTAATGACCAGATTGTGGCACTATAGATCAACACCAACTTTACCGTAGCTCAAAAGAATCTCATCTTGAGGTTGTCTGGTAGATCGGATTTACAGATTACATTAATTTTATTCAACTATGAGAATGGGAATTTTTATATCCACTATCTCACACACTGTTTTTCAGTGTCTCTCATTAATTTCTATCCACCCTGTGAGAACCAATTTCTCTAGACTCTCCTTCTTCATTCAGCAAGTCAGTAATATGGCATACGTGACACATGCTTTAGGTGATCATGTCTCAAAGGAAACATGACTGACTGCGCAGATTATACTACAATAGGGTGCCATTGCTTTCTATGGTAGATGTTAAGTGTAACTCTCAGCATCCGAGTGTAGTTTCCATCAAGCTTAGACTCAACGGTTTAGTTAATAACCAGACAGTGGCACCATAAATCGACACTAACTTTACAGGATCTCTAAATATCTCCGCTTGAGGTTGTCTGGTTAATGACCAGACAGTGGCGCCATACATCAACACCAACTTTACAGTCGCTCAAAAGAATCTCTGCTTGAAGCTGTCTGGTTAATGACCAGACAGTGGCAGCATAGATCAACACCAAATTTACAGTAGCTCGAAAGAATCTCCGCTTGATGTTGTCAGGTAGATCAGATTTACAGATTACATTCATTTTATTCAATTATGAGAATGTGAATTTTCATATCCACTCTGTCACACATTGTTTTTTCCGTGGCACCATAGACCAACAACTGATTTAAAGTAACTCAAAAGAATCTCCGCTTGAGGTTGTCTGGTTAATGACCAGACAGTGGAACCATAGATCAACACCAAGTTTAAATTAGCTCAAAAGAATCTCCGCTTGAGGTTGTCTGGTTAATGACCAGACATTGGCACCATAGATCAACACCACCTTTACAGTAGCTCAAAAGAATCTCCGCTTTACGTTGTTTGGTTAATGACCAGGCAGTGGCACCAGAGATCAACACCAACTTTACAGTAGCCCAAAGAATCTCTGCTTGAGGCTGTCTGGTTAATGACCAGACAGTGGCACCATAGATCAACACCATTTTAAAGTAGCTCAAAAGAATATCTGCTTGAGGTTGTCTGGTTAATGACCAGACAGTGGCACCATAAGTCAACACGAACTTTACAGTAGATCAAAAGAATCTCTGCTTGCGGCTCTCTGTTTAATGGCCAGATAGTGGCACCATAGATCAACACCAACTTTACAGTAACTCAAAAGAATGTCTGCTTGAGGCTGTCAGGTTAATAACCAGACAGTGGCACCAGAGATCAACACCAACTATACAGTAGCTCGAAAGAATCTCAGATTGATGTTGTCTGGTTAATGGCCAGACAGTGGCACCATAGATCAACACCAACTTTACAGTAGCTCAAAAAAATTTCCGCGTGAGGTTATCTGGTTAATGACCAGACAGTTGTACTATCTATCAACACCAACTTTCCAGTAGCTCAAAAAATCTCCCCCTGAGGTTGTCTAGTAAATGACCAGACAGTGGCACCATAGATCAACACCACCTTTACAGTAGCTCAAAAGAATTTCTGGTTGAGGTTATCTGGTTAATGACCAGACAGTGGCACCATAGATCAACACGAACCTTACAGTAGCTCAAATGAATCTCTGCTTGAGGTTGTCTGGTTAATGACCAGACAGTGGTACTATAGATCAACCCCAACTTTACAGTAGCTGAAAAGAATCTCCGCTTGAGATTGTCTGGTTAATGACAAGACAGTGGCACCATAGATCAACATCAGTTTTACAGTAGCTCAAAGTATCTCCGCTTGAGTTTGTCTGGTAGACTAGATTTACAGATTTCATTCATTATTTTCAAGATGGCTCAGGCTTTAGCTGTTTGAATTTTCATATTCTTTTCTATAGAATTTATTTCTCTTCGTAGGTACGCAGTTATAAATAATAATTATCTATCATTGTATAGAAAATAATCATAAATAACACTTATCTTTCATTAAAAAATAAACATAACTAACAAGTACTTATAATATACAAGGTGCGATTGGTAAATTCTTGCCATTTTATCTTTTTAATTTCGTGCATGCCCGTTTTTTTTTTGTTTTTTTTTTTGTTCTTTGGTCGATTGTACAGTATAATAGGGTCAGTTGGACACTCTCTATGAGAAGAAGAGCAGCCTTATGCAATTCTCAATGCCAGAAATTTGGAAATGGCAGGCTGCCCTGACTGTATTTGCTCTGGTACATACAATACGAACATATCAGAGTGTTCTGGGTTTGATCACTAGTGGTGGCAATGTTAAGACTCCGTTCATTTTCTGACAGGGCTTCAGAAATAAGTGCCTTGAGAATATAGTGCTTCCATGGTCAAGAAGGTGATTGCTAGAAGAAGACAGGACAGACCACCGTCCCACACAAGCAAGAGAAGCCAGTCATAGCTGTCAGACAACTTCTGCAATCACATCTACCCGAACATCTGATCACCTAACTTTCCACAGTGGAAACTCTTTATTATTTTGTGTGGGTCACAGTTCGACTAGAGACCAACAAAACTCCTTGCAAGACGAAAGATGAACTGAAGGTAAGGATTATGGCAACATTCACCAACCTGAACAAGAAGAGGAGCAGTAGATTTGTGCTCGTTGCCAATGGCAATTCTCTTTTGTATTTCAAAATATTTTTGTGCAATTTTTGTATACATATATAATAAATGAAATATCAGTGTTGTTTTTATTTTAGCATCACTTAGATTACAACTTTTTCATCTCCTACTCACGTGAAGTGGCTCCCCGCTATCTTTTCTACAAATATTTTCATGGCAATTGCTCTAACGGATTCTTTCCCTGATATACCGACCACATGTATTTACGCCTACTAATGATCGTCCTAATCCTGATTTTTTTCAATTGGAGTAGATAGACTAAACTATCGCCCGGTTTACACTCCACCCACGTCTATTGAACAGATTAAGAGGCTCATCCCTTGTTTCCTGTTTAGGATGCAGTTTCCGGTTTTCTCTTTCCCAATCTTCTCACTATTATGTAGCCCCTGCACATCAGTGGCATTACCGCCTTGCTCGGGGTGATACAATTTAAAAAAAATAGAGCGAGAAGCAGAGAACAGTGCAGTTTTGTCATATTTATGATTAGGATGCTCTATAAAAGGGAAATACAAATGACGAAGAGCTTGTACCTATGTTTTATCGGTTATAGAAAGGCGTTCGACAAAATACGCCACAAAGAATTGATGGAGATGCTCAGCAGCCTCAACATATTTAGCAGATATACAAAGATAAAAAGGGGCGTATGACGAGGATGTGGCTTTTCACTGGATCTATTCAACTTGTACAGCGAGACTATTCTGAGGACCCTAGATGTTATGCCATGATTCGTCATCGTAAGGCACAATTTGAACAACATAAGGTACATATATGAGACAGTGCTGATAGAAGACATGAAAATGAAACTACAAGACCTCCTACCGAATGCATGATCAACAGCAAAAAGAGCAGCCCAAAATGCCAAATAGAGGTGGGGAATTCTACAATCAAGTAGGTACAAAATTTCAAATATCTGGGAACTGTTCTAACAGAAGATGGAAAGTGCGACAGAAATTAAACGGCGAATTGGCATGGCAAAGGAGGCGTTCCAGAAGCCTAGAAGAGTATTAAGAAACAGAACAATTTCACTAGAAACAAAGAAAAGAGTACTGGATTGCTATGTAATGTCTATTCTTTGATATGGCAGTGAATGCTGGACAATATCATCAAAGATGAAGGAAAAACTTGAAGCAACTGAAATGTGGTTCCACAAAAGGATGCTGCGAATATCATGGATCGAGTATGTGAGCAATGATGAGGTCTTAGAAACGATAGAAACAAAAAGGAAATTAATACTGAGCATCAGGAAGAGACAGCTGAAGTTCCTGAGACATGAAATGAGGAAGGAGGGTTTGAAGAACCTGATACTAATAGGCCAGATAGAGGGAAAAACATAGAGGGAAAAGCAACGGATAACATATATGAAGAACCTAATAAGGTGGATGAGGAAATGAGGATTGCATGGTGTAACAGGAGAAGGCATGCTCAGAACCACCAGGGATAGGGAAACGTGGAAAGCTATAATCGCCTACGTCCTGAAGGGACAGGGCACATAGAAGAAGAAGAAGAATATTAATAATTTAGTGTCTCAGAGAATTAATTCCATCTGTTGCTCAAGGCTAATTCAGTGAAAACTTTTTAATAACGACATTTGTAGGATTTGTTGTACCGGTGGTGTAGTTGTCTATCGACCCGGGAAAAATAGCTAGTCGACTTTGAATATAATCTGGGTTCATTACAATTATTTTCGGGCATATATCCTTGAAAAAAAAGTATAAATCAATCGCCCAGAAGCTATTGCAAATTAACTTTTCTTGCCAATGTTGGCAGCACGTCTAGAAGATGGACAACTTTGAATTTCAATCTATAACACTATAATACCCACTCGTACACACAGTAAAAAGAACCTTCAGATATTGGAGGCCATCTACATTAAATCAAAGCAACCCACACTTAATAAAATTACATTTACATCTCGTGACAAGACATTATATTTCATTTAGACATATGTTCTGTTAACATTTCGGTCTCTCACATGGTGTGACGTCATAAAACCGCATTACAAATTTACTAACTGCGTCTGCTTTTCGGTGACTGTTATCGTCGCATAGCTATGTGTTTTATGTCAACACAAGATAATATCATTTTTGATTGTGGATTTCTTTATGTTAACGTCCCTATGACCTCTCTAAAGATGGCTCATTTGAATCGAAAGCTTAGAACCAGCATAATAATAAAAAATATCCAAATGTTGGAAATTTTTGTCTTTATTTTCTCCTGAAATTAAAGCCAAAATACGATGTTTAGAACGGCTCATGATGAAACATGATAGACATTCATTTTTTGTTATATTTAAAAAAAAATATTTTTAGAAAATTATCTACTGCCTCGATAAATCATAGATAGATAGATAGATAGAGAGATAGATATTCGAAATAATAGTCATTGTGAACTTAATGTTCACATATTATTATTATTTATTATTATTATTATTATTATTATTATTATTATTTCCTTTCATTCCAATTGTATCCACATTTCCTTTTCGATCCAACCAGAGAGAGTCATAAATGGCTTCTTTTACGTTTCTTTAAGGTATCAGCTACCAGGTATACTTTCAGTAAGTCTAGAACCTTTTCCAATCAATCTAAGGGCTCCACCTACAACTGAAAGTATTATTATTATTATTATTATTATTATTATTATTATTATTATTATTATTATTATTATTATTATGTCATTTTTCATCATATTTCGATTTCTGCTTTTCTCTCACTACCAACCAAGTCTGCGGGGAGACCTAAGGCAGGTCGTGGCGTGTTGTTATGGCCCCATTTCATGTTTTTTCTATCTTCCCTATCATCCCTAGCGTTACATAGATAAAGTTTTCCTTAGTGTGTGGGCTGTACTTAATAAGACAATTTTTGTATATCTCTTAAGCTGGGGCTTCTAGGGATTCTTTCAATGTGTTGTTTTGTTCCTTTGTTTATCATTCCAAGTGCACCTACTATCACTGGCACAACTCTTGTTTTCAATTTCCACATTTTTTCTATTTTAATTTCCAGGTCTTTATATTTTGACAGTTTTTCAAATTCCTTGGTTGCTATGTTACAATCCGCTGGACAAGCCATATCAATTAATAGACAAGTTTTCTCCTGGTTTTTAATAATAATGTCTGGCCTGTTTGCTTCAATTTTTCTGTCTGTGTAGATGGTGTAATCGCATAGAATGGTGACATCTTCTATTTCTGTAACCGGTGGTGGGTGATGTTCATATCAGTGTTTGTTTACAGATTTTCCATAATGTTTGCACATTGTCCAATGTAAATATTGCCCAACTCTATCGTGGCGATTTTTATATTCATTTGGGGCAAATCTCCATAAAATCGTTTTTCTACCTGGAAAAAATTAGAAACTTCACTCTGGAATAATGAGGAACAAAAAACATCAGCCAGTTAGTTAAGTGCCATAGGTAATACACGCTTTGACAATCATGCCTCACTCGATCCATGACAGACTAGACAAATGATTTCCATGCAATAGGTTGCCATTTCATTTTGTGGTAGACTGATTGCCACCCAAAGCTATTAGAACCAATCTGTTCTGCTATTCAACCCATAGCTGGGGAAGTAAAGACAGATTAATACCTTCCTCCAGGATATTTTCTTATAAGTGAATTCAAAGAACTCAACTGGAATTCGAACTCGGCTCTCATTCTGAAATGCATTCTCCACATCGCTCAAAAAGAGAAGATAAGAATCTAAAAAGTTAGTTTATTGACGAGTGAGTTGAATCACAAAAGAATCCTATAAATGCTTTAAATAAAAATTAGATGAAGAATTTCTTTCTTAAAAACGCGAAATTTGCCAAGACGCATAACCTTTTTGCTAAACCCTGTCCAAAAGAGCCGGACAATTTTATATACTAATAGTATAGCCCGGCGTTGCTCGGGTGTAATGAAAGCTTATATATATATATTATAGATTTTCTAAACTATTGTAAGAAATGCAACCTTGAAACTTCTGAATAGCGTTTCTTATGTCTTTGTCTATGAGTGTATCAAATTTGATTAAAATCGGACCACTCCTTCTATAACCCGATTTTTTCGATTATCTACACAAAACCTAGCTAAGAACACTCGCAGACGCTTATAGTACAACTGTGTAAATTTTCAAGAAAATCGGTTCAGCCGTTTCAGAGTCTATAGGTAACGACCGCACACATACACACACAGACAAAGTTCCATTTATAAATAAGTTTAGATATTATTATGTTTATTTTGTTATTATTTCGATAGGTTAACAAGAGAGCAGATCATATGGATCATTTAATGATTGTAAAACTCAATAAAATATTACAACTTCTATCAAATTATTGGATAATAAATAAAGAATATTAACAATAACCCAATCCTGTTATTAATAAACAGATTTAGAAATTATGTTTAGTCAGTCTTCGTATCATTAACTAATAACGTCAAATTGTCATATGTAAGGTAAAATTAAACAAAATACACGTTTTTTAAAAAATAAACAGACAACGCAATAAATTTTGAATGAGTGAGTAGTTAGCACTGTGTTACTTACGTATGGTGCTGTAAATGCATTTATTGAAATAGAGTCATCATAAAAGTTGTACTTAATTAGGGGGAAAATATCAATTAGTACTAAGTATATCAAGATTTGAATTTGCATGCGTCAAACACTAAAATCGACCAAAATATTTTGAAACTGGGGTGTTTAAAATATACAATAAATATCATTGGGGATATCTTAGTGATTTTATAATGTACAACTGAACACATCAGTATTTTCCCATTTTTGCTACAGGTGGTTATGTTCAATTTAAATACATACCTTAATGAAGTATATAATTTTTATTATTATTATGATAGATAGATAGATAGATAGATAGATAGATAGATAGATAGATAGATAGATAGATATGAACAAACTGGGATAGATATGAACAGATTGAGATAGATAGATAGATAGATAGATAGATAGATAGATAGATAGATAGATAGATAGATAGATAGAGTTGCTTGTATAAACTGACAAACTGGCTTTACCTGTGGCCTCGTAATGCATGTACAATAGAGCTTCTCATCGAGGAGAGTTGCTGCATACAACGTATGCAACTGCACTTGTGCACTTAGCTTAATACATCTGACATCGGTTCCTCACCGCATAAACCCGCATTGTGCAGTTCAACATCGATAAATTTAGACGTAATAACACGGGATTCCGCCATTATTCTTAAGACAAATGCTAGACGAATGCGTAAGTTTAACATGGTGGGAAGAAAGGCTTTGAAGAAGGGTTATCTATAGGAATTTACGATGCATTAATTAAATGTCATGTGCCTGGTGATGGCTCAAATATTAGTTCGTAAGCCTGGGTTCATTTGGTTTATGTCTGTCTTCGATGAAATAAATGTTGACCTGCAAAGAAAACAAATATCGCATTTACCGTTCATATTACTTTTGCAAATGGCAAAATAGGAATAGATAACGTGAAAATTATATATATACAATTTGTGTTTTTTTTTGTTTTGTTTTTTTATTTCGAATACACATCAGCTAATACGTGCTAACATAAAAATCTTCTTAAAAATATGGCCTTTGTTTATACTGGATACTGACTAAAGATGGTTTTAAAAGAATATTTCGTTATTCATTTTATTCAGTAATACACTTCTTGGATGCATTGTGTTAGCCTAAAAGTGATATATACTTTCATAGTAAAATAACATTAAAAGGATTTAGTTTTTCTTTGTTTTTTTTTAATCGAGTTCACCCCAGTCTAGGCAGAAAGCTACTAAGACAAAAATAATAATAGTCTAGTGGTCAGTAGATAGCGATTGATATTGCATTTATGTCTTTGAAGAAAACAAATGGGTTAAATAGAAAACAAAAGGCTCATAAATATTCCAAAATAAAATATCGGTCCCTCCTGAGAAATCCAACAAATAATATATATATATATATATATATATATATATAATAGATGTTTTCTAATAGATAGCGTTCCCATAACTGCATGTATATAGTTTCAGATGGTAACGCATCTCTAAGAAAGTACTATAAACAACTTTGAAATTCAGTGTATATCATTTCGTTAAAGTGAAACAACTTTGTTTCATAGCGTGAAACATGTCAGATATCGTGCCAAAGAAAGTGCATTTGTAAGTTCATGAAGTAATGCATCCAATTCTTCGTCTTCAAATTTCGGTGCGCCAGAGCGTTCTTTATCATTTAATATCAAAATTACCATTTTTGATGAGCCAAAACCAAACTATGCATGTTATTTCTTACAGAGCATGGTCATTGTAAGTCTTAAGAAAAATTCTGTGAAATCAGATGCAGATTTCTTTTGAATAAAGTAGTGTAGTAATACATTACTTTTCATGAAAAATCAGCGAGAACCTGTTCAAGGCCCTAATATTATTCTACTCACTAACTTTATTATAACTAAAACTGAAAAGAATTTAATTAAAATCGACAGAAAATTTGCCACAACTACATCTAAAACAATAACAAATTCAATAACTACAATAAAAATTACAAGCCTGAAAAAAACTACAACAATAAAAACTACAAAACTGAAGGAAACGCAAGGATTGCCAAAACAATTATATCTGAGAATCCTTAATAATTTTAAATAAAAGACAATATGAACACAAAAGAGACATTTAGAAAAAATGCACAAAATGCATTGGTTGTTTACCATAACAAAACTGAACACAAATTTGACATGAAAAATGCTACTATAATAAAAAGAGAAAAATAATTTACTAAGAAGAAAATGTCTAAAAAGTGCTTTAATCGCTAAGACGAAAATGTATAGAAAGTGCTTTAATTTCTGAAACAAAAATGTCTGGAAAAGTTCTGTAATTGCTAAGGAAAACATGTCAAGAAAGTGTTTTATTTTCTAAAACAAAAATGTCTAGAATGTACTTTAATTTCTAAGACGAAAATGTCTAGAAAATGCTTCAATCGCTAGTTTAGCTACAGTAAATTTGCTTCAGGATTCCTACAACGTTTCACCATTCTTAGCAGATTTCCTGTTATCACAGTGTGAGATATTTGAAAACGAAGATGATGGAAACAAAAAGAGAAAAGAATATAGATAAATTTGGCGAGATTGCAAAAACAATTCTCTTAAAAATTTTTTAAACTATCAGTGTCTTCCGTCCATGTGCATGTCTAGTCACAACAACGTCAACAAACCCTATCCAATGAATCCTAATGGATGAAATAAAACCTGTCACAAAGCTTTTTCTATTTTTTTACAACTGACGTAAGATAAAATGTATTTTTATTAATATATGATTAATAGCTCTATTTATACTACAATAAGCACTCTTTTATTAACATCTATATAAGATTTTTTATACATGTGTATCTAAACTTTGTCTGTGTGTGTATGTGTGTGTGTCTGTGTGTCCGTTAACTATAGACTCCGAAACGGCTGAACCGATTTTCTTGAAAATTTACACAGTTGTACTATAAGCGCCTTCGAGTGTTCTTAGCTAGGGTTTGTGTCGAGGTACCCCTGATAAATATCGAAAATCGATAATCGAAAAAATTGGGTTATAGAAGTTGTCCGATTTTAATCAAATTTGATACACTCATAGACAAAGACATAAGAAACGATATTCAGAAGTTTCAAGGTTGCAGTTATTACAATAGTGCAGAAAATCGATAATATATATATAAGGCAAAATGTTTGTGTGTCTGTTTATCTGCCTGTATATGTGTGTGTCTGTTTATCTGCCTGTATGTGTGTGTGTGTCTCTTAATCTGCCTGTATGTCTGTATTGTTTTCAGTTTCAGTTATTTTAGTTTTTGCTTCGGGGTAGATATAATTGTAGTTGATAGTCTCAGCCATGATACCATTTACTCAGAGGACTTATTTAGCCTTCAAAATTCAGTTTACGACGAAAAAACTTATTTGATGTCGATAGCAGGAAATCAAAATTTGACTTACATCCATTCATTTTGCTTTCAGTCTACGGTTTTGCTTTAACTGGAAACAACTATTGCTTTTTAGCATTTCGTGCCAACGTCCAAAGAGTCTCCGGGACCATGGATTAGTTTTAAAGCTTTCATTACATCCGAGCAACGCCGGGCTCTACTGCTAGTATTTATTAATTTACAACTATATATATATATATATATATATATATATATATATATATATATATATATATATATTTCGGTGACTGGTGTGTGTATAACCCACTTATATTTAACACCCTAAATTTTCCCTTCTTTAATTCCATTAGCCTATGACTTCGGGGTTGGCGTCTCTGACTGACAACAAATCGGTCGAGTTTCGATCCCGGCCAGAAGTGGATGTCTACCCACACTCATGAGCTGGTATACTGCGAAACAGGGTTGTATGTGAATGACAATAAAATTTACTTGAAGATGACTGCACTTATAAAGTACTGCAATTAACCTTTTTATTTAATTGTTCATACAAATCTATTCTTTCTGGGCACAAAAGTTTTAAAACTGTATAAAAGTCAAATACATGCCAACTTTAAGCAAGAAGAATTTTCTCTTAGAAATATAATGAAGAAATACACAATCTCAGTCAACCTGAACAAGAAAATTAAATTAATTATCTATTACAAAAATTTAAACCAGCTAACTTTATCATTTTTAAAAAAATACACAATAATAAAAATTTATACTGCAAAGAACTAATATTATATACAAGTTCAAATGCCCCTTAAAGAACTGTGTTCCTGATCAAACTAATTTCATAAATAATTATATAGGTAATACCACTACATGCTTATCTAGATAACTCATGTTATGCCTGTTCGACCATAGCTCCTTTAGAACTCATTTAAATACACACGAAAACCTACCAAACTCCATTCAAAACATACTAGTAAATAGTACAAGTATAATAACCTCATTGGCATGTAAAAAGAGATTAGAAATAATGGAAGCTCTAATAATAAAAAGAGACTAGCCAACGCTCTATAACATTAGCTACGAACATGGCCACAATGTGCTCACGGTTTTTGGAAACAAACATAAAAACCATAAATTTAGCTATAAATAAATTTCATCCTAGATAATGGCTGAAAGAATAGCCAACATTGCTCGGATATACATTTAAACAACTTTTCTTGGCACAATCTGCAGACAACACCACCGTTACAAGATCCGGATATTTTTTTATATAACCCAGGAAAGGATCGTTGCCATTTTTTCACACATAGTTGGCTAGCCGAATTAACCAAATACGTGAAAAATTTAAAAGAAAAAATGGTAAAGATTGTGCCAAGAAAAATGGTTGGCTGTAATATTATTTCTAGAACGAGAAAGGTTTCTAGAACGATGAATGGTTCGAAATAATTTCCGGGTGTATACATATTAGAAAATAATTTTGGGCTGGAACAAAGACGGACGAAATTTATGTACAATATTATTTCACTATTTTTAACTCCAACCATATTTTCAATTCCCCCATATTTTAACTCCACCCATATTTTGAATTTCCTGTTATGCGTTCTAAACTTCCTACTACGCGTTCACAAAGTTAGATAATCAGTTTGTATTAACTCTGCTCTCCGACTAGAGTGAGGTGTGACATAAGGACGTTTTTTAATGTGGAGAACCCGAACGCTAACGTGTAGACCAACGCTCAAAGATTACCTTGCCACCACTCACGCGGTAACTGGATACGAAACTTGTCTTAGCATATCTAAGCTTGTCCTAACAGATCCCACAGACTCAGCAAAAGGCACGTCGGTGCGTTGGAATTTGGATATTTAATAGCTCTACATGTTATATATATATAATATATATGTTATATATATATATATATATATATATATATATATATATATATATATATTGAGGTCTTTTTAATATTACTGCTTAATGGTTTAATTTGACTATGATTAATAACTGTTTAATATATATATATATATATATATATATATATATATATATATATATCAGAATAATGACTTGATAACAAAGAACAAAAATACAGATCTGAATAAATATAATTTCATATACTATTTTATATATCTATATGTAATACTCGGTCCTAAGCTGCCTTTCGACCAACGCTTCTTCAGGGACTAATATTATATTCGACTATATAGCGAAGAATTCCAGAAGATAATGCTGGAACACGTTTAAAATTACGATTATTATAATTACATAATAATACGATTAAAATAAATATTAACATGCCCCCAAAATTTGACCCTAGGCTATGTTCTATTTATCTTAAATTGCCTTGGCTTGGTAGAAAATGTCTAGAGTTTCTTCTTATTGTTTCTTCCACATTTTTGTCAGCCAAATTACGTGTTATTTTTTACACTCGTTCGGTTTTTACAACATTATCTAAAGTCCGTCCACCCTATCATAATAAAAGTTTACTCATCTACAAGTTCAGATGTCAGTGTGAAGCTGAATATATAGAGCAGACGAGTCTTAGGTTAGAATAAAAAAAAATAAGCCAACACGTTCCCAAACAAATTAAAATTATCACTGGAGATTTGAATATTAAAGTAGGCAATGGTGGGGGGTATAACAGTTTGCTAATTCGGAATAAGAAACTGGAATGACCGAGGAAAATGGGCTTAATGATGCACAGCTAATGACCAGGTAATAACCAATACCTGGTTTCAAGAACTCCCAGAATGATTGTGGAGATGGCGAAACCCAGGAGGAAACACGAAAAACCAAATCGACTATTTAACTATAAACAGAAGATTCAGGAATGCAATTGTTCATTGCAAAACTAATCAAAGTACCGATTGCGGAGCGATCCCTCCACATACATACACACAACGTTTATATGTAAACTAAAAATGTAACATTAAAGATTGAAGAAGCCTAGTGCAGCAACAAAACTGCAATACAACAGGCTTGTGGAACTGAAAGAAAAATACACGGACAATGTGAAAAAAATGTGGGATGAATTGGAAATAGAAAATTGAAATGACACACTAAAAGAAGCTAAGAGCCACCAGGAATAGGGAAACGTGGAAAGCCATAATCGCCTAAGTCCTGAAAGGACAAGGCACATAGAAGAAGATATAGGCCTACTGTTTATAAAAAATTATAATGTGGATATAAAGTGGGGGGGGGGTCAAATCTATATTATAATCAATATAAAAAGTGATTCCACATTTTGTGGCCATGCTGGTTTGCATACATTTATATTCTAGATTTATGGGCTTGAGCTAGTGGATGGCAGAGTGGGGTTTGGGTGGTGTAACAGGAGAAGGCTTGTTTTGAGCCACCAGGGATAGGGAGACATAGAAAGCCATGATCACCTAAGTCCTGAAAGGACAGGGCACATAGAAGAAGATATAGGCCTACTGTTTATAAAAAATTATAATGTGGATATAAAGTGGGGGATCAAATCTATATTATAATCAATATATAAACTGATTCCACATTTTATGGCCATGCTGGTTTGCATACATTTATATTCTAGATTTATGGGCTTGAGCTAGTGGATGGTAGAGTGGTGTTTGGGTGGTGTAACAGGAGAAGGCGTGTTAAGAGCCACCAGGGATAGGGAGACATAGAAAGCCATGATTGCCTAAGTCCTGAAAGGACAGAGCACATAGAAGAAGATATAGGCCTACTGTTTATAAAAAATTATAATGTGGATATAAAGTGGGGGAATCAATATATAAACTGATCCCTCATTTTGTGAACATGCTAGTTTCTATACATTTATATTCTAGATTTATGGGCTTGAGCTAGTGGATGGCAGAGTAGGGTTTGAGTAGTGTAACAGAAGAAGGCGTGTTAAAAGCCACCAGGAATAGGGAGACCTAGAAAGCCATGATCGTCTACGTCCTGAAGAGACAAGGCACATAGAAGAAGAAGAAGAAGAAGAAGAAGAAGAAGAAGAAAGAGGAGGAGGAGGAGGAGGAGAAGAGGAGAGAGAGCAAGCAATAACACAGATATACCGATGGACCGGAAATATTAAATACCAAAGTGAAAGCTACACTGGTCAAATTGAATAGAAACAAAGCAGCAAGGCCAGACGGTATTTTAATAGACAAGCAGACAGCCTTAGACAATTCTTTTACTTCTATGTGCCTTGTCCTTTCAAGACGTACGCAATCATGCCTTTCCACGTCTCCCTATCCCTGGTAGCTCTTAGCACTCTTTCTCCTGTTACACCATGCAACCCCCGTTCTGTCATTCACATACTCAGGACCTTCAAATATGTTATCCTCTGCTTTCCCCTGCCTCTGTTTTCCTCTATCTGGACTGTTAGTATCAGATTCTCCAAGCCCTCATTCATGTCCCAGGAACTTTAGTTGCCCTTATTGCATGTCCAAGGGACTTTAGTTGTCTCTTCCTGATGCTCGATATTAATTTTCTTTTCGTTTAAATGAAGTCTACAACATGATGAACAGAGCGCGCAGTGTAGTTTCGTCAAAGTTACTGGAACAAGAAATGCAATTTTTATGCTCAGAATGTTATCAGAAAGAGCAATACAAATGCAGAAGAACGTGTACCGGTGTTTCATAGACTACGCAAAAGCATTCGACAGACTACGCTACAAAAACTGGATAGAGATGCTCGGCAACCTTGTCATATTCGAAAAAGACATTAGAATAATCGATAGTTGAAAGTTTTCCTGTTCTATTTAAGTTCAATATATCTTCAAGAAGTATCTGTTCATTTAAGAAGCATGTACGAGAATCGATCAACATTATAGAGAATGGTGCTATAAAAAGAAAACTACAACGCGTATCAATTCAGCATTTAATTTCCATCAAACCAATCCCCTTCTGAAGCCACACACTTTATCCAGCATAGTTTCCATTGTTGGACGAATTCATGGAGATCCTTCCTTGCTTCGTCGCATCTTCTTGGATTACACCGACGTTTAGAAATCATGTTCTTTTCAAATGAGATTTGATTTTTAGAAAAAAGAAGTGGCAAGTGGTGACATCTTTGGAATAGGGTGGTTGTTAAATCTGGGGAATCTTTTTCCTGACCCAAAACTGCTGATCCATGGAAACTATGTGATGTAGTGAGACGTCCACACTCTACACACTCTTTTAAGCATTTATATAAACAATAAAAGTGAATGAGAACGTTATAACTTAGTGTGCATTTCATTCTGTTTCATTCCAGGTTCATTCCAGTTTCATTCCAGTTTCATTCTGCATACTATACAGTCCAAATACTTTTTGATCACTCCTCATATCTTCAAGGCCTGTGCAAAACTGACCCTCTACAGCTTCATTGTGCTTAATATTTGTAAACTGTGTATTGTCATAAAATTTTCTTGAGAAAGACAGCATACTGGTTTTTCATTTCATGCTTTGGGTTCAAAACTGTCTTTCTCAAATGGTTCCCAATCAATAACCGAGTGTGGTCTACTCGGTTATTCAACCCACAGCTGCAGTAGATAGAAGTTCACATCTCCTTTAAGGATATAACTGATTTGAGTTCAGTTATGTCTTTCTCCGAGATTAGCTGTCAACCAAAGCTAAACAGTTCATTTCTGTTCCTATTTAGTTGATATCTATTTGCTATTTTACCATCAGTATCTTCTTCTATATGCCATGCCACTACAGGATGTGGATGATAGTGGCTCTTCACAAATGCATGTTCTTTGTAAATTCTATCTTTTCATTGTCACTCCTAATCTCTGTTCTAGTACAAATATACCCAAACTCGTTAGATAGGGTTATGCGATTCTTTTCTCTGCCCCTCTTAATTTTGATGTCCGGTCAATGTCATTTTCTGTTAAATATAAGTGTTCTTATTGTTTTTATTTCTCTAAAAGTCTGTCCTTGCTAACATGTTCACTTCATGATATTCCCAGCATCCTTCTGTAGAACCACATTTCTGTTGCTTCAAGTCTCTTCAGTGACATAAAATAAGACCGATATTACATAACAGTTCAATACTCTTTACTTTATTTCTATCAAGATTTTCTTTTTTGGTAGACATCTTTCATTTTACGTTATCCGTTAAAACTCTTCCTATATATTTAGATTATTTGTATTTGATTGGTTTTGGCACGAGTAAGTTGGTATTCGCATGGTAGGATCTTTTTTTACTGAAAAACCATACATTCTGTTTTCTTGAAATTGATAATTCTTACATCCTTCTTGCTTCTTACTTTGTGCAAACCCTTCTTAGGAGGATAAAATAATTAATGCATTTTTAAAGATCTTTAATGTGTAATGAATGTCAACTTTCCCATTCAAGCACTAAATCGTTTCGTCTATTCCATGATCTGTGCTATCTTTGAAAAATTGGAAATGGAATTAATGAAGCCAAACAGCACAATGTGTTGAAGGGTGGAAAAAAGCGAAAAACTATGAAATGAAAATGGAGTAAAAAATGCACCAACGAAAACTGCAATTTATTATGCATTAATACATTGTTGAAATAGAAAGGTAACCCATGAGGACAGCAAACATATAGGGATATCTCAATTGAATTCACATTGTGAAAGTATTAATAAACATTATATTAACTATGCTCTCATTGTCTTATTAAAGTCAATTCCTCATTGGCTAGTAAGTGTTGATATGTCATTAAAGCTTCTCTTACTGTAACGACATTATCCCAAACGTAAACGAACGTATAAAAAACGGATGGCTCACAAATGATATTCTTGATATAATGCAAAGGAGAGAGAAAACAATGTCAAGAAATGGAACAGAACACAGACAACTACACAATAAAATAAGGGAAAAAGTCAGACAGGCTAAATAACAATGGCTCAGCGAAAAGTATGCTGGAATGTAATGATCGAGTATCCCAAAGAAATTATATATGCATAAAATGAATTATTACAAGAAGATATGCATGAAAAATAGAACAGGACGAAATACCTGATCAACAGGATGCATAAAATCTAAGGATGAGTTTTTCTCATATTAGAGAAAGAAAAATATTTCAGCGATGAGACGAATATATCGGAGATCTCTTCTACAATGAAAGGGAACAACCGCAATACACAGAAATACTGACGGGCCTGTAATATTAAAAACCAAAGTGGAAGCTAAACTCGCGAAAATGAAAAGAAACGGAACAGCAAAACCAGACGAAAATTTAAAAGAGCTGCTTACAGCCTTAGACAATTTCGGCATAGACAAGATTACAGAAATAATAAATGAAATCTATAACAGTGGCGATATACCAGAATACCTAAGCAGATCAATTTTCATGGCACTGCCCAAGAAAACAGGTACAAACGAATGTGAACTCTATCGACCAATCACCTTAATGAGTTACATAATTAAAACTCATCACTCGGATTCTGATGAATAGAGCACGCATCGGAATAGGGCCAAAGTTAGGGCAAAAACAGTGAATCAGAAAGAACAATACAAATACAGAAAAACGCGTACCTGTGTCTTATAGTCGCCCGATAAATTACGCCACAAAGATCTGTTAGAGCTGCTTGGCATCCTTGACATATTCACAAAAGATAATGAAATAACAAAGAACCTATATTGCCAGGAAACCACCAACATACGGACAGAAAAGGAATTCAACAAATTCAGATCACTGGTGCCCCCTAGGTATGAATTTGCACGAGATGCTAGATTAGACAACTAGGTCCCATCCCTTTACAGTGAAACAGATAAGATGTAACTGCAATTTTTACTCCAACAGCTTCTTTTCTCGCACTTCCCGCCTGAGGAATTCCCTTCCGTATACTTGCTTCCCCGACAGCTACAATTTTCAGGAGTTTAAACGTAAGGTCAATAGACACCTCCTAACACACTAACTCGCAACCATTCTCTCAAACACTCTTCCCATCTACGCAACCCTCATCCTTGGTATCCTTACCCGTCTATCACCCTCTCTCTGACATTTCCTATATCTAACCACCCTTTCTCATCATTTTCCCCTATATAACCCCCGAACCACTCTTTCACATCACTTTACCCTATGTAACCCTCTAACCACTCTTTCTCATTGCATTCCTCTATGTAACCCCCAATCACTCTTTCTCATCACTTTCCTCTATGTAACCCCCTGCGCAACAGTGGCAGAGAAATGCCTTGTTTGGGGTGAAATGATTAAAAAAATACAAAAATAGAAAGGGGTGTAAGACAAGGATGTGTCTTCTCACTGGATCTATTCAATCTGTACAGCAAAACAATTCAGAGAGAACTAGAAATGCTACCATGATTTATTATTAGGAGCAACTATATTAACAATATTAAGATATGCATACGACACAACGCTGACAGCAGACATGCAAAAGAAACTACAAGACCTTCTACAGAATGTAGCAAAGAAAGCGAGAAGAAAGTACTAAACATAAACTATAAGAAGACAGAATTTATGGCCATCAGTAAAAATAGGAGTCTAAAATTACAGGCCGGAAATGCTAAATTTAAGCAGGTACAAAAATCTAAATACTTGGGAAGTGTTCTAATAGAAGACGGAAATTGCGCTACTGAGATTCGAAGACGAATTGGACGCATTCCAAAACCTAAGCAGAGAATTGAGAGCCAATAAATTCTGTTGGAAACAGGAAAAAAAGTACTGAAACTCAAAGCAACAAAAATGTGATTCTATAGAAGAATGCTGAAGACACTATTGACCAAACATGTGAGCAATCACGAGCTTTTCGAGAGAATGAAAATGTAAAGGAAACTTATACTTAGCATCAGGTAGAAACAGTTGAAATATCTATGGCACATAATGAGGAGATAGGGCTTAGAAAATTTGGTATTCACAAGACAGGAATTGAATCGGTCTAACAATACCATGGACTGAATATGTGAGCAATGACAAATTTTTAGAGAAAATGGAAACAAAAAGGAAACTTATACTTAACATCAGAAAGAGTCAGTTGAAATTTCTAGGGCACAAAATGAGAAAAGAGCACTTGGAAATTTTTATACTTACAGGACAGGAATTAAATCGGTCTGAGAATACCATGAGTGAATATGTGAGCAATGAAAAGTTTTATAAAAAAATGGAAACAAAAAGGAAACTTATTCTTAACATCAGGAAGAGACAATTGAAGTTTCTATGGCATGTAATGAGGAAGCGGTGCTTAGAGAATCTGATACTTACAGGGTGGATAGAGGGAAAGAGGTACAGGGGGAAACATTGCATGACATACTTGATGGGCTTAATCAAATGGATGGCTAACCAGGGTTTGTGAGAAGACAAAAATATATTAGGAGCTACAATAGACAAGAAGATATGAAAAGTGGTGTCTGTCTTGAAGAGACACCGAACATAAAAGAAGAAAGGATGCAATTGTATCATATACGTCATCAAGCAACTTCAAGAAATTGCTAACAGGAAACTGTATATCTATTTTGTCGACCTCGCTGGTACATATGACTACATCAACAGAGACCTCTTCTTCTCATCCATTGCAACTTGCCTTCCAAGCTCCGGATTCAATGGATATATCGATCTAAGTGAACATCTGCATCAATCTAAAGAATTTTATATGACTTCAGAGGATCCCAAAACATTCCAGACTTCATCAGTCAATTAAGTGATTCATACTTAAGCGATAATGTCTCATTCGATTAATGATTGACTAGTTAGAATTTTTTTTCTCAGTAGGTTGCTTACTTTTTATACAACCCAATCCGTTCTGCTGCTATTTAACCCATAGCTGGAAGGAGAAGAAATGGATTTATACTTTTTTCAAGCTTACTTGCGCGTAATTGAATACAACGAATTCAACTGGGATTCGAACTCGGCTTCCCGATTTCTCATTCTGAGCTCATTACATCCAAACGCGCAGCTCTTCAGCAAAGTGGAAATGGAAACCCCAGTTTATTTACTCTCTACCTAGACTCTGCCCTACGCATTTAGCAACACGTATGCGATGAGATATTTTTTTTTTCATTCTATAACTTATCCTTTAGTTTATATATGACAGGGAAATGGTCGCTTCAGGAGTTGGTACTTGGATATGTTTTGCAGTGATGAAGGAAAGACTAGTCGCTCAGTTAGTTAAGTGACATACGTGATACACGCTTTGCGTAATCATGTCTCGAAAGAGACATGACTGACTGGGCAGAAGATTATCCCGCAGTAGGTTGCCATTGATTTCCGCGGTAGACTGGTTGCCAGCTAAGGCTATAGAACCCAATATGTCCTATTATTTAACCTATAACTGGAGGGAAGAGACGGATTGATACCTTTCCCAAGGGTATTTGTGCGTAAGTGAATGCCATGAATTCAACTGGAATTCGAACTCAGCCCCCCGATTTGTCGTTCTGAGTCGATATCCACTGCACCATAAAGCGCATCCAGTTGTTGTTTTCGACTACTGCTGCAACGAAGTCGGCGTGCGGCGGCGGTGGCGTCGTCGTCGTAGTCGTAGACGTTGACACATCGCATTGGCGGCGGCGGCGGCGGAAATGGCAACGGCTAACGGCAAAACGCGGACGACGTGCAGCAGCGCCAGCAGCGAACCACGGAAGGAGGTAACGGTGCGCCAGGGCTAGATGGACGAGATCTAACGCACACAACAGGCTGCTGGTTAAAGACTAGAAGCAACCGAAATGTGGTTCTACAGAAAGATGCTGAGGATACCATAGACCGAACATTTTAGCAATAAAGAGGTTTTGAAGTGAAAGGAAACGAAAAGAAAACTGATACTTAACACCAGGAAAAGACAGCTGATGTTTCGGGGATATGTAATGAGGATAGTGGGCTTGAAGAATCTGATACTCAAAAGGTATATAGAGGGAAAGAGAGACAGGAGAAGGCAATGCATGACATACTTGATGAACTTGTGCAAATGGATGGCAGAAGAGGGTTTGGTTGGAGTAACAAGAGAAAAGGTGCTAAGAATTTCAAGGGATAAGGAGATGTGGAAAGCCATGATCACTTACGGCCTGAAGAAGCACGGCACATAAAAGAAGATGCTGCATCTTAAACGAGTCGAACGACAGAAGGCAACAATATCAATTTCCCTCCTAAAGCCAGTGTATTAATTATGAGGAAGAACTATGCTGCCAACATAAGTATTCAGAGATGAGATAAGAATGATTTTGAACAGAAAACCAACATCCTCTGTTTAGTGTCCCAAGAAATTGATTCTAGATAAAGCTTTCCAAAACAGAAACTATTATCTAGAATTTGAATGAAATCTAAACTAGTACTTACCCCAAATCTACCAGAAAAATGTGAAATTAGTAAGTACTAAATATTTCAGATACCTAGCCTTGGCAGCGTTAGAAATAGTTTTGCCCAGCACTACTAATTGCTACAAAACAAAATCCTAAATCTAAAATCTTCAGTCATGTTCTTAAATAAAATAACATGTCAAGTTCTTAAATAGTCTCGTCACATCAAGACTTTCATATGGGTTTCATGTGTTGTACCAAACCCACTCAGAATTATCTAAACTGTCAGCTGTATACAATCTCTACTTAAGATCAATGGTGAAAAAATCTCTGGGCGAGTGAAACGTTCGAGCCTTGTCAAAGATTATCCTTCTTTGAACATTGTGGAATGGTACTACAGAATCACAAAGAACTGTAGCAAATAACAAAAACAAATTAAATCGATAGCAAAAGAGCTCAAAAAGAAAATTAATTACATAATTAAGATGATAACATTTCAAATCACTGAAAATAGGTTTGGAAGGAAACCTCTACCAATACCAAAATGCTACTGACCTTAAAACATATGTTGTTCAAATTGTGGCCTCCGAGGACAAATCTTGGCATAACATTTAAGATCCTTAGAATAGTCTCGCTGTACAACTTGAATACATCCGGTGAAAAGCTACATCCTTGTCTTACGCACCTTTCTATCTTTGAGAGCCGAATTTCAATTCAAAGCCGATTCGTTATATTCTGATTCGCGCAAATACACTTGGAAAAGGTATGAAACACGTCTGTCCCAGTAGATATGAATTAATTAATAGGATTTTTATCGTTAAATTATTATATTCTCACAATCCAAAAATATTTTCAGCTTTTAAATAAACTGCAAAACGTTGATGAACAGTAAACCACAAATCAAACTATATAATAAGCTATCAGTTCAGTATCTATGCTGATGACATATCTATATACTCCCGTTTAATAGCAAATCTGATTGGGTCGATAAGATCTAATTGGCATCTGATCTTAAACGTTTCCTGCCAACTGATGCAAAGAATTGCTTCTTAATTGTAAAACCTCCAAAACAAAACTGTTTTTATTGATCACTTGAGAGACACCATTCTGCCTCTAATCCGTATGACTGATACTAATCTCCAGGAGAGTGATTCATTGCACCTTCTCAGATTAACGTTCTTTGCTGACATTATGAAGTGGAAAGATTATATTGAATCAATTACTAGGTCTATTGCTAGGAAAGTTGATTCACTGTCTCATGTGACAATTTTTTTCTTTCCAGAATCTTTCTTACATATTTAGAAGTCTACCATTCGTTCATACTTCGAGTTTTACTGTTACATCTGATCGAGTGTTCTGCTATATATTTGCAGATTCTTAATAAAATCGAAGGAAGAATTTGCAATTTTATTGGTTCTGACTTGAAATCACGGCTTCTGTAACTTTCCAACTGCCATAATGTGCCTTTTGTGTAAATACTTTTAAGGTAGATACTCTGATGAATTCTCCTATATGTTACCTGCACTTTATGAATTTAAACGCAATACTAGATTGATAACAACGTCTCATTAATTTAGAATTTAATTGGCTAAATGTAACCGTCAGTTCAATGCTAACAAATTTTTTCTCTTGCACTTCTCGCTTGTGGAACTCACTTCCAGCTTTTTCTTTTCTTCTGACCTGATTAATAACGATAAAGTATGTTACGAAATAACATATTTTCGTAACAACATTTATCGTAAATAATCAGGCCAGTAGAAATAAATATATGAATATACTGTTTGATTAAAAACTTAACATATATTCAAATACTAGTATCGATTAAAGATAATGTTCATACAATAAAATTATATATATAGTAAATAAACATTAATATTGATTATATGTAATAGTGTTAATATTCAGATTTAAATAATAATATACGTGTCAAAGACTATTATTTATATAGATAAAAAATTTTATTCTTACATATATACATACACACACACAGACATATATAATATATTATCTAAAAATAGAGTTATAAGTTATGCCATATTATGGATAAAAATGCTCAATATAAGGGATAGAGCGTATGTCAATATAAAAGTGTACACTGCAATCAAGACAAAGCTACAACATTCTGCTTTATGATTTAATGTAAACTTCAGGTCATGCGTTTTATGCCTGTTTCTTCTTCTTTGTGCCCTGTCCCTTCAGGACGTATGCGATCATGGCCTTCAACGTCTCCCTATCCCTGGTGGCTCTGAACACGCCTTCTCCTGTTACATCATGCAACCCTCGTTCCATCATCCACCTGATTAGGTCCTTCAAATATGTTATCCCTTGCTTTCCCCTTGTCTCTCTTTTCCTCTGTATGGCCTGTTAGTATCAGCTTCTCCAAGCCCTTTTTCCTCATTGCAAGTACAGGAACTTCAGCTGTCTCTTCCTGATGCTCAGTATTAATTTCCCTTTCGTTTCCATCATTTCTAAGACCTCATCATTGCTCACATGCTCAGTCTATGATATTCGCAACATCCTCCTGTAGAACCACATTTCAGTTGCTTCAAGTTTTTCCTTCATCTTTGATGATATTGTCCAACATTCACTGCCATATTGAAGACCCGACATCATATAGCAATTCAGTACTCTCTTCTTTGTTTTTAATTGTTTTTAATCTTTGTTAATTGTCCTGTTTCTTAATACTTTACTCAACTTCTGGAATTCTTCTTCCGTCATGCCAATTCGCCTTCGGATCTCCGTGTCGCACGTTCCGTCTTTTGTTATAACTCTTCCCAGGTAATAAAATTTTTGAACCTGCTTGATTTTAGTATCCCTACCTGTATTTAGTATTTTGGTTGCTCTTTTTACTAATGACCATGCATTCGGTTTTCTTGCAGTTTATTTGTAGTCCTTTATTGTCACTCTCTTCAGCTATCTTCTGTAAGAGGCCTTGTAGTTTCCTTTCTGTGTCTGCTATCAGGACTGCATCATCTGCGTACCTTAAGTTGTTTAAATTGTGGCTTCCGATGACGAATCCAGAGTTCATTTAAGTAACAAAATCTATTGTATTATCCTAATTTTTACTAAGTAGAACGTAACGCTCATATTTTCTCTTATTCTTACTGCCATTACGTAGAGATAATTGTGAATCCGAATGAGGTTATTTATAGATATTGGGTAATGGTGTTTGTTATATTTTTTATTGTTGATTACTTAGTGCATTTTGAATTTATGAAAAAACTATTCGTTGTTATTTAGCATTGCATTTACTTCCGTTTCCATGCGCATTTGTAGTCCTCATTTCTGTCCACTATCACAATACAAGAAAATCCTTTTGACAACATCAATATACTACACAAAAAAATAATAAACAAAAATTACAAATTCTCAAGACCCTTTATATCAAATGCAACCAACACTCAACAAAATGTATTACGAGTGTAGAAGAAGAGTATTGAAATGTATATAACAAATATTTAATGTAATTTTGCATTTCTACCAACTTCCGATTAGCTCCCTAGCAATGAAACGATTGTTTTCAAACACTTCATAACTACAATAGATAAATTTAAAATTTAAATAACCTAATAGGAAATATACTATTTACATTAAAAACCCTGCATAAATGATGGCTATCGACCCGTTAATTCTAGTATGGTATTTTAAAAATTACATGTACATACATTATAAATGGCTGTGCAAAAATGCTTATGTAACTTGAACAATCACAACAGAATGTAGAAGATTTTGTTTATAATTTTCCTAGTATAGTAAATGTATGTAAAACTTATGACCACAACATTCGCTCATGTTTGTAAAAATCGCCATTACAGCGTAATGCAAATTTTATCGTAGTTTTTTAATTATTTTAGTTTGTATATTTTAATTTTGTGTCGATTTGTTTTAAAGTATCCTTTAATGTATATTACATTATCTGCGTTGTTTGTGGAGCATATATTTGCATTTTACTAGTCACAACATATATTGAAGTCAAGTGAGAAAGAGTGAATAACCTAACAAGCTCGTGTAAATAGATGACAGAATGCTAAGTACAAGACAGATAATTAATGACAAATGTTTCTTAGGGGAACAAATGAGAGGAAATTGGTCTCCTGAGTCCTGAAGAGGCACGAAACAAAGAAGACATTAATATGACAGTATATATTTTTACTATATTTTAACCAGAATTTTTATTTCCAGAATCTATCTTAAATATCTATAATTTTACCATTCGTTCATGCTTAGAATCTTTCTACTACATATGCTATCATGCCCTTGTAATTTATCGTCAGCTTCTCGATAAAATTCAAAAACAATCAGAAATATTATTGTTTCTGATCTAGCAGCTCGGATTACGTCAATATCCAGCCGTCGTATGGTTTTCTCCCCGTGTCTTTCATGGTAATTTTTCGGGTGAGCTCTTTGCAATGGTGATTAGATTTTTAAACTTAAGCGCAGTACTAGACTGGCAGAGAGGTCCCATCAATTTACATTTGAGCTGGCTAGCCGTCACAATTGAAACAACCTAAGGTACGCAGATGATTCAGTGCTGATAGCAGACACAGAAAGGAAACTACAAGACCTTCTACAGAAGGCAGCTGGAAGAGACTGATAAGAAATGACTACAAATAAACTGCAAGAAAACCGAATGCATGGTCATCAGTAAAAAAAGGGCAGCCCAATATGCCAAATACAGGTGGGGGATACTAGAATCAAGCAGGTACAAAAATTTAAATACCTGGGAAGCGTTTTAACAGAAGACGGAAAGTGCAACACAAAGATCCGAAGGCGAATTGGCATGACGAAGGAAGCAATCCAGAAGTTGAGTAAAGTATTAAGAAACAGGACAATTTCTCTAGAAACAAGGAAGAGAGTACTTGATTGCTACTTGATGCCCGTCCTTCAATATGGCAGTGAATGGTTGAACAATATCATCAAAGATGAAGGAAAAAATGAAGCAACTGAAATGTGGTTCTACAGAAGGATGTTGCAAATATCATGGACCGAGCATGTTAGCAATGATGAGGTCTTAGAAATGATGGAAACGAAAAGGAAATTAATAGTGAGCATCAGGAAGAGACAGTTGAAGTTCCTGGGACATGCAATGAAGAAAAATGCCTTGGAGAAGATGATACTAACAGGCCAGATAGAGGGGAAAAGAGACAGGGGAAAGCAACGAATAATATATTTGAAGGACCTAATCAGGTGGATGATGGAACGAGGGTTGCATGGTGAAACAGGAGAAGGCATGCTAAGAGCCACCAGGGATACGGAAAAGTGGAAGTCCATGATCGCCTACGTCCAGGACAGGGTACATAGAAGTAGAAGCCGTAAATTCTACGCTAACAGTTTCTTTTCTCGCTTGTAGAACTCCGCTTCTGCTTCAAGCTTTCCAGCAACTTTAATCTGCAACAAATTAAATGCAATGTCAATTCTTATTTAATGTTCTTCTGACTACTCTTTTCTCTTTTAGCTCATTACTAATTTTTCCGTTCTTAATTGCTCCACACCCTGTAAACCCTTGTGTCTTATCGTCTTTACTGCCAGTCTTGTGAAGGACTTTACTGCGTATTTCAAATGTGTTGAAGTTGGAGACAAGTAAATCATAATAGTGGATGTTATTTTTTTCAAAATGAGTTAGATAATGAAAAACACAAATATAATAATGGAAAAAGTAATAACACCAATTTCTTTCCAAAAGTAATGGTTATCTATCCTAATCGTAAGTGCGGACATTTTTTATGAACACAGAAATTTTGAAGCGTTAAAGTATTTGTTTTATTTAGTAAAAATCTATTATAAAAATGATATTAATATTGTATCCACACTGTTTATGTTTACATGACCTAATAGAAAATATACATTCAAATCCAGGCATAAATGATGACTATCAACACATTAATTCTAGTATGAATATGTTTGTAAAATTAAATTTGCATACATTAGAAATGGCTGTGCAAAAATGCTTATATAACTTGAGCAATCACAACAGAATGTAGAGAATTTTGTTTATTATTTTTCTAGTGTAATAAATATAGGTAAAACTTATGGCCACAACATTATCAAGATGCTTTACACTTCAACTGTTGGATACAAGTTCTATTCCACAATACAGGAAAATCCTTTCGATAACATCAATATACTACACCAAAAAGTAATAAACAAAAATTACAAATTCTCAAGGCCCTTTATATCAAAAGCAACCAACACTTAACAAAATGTATAGCAGCAGTGTATTGAAGTGGATATAACAAATATTTAATGTAATTTTGCATTTCTACCAGCTTCTGATTAGTTCCCTTACAATGTAACGATTTTTTTTTTGCAAAAATTCGAAAGCTACAATAGATAAATTTAAAATTTAAAAATAATTACGAGGCACTTTTGCTCATTTTTGTAAAAATGGCCATTACAGCATAATGCAGATTTTATCGCAAATTTTTCTTTTTTTTTTTTTTTGTATTTTACCCTGAGAATGATCTTGAAAAAAAACAAATGTACTTTGTTGAAAAAAAACTACTTTCTTTGCTAAATTTCATCTTAACATTCAGAAACTGATTAGAATAGGAAAGGATCAGTATAAAAATGTATAGCCACAATGTCTATATTATTCAATGAACATGCTCTCTCTCTCTCTCTCTCACACACACACACACACACACACACACATATATATATATATATATATATATATATATATATATATATATATATTGTTTGTACATATAGATGGATAGAGCCATATATATATGAGTGTCTGTTGATGTAACTATTTCTGGTTGCGAATTACTCGGATTCCATACATTTTTATATGAAAGTAGTGAGTCCCTAAAACTTACTCAAAATCTCACAGAATGTTTATTCAGTTTAACCTCATTCAACCGTGCAGTTAATATCGATTTACAAAATTAACATTTTTACCTGGTGAAGCATCCTAAAAATGCATATATTTATCTATCTATTTATCTATGTATCTGTCAATCGTGATTTAAATAAATATACCTCATTAATGCATATATGCATTCATGTATGTATTTCTCTCTTTATATATATATATATATATATATATATGGAGGGGGAGTATACTGAATAGACCCTATAATAATTTAAAAGATAACCGTTACGGTCCATTATTATTCATGTTACCCTCTATACTTTGGACTTGCTAACCATACTTTTCAACATATATCATTAGTCGCGTCAATACAACACACATGGCCTGAAGACTAGTCAGCACAACACACATGGCCTGAAGATTGCATTTAAAAGTGAAACAGACAGTCGCCACATGGTCTTGACCTCAATGCACGCTTTTATATTTACATGCATTCTAGTTCTGATATCGAACACTTTTACTCATAAATTTAGCATATCTTATAACTACATCTTTTCATATATATATATATATATATATATGTGTGTGTGTGTGTGTGTGTGTGTGTGTGTGTGTGTGTGTGTGTGTGTAAAGAGAGAATTTCATACAAGAATTTATTTAGTTTGCTCTACCTTTGTATTGAGCGCTTTGTGTTAGTTCGATAATTTTCGAGGAAGGTTTTCGAGACGACTATAATTATAATCTCGTTTATATATATATATATATATATATATATATATATATATATATATATATATTGTTCTACGTCGATGGCATGACTCGTAGTTTTATGTGCATTTTTCAAATTGACTACTTCATAGATCTGAATTTAATTTCACTCAATGTTTATGTGAATTATACCTTATAAAATTAAGTTACGACTTTTTATAACTAGATTAAACAATTAAATATTCTAAGATTACATGTAGATAGAAATCGAAATTAAAACTGAATTATTAAATGAGAAATTAAACGTTACGTAATATGTATATTTATTAATATATATAAAATAGCTATGTTCATTCTACATTGAGCCCTGTTTTATTAACACCTGAATAATAATACTATATGTATGCACCCTTGTATGTATATTTGTCCATTCACGGTTACAAATATATATATATATATATATATATATATATATTGTGTGTATTTTGACATCACCATCAAGTATATCAGACGGTATGAACGGATCCTACACAAAATTAATACACAAAACTTGTCTATATTATTCAATGAAACCTGCATTAATATATATATATATATATATATATATATATATATATATATATATATATATATATCTTAAGTAGAAATAAAGAAAAAATATGTTCTGTGTTGTTAGATTCAAAAACTTATTTGAGTAAATTTTCAAAAAATGAAAATAAGAGAAGGAAAAATTTTAAAAACTTTTAGCATTTAATAAAGGTAGTTTAACAACTGGAAAATTAGGTTAAATACTAGCTGGTCAAAATTTCAAAACCATTTTTAAACGAAGCTTCAAATGGTAAACACGTAACAAAATGCAAACATCTGTGTTCAAACATTAGCGCAATCAACATTTCCCATCGCTATCTACTGTGTTTGAACATGGCAGAATTATCGAGCTGCAAAAACAATGTATATTTCAGCATTAAATTGGTTAGATTGAACTTGGTCAAACTTCTGTTGAAAATTTCTTAAAAGAACCTGAAGAATACAGAACAAATCTTTCAAGTAGTCGTCTCAAAAGAATTCTGCAAAAGGATTCGACGGGGTTATCGGCAAGACACTATGTGATCACCGAACCAGATTAAGGCCCTTGGGAGCCCAGAATGTAGTTCAAGAACAACAAGACGGCATCTTTAAGAGAAAAAAACCGTAAACGTGTTAAAAGTTGAGGCTTCTTACTACGCCATAAAACAGCTCGGTTAAAAATGGCTGGGAAACATCAAACATGGATATAGAACAGTGAAATATGGTTTTGTTCTCTGGTGTGAAAGAAGTTCTAACATTACTGGCACGATGAGGACATGCCACCGGTGACATTTTATACAGAACTCAGTGGAGTAGTTTCCATCATAATCTTGGGTGCTATCCCTTTCCAGGAAAGAATGAAAATTCAGGTTATACATAGGGATCAAACAGTGGTTGATTACAATGGTATGGTGGTAAGAGCATCCTTATTAAATGAAGGACCTCGGTTTTATTTAATTTTTAACTCATACAACTAAAACTTCATGCACTGTCTACATGCTTACCGCTCATACTGCTACACATGTCTCAATATCCGTTGGTTTACACATACAAATATTTTAAATTTTAATGACTTTCTACTTCATCACATTTACCTAATATGGTAACACCTATGTTTTTGATTTTCACTTTCCATAATATTATATATATGACCCCGTAACTGAACAATATTTTACTACCTGATGATGGCGCACTTAGAACCGAAACCTGAAAGCTTTTGAGTTGCAGTGCCATATGCTATTATTATAACACTGATAATAACTATATGTCTGTAAAAGCTCTACATCTGTATTGAGCACTTTATAAAAAGTAATAATTACCAGATTGTGGAATATATACGAAGCGTTTATTCAAAGCGTTTATTCAGTATCAGCTAAAAATAAAGAAATAAAAATGTCTGATTAAAAAATAAAATTCATTAAATCTTTAGATATTCCTAAGTGCGTATATATCTATCAAAATACACTTACACTCTTCAGATCTCTCTTTATTTTATATATATATATATATATATATATATATATCTGCGGATGACGATAGATAGATAGATAGATAGATAGATAGATAGATAGATAGATAGATAGATAGATAGATAGAACAGGGCTCAATATAGTATGAACATAGCTTTTTTTATATATACTAATAAATATACATATTACCTTACGTTTAATTTTTAATTTAAAAATGTAATCTTAATTTCAATTTTTATCTACATGTAATCTTAGAATATTTAATTTTTTAATCTTTAAAAGATAGATAGATAGATAGATAGATAGATAGATAGATAGATAGATAGATAGATAGATAGATAGATAGATAGATAGACTTAACATGCTATATTTCTCTGTTTTTTTTCAAATATTTTTGTTGATCAATTATTTTTATTGCTTATTACACTACTATTTTTGTCAATTCTCTATTGTGACATTCGTAAAGCAAGACATTTCCTATCTTTATCTTATCAGTTTTTTTCGGTTTCTTTTTATAGCCATTCAAGCGTATTTGGGATAGCAAAAGGTGCCTTTCAAATGTTAAGCAAACTATTGAGTAACATGAAAATTTTCTTTTAAACAAAGAAATTAATACTGAACTGTTACATAATATAATTTATCATACATAGCAGTGAACGCTGGACAATATCTTCACGAATGAAGAAAATACTTGAAGCAAGTGAAACAAAAAAGAGTGCACTGAACTGTTATGTAATATGAGTTCTCCTATATGGCTGTGAATACCGGAAAAGTCCCCAGGAATAAAGAAAAAAGTTGGAGCAACAGAAATATTGTTCTTCAGAAGAACGCTAAGAATACTTTAAACTGAACATGTAAGAAAGAACAAAAATTAAGAGAAAATGGTAATAAAAAGGACACTTATACCTAATATCAGAAAGAAATAGTTGAAATTTCTAGTTCACAATGAGGACAAAGGGCGTGGAAAATATGTTACTCACAGGATAGGTTGAAATCAAATAGGAGGCAAGAAAATAACTCATAAACTACCTAGCAATCATAAGTAAATAGATGACAGAACAAGATATAAAACAGAGATAAAAACACAAAGGACAGGAAATTGTGAAGAGCTATGATATATATTTTTAGAAGGGAAACCGTACATAGACAAGAAAATAAGATCTCTCTTCAGTTTTTCCCAATTTTCAACATTCTGATACCATCATTCAATGCTTTTACAGTATCATATTGTTATTTTGTTGTGTGTTGTGGTGCAATGGACATCGGCCCGGAATGAGAAATCGGAGAACAATGTTCGAATTCCAGTTGAATTCGTTTCATTCACTTGCGCGCAAAAACCCTTGGGAAATGTAGTAATCGATCTCTTCATTCTGTAGGATGAATAGCTGGATAGACTGGGTTCTATAGCCTTGGTTGGCAACCAGTCTACTGCAGGAAGAAATGACAACCTACTACGGAAAAATCTTCTACCCAGTCAGTCATGGATCGAAAAAGACATGATTGCCCAAGTGTTTATCATGTATGGCACCTAACTGACTGATCTGGATAAAAATAGCAGGATATGTTGGGTTCTATAGCCTTGTTTGGCAACCAGTCTACTTCGGGGAGAAATGACAACCTACTGCGGGAAAATCTTCTACCAAATCAGTATTGGATCGAAATGGACATGATCGCCAAATCATATATCATGTATGGAATTTAAATAACACATTTTTATTTTGATGGATGTTATATATTTTTGTGATTCATAGCAAACCAGTATGCCAGTAATTAAAAGTAAAACATATTAATAACTATATAATTATTTAACATATTAAAAATAACAATTTTTATAGTAAAACCTCACCTCACCAAATAACTTATTGTAAATAAAAAAAAGAATAGATTTTATAAGCTGAAATTCATTCACCATATACTTTTAAATCATTTCATCCCAAGAAAGATAGTAAAGTCATGAAGATGCACGGGATTATTGAGTGTGATAGAATAGGAAGAAAAATATTAAGGAGTGAAAACAATAACAATAAAATATCAACTAAAAAGACAGAATACAATGATTTTATTTTTTGAAGATCAAAGTTGGTATTCCAACAGGAAACCGAAAGAGAGTTCCACAAGCGAAAAGCACAAAAGACGAAACTGTTAGCAAATAAATAAGTTGGTATTCCAACAGGAAACCGAAAGAGAGTTCCACAAGCGAAAAGCACAAAAGACGAAACTGTTAGCAAATAAATAAGGTTCGGCCAGGTTAAAATTCCAACAAAAGGAAACCGAAAGAGAAGTTCCAACCGGAAACCGAAGCAAGAAAAGCACAAAAGACGAAACTGTTAGCAAAGTTGGTAAATTAAGGTTCCGAGGGTTAAATTCCAAGGCAGGAAACCGAAAGAGAGTTCCACAAGCGAAAAGCACAAAAGACGAAACTGTTAGCAAATAAATAAGTTGGTATTCCAACAGGAAACCGAAAGAGAGTTCCACAAGCGAAAAGCACAAAAGACGAAACTGTTAGCAAATAAATAAGTTGGTATTCCAACAGGAAACCGAAAGAGAGTTCCACAAGCGAAAAGCACAAAAGACGAAACTGTTAGCAAATAAATAAGTTGGTATTCCAACAGGAAACCGAAAGAGAGTTCCACAAGCGAAAAGCACAAAAGACGAAACTGTTAGCAAATAAATAAGTTGGTATTCCAACAGGAAACCGAAAGAGAGTTCCACAAGCGAAAAGCACAAAAGACGAAACTGTTAGCAAATAAATAAGTTGGTATTTTCCAACAAAAGGAAACCGAAACTGAGAATTGGTTCCAACAAGGCCGAAAAGCAACAAAAGCACAAAAGAAAACTGTTAGCAAATAAATAAGTTGGTATTCCAACAGGAAACCGAAAGAGAGTTCCACAAGCGAAAAGCACAAAAGACGAAACTGTTAGCAAATAAATAAGTTGGTATTCCAACAGGAAACCGAAAGAGAGTTCCACAAGCGAAAAGCACAAAAGACGAAACTGTTAGCAAATAAATAAGTTGGTATTCCAACAGGAAACCGAAAGAGAGTTCCACAAGCGAAAAGCACAAAAGACGAAACTGTTAGCAAATAACTTACGACTATATCTAGCCATTTCAACTTTAAAACGATGTGACCGAACCGTTAATTACATTCATAAAGTTTAGTTTTCAAAGAAGGAAACTCATAAGAAAAAATACTATAAAAATATTGACAGAAACAGTGAGAAAGTTACTGTAGCTGAGATACCAGGTAACATTGCAAACTTTTCAGTGTATTTTTATTGAGGATCTCTGAATACATACCAGATGCACTTGCCAGATATAACCGCAATTATAAATGTGTAAGATATATTCTGTTGAGATTTTATCATATAAATATATTTTGAAATTGTGGGCTGGTGGTCGAGTGGCTAGAACATTTGCTTTCCGACCATGGAATCCGAGTTCAAATATCACCATGGCCAATTTTGTAACATCGATTTTGATGTTATTTGATTATAGAGGCGATACCACATGTAGTACCTTTGCAAAGTTCCTGAAAGCCATACAAGGGGGTCCTGTAAGACTTGTGAGTAAAAGTAGCTTGACCAAATTGTTGATGATTATATGTCATCTTGACTGAGGGTTTGAGCGTACTAAACTTGTTCTAACTATTGATCCTATCAGGTCATGCGCTTTATACCCAAATAAAGCGCATGACGTGATAGGATCTTAGTATAAACCACCTGAGCAGGCGTCTGCAAGAGGGACTTGCTAGTAGACCGTAAAATCGGATAGATTGGTTAATATAAAGTTTAATGTAAAAACAAATGGAACATATGTAAGTACATGTTTCTTTATACATATATGTTGATATATTATGTAAGCACACATACGTAAACAAAGAACAATGCACACACATAGACATATTTTTACACGTAAAGTTTTGATATGTATATAATCAATTAAACGTATAGACATTTTGTATTGTATATACCGATATAGGCGCATATATTTATGAAGTTGCATTGTTTAGATATGTAATCATCTACATATATCTATGTATATTAGTAGATGTTTCCATCTGTGTATAAATGAATGAACATCTGATATCGATATTTAAAACACTGAAATTGATTGACCTTGGTTATTAACTTCTTTAAAACATGCTGAAGGTGTAGGGTTGTTTTATCATTCGTGACTAAGCCGACCCCTTATCATGTTTAGCGAAAAGATACGCTTTCAGAGAAAGGGCAACGTCACTTATATTTCTCCAATATACATCTGTTTATGAATGCATGCATTTAATTGCAAAATCCTACGACACACAAATACGCAAATACACACACAAATAGATATACATGTATACAGAAATTTTACATATTTTCATACATACATAAATATTCTAGGTAGTATATGTTCAGTCTTTCATCCACGTGTATTTCCCGTGTCTCGCCAGTTATACGCATATATCAAAATCATTACAGCAGGAAATAGACAACGATATCTTCTATCAATTTTTTATCGTGCTTTAAGTTCCTCTAAAATAGATAGATAGATAGATAGATAGATAGATAGATATGCATGTGTATATATATGTGTGTGTGTGTGTGTGTGTGTGTGTGTGTGTGTGTGTGTGTGTGTGTGTGTGTGTGTGTGTTTGATCGCCTACGTAGGTCTTTGGACATTAAAATATGTCAGATTTAAAATGTATATGAATTGATTGACCTTGGTGATCATAGCCTGTAAAAGACTTGCCCAAGGTCTAGGTGGCTGCTCTTTCATTCGTGCCTAAGCCGGTTCCTTATCTTGTCTAGTGAAAGAAGAAATGTCTTTACTCGAAGGATCAAATCGTATAATAGAATTTATGTATCCATTAATTTGCAATCACACATATACATAAACACTCGTATATATGTATAGTGATAAATAAAAACACGTGAAAATTTTGTGATATGCGTGTCTGAGCGATTCTCAAAGCTGTTTTAAAAGGATCGATGTATGCTAGCGTGTTTTTTCTGCGTATGTTTTGCAAAGAATGATCATATGGTTTAAGTATCAAAACAGAAGTGAAACACATGCAGACATTGCTAAGCATTGTCATACGATCATATAAATATGTATAGCTAAAATATATATATTTGTTTACATATACGTTTATGAGCGTAAATATTTATGTATATATTCGAACAGGTATAGTCTAACAGACATTTAAAGATAAAAATAGGGAGATATCTTCGCACACATCTATCAGCTCATTTAAATGAACTATATGATTTCAAGCAACAATATACGCGTCCAATTTATTGTCCTCTTGATCTTGTCATTTAATAAAATAATTTTAGTTTTTACTCCAGCAAACACTCGTTTCCGCCAGTGTTATTTTTTCATGGTGAATGTCCTACGTTATAATACATAGATATATACACCCACATAATATTACAAGTCTTAAGACGACACCCACACAAATGTAAATGCACATATATTCACACAATTTAATATTTGTATAAAAATTATCGTATATATCCATGTGTACGCGCTAATGCCTGTGTATATCTGCAATATGTATTTAAATAATGTATATGGCAATAAATACACACATATATATATATATATATATATATATATATATATATATATATATATATATGCATAATTCAACCAATTTGAATTTATGCATATACAGGAAACTGTGTACATATATACCTATACATACATATCTTTATATTTATATATATATATATATATATGTGTGTGTGTGTGTGTGTGTGTGTGTGTGTGTGTGTGTGTGTGTGTGTGTAGACAATGATATACAAAAATACATTCACGGAAATATATATATATATGTATATATAGATACACACACACACACACACACACACACACACACACACACACACACACATATATATATATATATATATATATATATATATACTCTTTCAGTACATCTTTTAAAATTAGATTAGATATAAAACTAAGTCAGGGATTATCTAAAGATAATCTGTTCCTCCCATCATAAAAAATAGTATACCAAATATTGTCATTGTTATTATTGTAGTTGCTGGTTGGGCGTTTTTAATGAATTATTATGTTTATTTTTTGTTTTGGTTTAGGGGTTTAAGGACTTTGGGTTGTGGGATTTGTATGTTTTTGTTTTTTTTTTTTTTGTTTTGTTTTTTATTGAGTTTATTCCCCCCTCCAGTGATTCGAAATGGCGACTGTTCTAGAAACCAAAGAATTTTTTCTACAGAAAAAAGGGAGTTTCATCCATAAGTCCCTCAAAAGTTTTGCTGGCTTATCGTATCAGATTTCGCTTTATAATGAACACATATGTACATATACAGACACATGTACATACACGTGTCTGTATATGCGCTAACCCACGCACACATATACGTATATATATATATATATATATATATATATATATATATATATATATGTGTGTGTGTGTGTGTGTGTGTGTGTGTGTGTGTGTGCGTGTGTGTGTGTGCGTGTGTGCGTGCATGTATATGCTTCTTTGTTTATATTTTTCACTAGACTCACCATTTCCAGTCAAAGACAAGAACGAAACGAATGTTTGCAAACTTTGCCTCCATTTTTTTTAAACCCCTAAATGTTTTTTTACTGAAGGCTATAAAGAAGTCAGATCCCATGTAAACGAAAGGCACAAAGTTAGTTACATGAATCAATACAACTCCAAAAGAAACGCGGAATTTATTGCATTGATTTATTGGTTGTTTATTGATTATTGTTATTTTTTAGTGTGGCTGCATGAGTCGGGTTATATGAGATTATCTCTTTGAACCCCATCGTGTTTCGAGCATTACTTGTTTTCTTCAGTAATCGCACCCTTCTGGTGGATATATGAAAATACAATTGTGCATACTTTACAATTATTAAATATATGCGTTTCAATAGAAAGCATAAATGTAAATTTTATTTTATCATTTCTGGGAGGTTTAAAAATTGTATAAGACTGCAGGAATATTTAAGCATAAATATTTCAACCATCATTTCTTGAATAAAGTAAATTATATAACTACATAAATATGATACTATAACATACACAGAAATATATTTTATAATTTTTTTACTTGCTTCCTGAAATATAATTCACCATCATATATATATATATATATATATATATATATATAATTCACCATCACCACGGTTACAGTTATATTAAATGTCTTCACCCTTTTAGATGATCTCGGGTGAGATCGAAAGTATTTCAACATCAAAAAGATCATTAGAGAACTATAAAGGATTATTTAATAAAACAGACATAACACGTTTATATTAGTAAATGAAGCTTGCTTGAGCATATATATATATATATATATATATATATAGTGTGTGTGTGTGTGTGTGTGTGTGTCTGATAAATAAATTGTCGTCGATATTGCACAAAAATAAAAATGATACTGACAACTGATTTCAAAAGATATATTTATCAAAATTATACAAAAATTTCATAATATACTGAAGTGTGAATTCATTTAATATGATCGCTTCTAGCTTCAACCATGGTCTCCAGATAACTTTGGAATCTCCTGCAATTCTTCTGGATAGTCTCCTTTGTTTAAGTTGGTGAATGCTGCCATAATCCTTGCCTTCAGTTCCTCTTTGGTATTACAAGAAGTTTCCTTGGTCTCTCGCTCAAGTGCACCCAAACATAATAATCAAGTAAGGCATTGTAATCTACGGTGTTAGATGGCCAGATGTAAAAGGTGACGTGGTTGCAGAAATTGTCTGACAGCAATGACAGAGTTTTACTGCTTGTCTAGCATGGTGCATAGTCTTTTTGACAGCCACCCTTTTAATCCAGGCAGTACCACCTTCTATAGGCACTTGATGTAGGCCTTAGTGTTGATTTACCAACAAATTCTGGCGTTATTTTCTTATCAAAAACATCAGAATGATTTTTCCGATGTACCATACTTTGTAATCTCCGACTCAGCTCTTTCCGAATCCTATGCACTTAAACACACCGAAATATTTCTATTTAAGCTTCTAATATACAGTAAGCTGTTTTAAAATTTATTGCAAAGTGAACCGCGTCATAATGTTCTTTTCCTTGCATTTGATGCCCAACTGACCCTACTATACCGTACTGCCAACAAAATAAAAAATACAAAACGCACTTGTAGGAAATCAAAAATATAAAACGACAGCTATTTACTCATTGCAATCTGTATATACAGAAGATTTTACTGTCAGGAAACTTGTAATGTTTTCACACTTCAGTGTCATCTCGTTATTTTCCCAATGTTATGGCATTTATATGATATATAAGTATGTGTGTGTGCATTTGTGCTGCAATTTCTATTTTATACAGATTTCACCGAATACGACTAGCAAGGCACTGTGATTAAACGTTTTTGCAATTTTTCTTGCATTCGTACAAGAAAAGTCTTTTTAGGATATAAAGTCGGTTAGAACTATCCATATGATTACTGGAGCCGAGCTCCAAAGGGTTAATTCATTAGTCATTAACCATATTTTTATTTGCCTGAATATGTTTTTTAACAAACAAATTTATAATTAATGTTATTGAGAGTTGGTTTCTTATTTTTTATTATTAAGGTTTTTCTTAATTTTAAGGCATTTTCTTCATTCTTAGATGAATGTATTATGTTGGTGTTTTCTGTGCGTATATCCTCGATGTCCAAAAAGATATACGTTATACGAATGCAAAAAAACAATAACAGAAAGGCTTAATCACAGTTCCTTGTCTTTCGCTTTTCATAAAACGCACACACACACACACACACACACACACACACACACACATATATATATATATATATATATATATATATATAAACCGTATTGTATATATGCTCATAAATATAACCATACACATGTATTCATTGATGAGCAATCTAGAATAATATGTTTGCGCATATGTATACACATACTAACTGGCAAAAACAACGTTCATACTGTCGCGTCTTCTGGAATATTTTAAATTTAGTTTAGGTCTTTGAAGTTGTTTTCCTTTAGAATGAAATCCAGTTCTTTGTGTTTTGCATTATAAAGAAATGAAATATTTGTTTCCTCACCACACCAAATAGGAATTATCTGCGAATATTTTCATGCTTAGATAGATAGATAGATAGATAGATAGATAGATAGATAGATAGATAGATAGATAGATAGATAGATAGATAGATAGATTTTTTGGCAAAGTACAGAAGGATGGTGAGGATACCATGGACCAATATGTGAGCAGCTACGAGATTTTGGAAAGAATGCAAACGAAAAAGAGACATATTTAACATCAGAAAGAGATAGCTGCTTTCTGATACACATAATGAGGAAGGAGGCTTGGAGAAACTAATACTCACGGGACGCATAGAGGGAAATAAAGACGGTAAAAAGCAACGCGAGATATACTTGATAGGCTTGAGCAAGTGGATGACGGAGCAGGGTCTGGGAGAAATACAAAGAGAAAAACTGTTAAGAGCTACAAGGGACAGGTGTAAGTGGAGATCTATGATTGCCTACGTCCTGAAAGAACGCAGATCCTAAAAGAGGAACAATAAAGGCCCTAATCAACATTGAATTGGTAAATGATGAAATCATCACTGGGTTTTCTTGCAGATGAGCAATATAGCTTTCGCGTCTCTAGATCAATTGATAATGTTATAATGATTATTACAGAAAAACACTATAACGATTTAGGTAAAAATGGTCTAGCTTAAGCTGTTGTTTTGGTCATTTTTAAAACATTTGACAAAGTGTAGCATACCGGTCTTCTTCACTAATAGAAAGGATGTGATTTTTCTAGATGAATTTTTGAACTGATTCAATCTTTTTTATCAAATCACGAAATGAAGGCTATCCTGAACGACCACTCTTCTAGTTCCTTTTTTTTTTTTTTTTTTTTTTTCATTAACACAGCTGTACTTAAATCTACGTTTTTCCTAATTTTCAATAACGAACTCCTTGGTGTCATCATTTCTCAACTTGTTATCTATACCGTTTAGACACTTATTTACTTTTGTCTTAATAGTATGTCTAATCGGATGAATGAAGTCAAATTAACAGCAGATTACAATCAGTTATCTTTCCAATTGAATTCCTTGGATTCCCTTGGGCGCAAATACCCTTGGGAACGGTATAAATCCATAACTTTCTTCCAGTTATGGGTTAAATAACAGAACAGATTGGGTTCTATAACCTTGGCTGACAACTAGTCTACCACAAAAAATAATTGCAACCTAGTGCGAGATACTCTTCTGCCCAGTCAGTCATGTCACTTTCCAAACACGATCGCTTAAAGCGTGTATCACGTATGGTACTTAAATGACTGACTGAATATAATAATTGGAATCATGATTAAGACCTCTACTGGTCATAAAGTGGTGGATCGGTTTCTATTGTTATGAAATAATAAACTGATCTTCACTAATTACTACATAATACTATAATACATCTCTTCTCCCTCTAAATATGAATCAACCAGTCTACTGCAGAAAGTAATGGCAACCTACTGCAGAATAATCCTCTGCCCAGTCAGCCATGTCTCTTTGAGACATGATCGCCAAAGCATGTATCATGTATGCCACTTAACTGACTGACTGACTGACTGAATATGTTTAATTTTTTCATATATAGTAACTTCTTGGGTTTAAGAGATTTGTTGCCTTACATAAAATGATTAAAACTAAATATATATATATATATATATATATATATATATATATATATATATACATTAATGTTCATCTTGTACAAGTTCCAGGGACACTCAAGCTTAAGGGTTACGTTAGAAGGCGGTTTGTACAGATAGGTGAGGTTTGAAAATTGACATTCTAACAAGTGTTTTTAGACTACTTGTGAATTTAAAATGTTTCCACTTAAAACAGAAAATGATACTCTTAATTTCTTGATAAACAAACACTGTAAAACAGAAAAAGATGTATCTGTCTTTTATCGGGATGGTACCATAGCTGCGTGTACTGTTTGAAGATGATACGCTAGGTTCAGAAGTAGAAATTTTGATTTGGCATACCGAGAATGTTCAAGCAATCAGCCGTGTGTGATACCAAATCGAAATGCTTACTAAAAATTATCCAAATCCTAATATACAAGACAACAAATAGATACTCTTTATATATCATAATCATAAGGGTTTTAATGTGTTTTAAAACACTTTGTATACATGAACTGAAACAGTGTTCTGGTGCCTTACAATTTAGTAGAAAAAACTAATAGACTACATTAACACCTAAAATCCTACGCTCTAATGTCATGAAATAACCAATTTTTAAAAACAAAAATGGAAAGGAAATCAGTTGTTTACAACAAAGTAGAGTGGAAAAAGCTCCTGAGGAAAACAAAATAAGTCATTGTTAATCACTTCAAAGAACGATCTACATTCAAAGGAATTGATGTTGTTTATCATGATTGATTTGGAAGAGCATTGTGTATTATGAGTTCATTCTGTATATCAGACGTTGGATTCACACATGTACTTTTCCCAATTTCAACAGTAATTAGGCAGTAGTTAACAAAATACATACAAAATTGGCCAAATGGAAGTGTAGGTAGACAATAGTTGTCTTCCTTTAATGGGAACAACAGTTATCTTCCCTTTTGAGGAACTCTTTTTTATCTGGGTTCAGTTCCTTTCCCGGCTTTAGTGGTATAGCCACGAAGACCAATTGCTGGCGTAACGGTATGTCGTTTCTTATCTAGTCTTGCTGAGAACATTCTCGTCCATTTGGACAACATGAACATTCTTCTTGTTTTGGGAAGTCCTTAAACATTCTTAAAGTATTTTACTTTGTTTTCGTTTTATTAAATGCCTATTTGTTATTGCCATGTAACTTGTCCTTTTTTACTACACGTGCTACAGCAGAATGTTTATATTTATATTGTTTATATTAGTATCGAGTGACTGGAAATATCGCCAATTCACAACACAATACAAATGGAAGTTTGTCGTCTTCTGTCAGAGCAACGTCAGCAGCACAAGAAAAAACGGCCTTTTTTAGAAATAGACAGCTTTTCAACAATTTAAGTTGATGCAATTGAAAAATATCCTGATGAAATTGATAAGCACTTTAAAAGCCGGTCTACACCTGAATAAGTTGTTGCTATGTATGTAGCTGTATTAGAAGAACATTATTTATTACTATTACTTTTCAAAAATCAGACATTGAAATCAGACAATTATTGTTTCACTTAGAAGCGTCTTCCATAAAATAAAACACCAGACTTTGCGCCTCTTTACAGATTCGAGACATGGAAACATGAATTGCTATGTTGTTTATGAACGTCATTATTTAATATAACAATATAGAGGGATTGCTGTTCTCTGTTTAGATGCAACAGAAACAACACATTTTCAAAAAGAATTATCAGAAGTGATAAAAAATTAACTGTTTACAACAATGTGGGATGTAAAATGTATTAAGTAAAATGAAGAATCACCATTAGACAATACAAAAGTTGATATGTATCTGAAGATGGCGATGTATTGTGTATGACATGCTTCTTCTGCAAAATCATATGTTAAATTCAAAAAATGTAATGTTCCCAATTGAATCAAATAAATTCAGTAATTAATGAAAGCATCTGGAATTGGCACATATTTTTCCATCAGGACAATATTAGATTTCATGTCTCGTTGCTGATTCAGCAGAGATTGGTACAGTTTGGCTAGAATGTTTTACTACACCCGCCATTCTTACCTGACTTTTCATCTACAAATTACTGACTATTTTGATCTCTAGAAATTTCTCTTGGTAGAAAGAACTTCAGCTCTCTAGAAGCCAGTATCAATCAGTTAGACCTAATAATTACCAAGAGAAAGATACCAAGTTCTAGGAGAATGGAATCACGAAAATATCTCAAAGATAGTGAAAGGCAGGGGAACAAAAGAACACATATATGTTTTAATAGATATGTGTACTAATACATTAATATTGTCAAATATTGTCATGGTAGAAAGAACTTCAGCCCTGAAAGAGACACTTAAGCTCATTTATCATTGAGTAAAAAACATACCAACTTTTGAGAGGATGGAATCATAGAACTTCCTCAAACATAGTGAAAGGTAGTGGAATAAAACAACGCATATATGGTTGAATAAATATATATATATATATATATATATATATATATATATATATATTGGTTGGAAAAACTTTAGTTTTATAGAAGCTTGTATCAATCCCTTATATCCATTCATTTAAACCCATTCATTTAGACCGATGCATCATCCAGAGAAAGATACCAAATTCTGGGTCTAAATGAATGGGTTTAAATGAATGGATATAAGTGATTGATACAGGCTTCTATAAAATTGAAGTTTTTCCTACCAATATATATATATTTGGGGTAGGAAAAACTTCAATTTTATAGAAGCCTGTATCAATCACTTATATCCATTCATTTAAACCCATTCATTTAGACCCATTTATCATCCAGAGAAAGATACCAAATTCTGGAAGGGTGGAATAAAGAAACTACTTCAAAAATGATGACAGATTGAATAAATCTATGTTCAAATATATTAATATTCTCTTAAAAATACCATGAACATTTGCCTCAACTCAATAAATATATCTTCCAGTAAGTTAATGTTGAAACACTAATATTTTTCTTAGTTTTAATTAATAAATCAGCTTAATTTTCGAAACTACCCGTAATACCTACATCTCCAGATACTCTTCATCAACAGCCTTCTCACTGAGATTCAAAGATCATTTGTTTACAGAATCTTGAAGGATCCTACTAAACTCTGTAATTGCATTGTCAAATTGAATTTGTGCATATGTATAATCATTACTCAAGATTTAATTAATCTTCAATGAAAAGTTGAAAAGTTCTCATTTGTGTTTACATTACAAATTTTAACTAAACTACAGTATTTAGCAATATATTGTTAATTGGTCTGCAAATTATTTAGTAATAACTCGTATATTTGAATGAATATTTAATTTCACTTCGAAGTTGCAATTTTAAAAATCAACGCCAGAGGTTGTTTTTTTTTTTCACTCGGAAAAACATGCATTATGGACAATGCATTATGCAGGATGTGCGTTGTGGTGCAGTGGATATTGGTTTGGAACGAGAAATCGGGGAGCCGAGTTCGAATTCCAGTTCAAACCCTTACATTCACTTACGCACAAATACCCTTGGGAAAGGTATTAATCCGTCTCTTCCCTCCGGTTAAGGGTTAAATAATAGGACATATTGGGTTCTATAGCCTTGGCTGGCAACCAGTCTATCGCAGAAAGTAATGGCAACCTACTGAGGGATAATCTTCTGCCCAGTCAGTCATGTCTCTTTCGAGACATGATCGCCCAAGTGTGTATCACATATGGCACTTAACTGACTGATTTAATATAATAGTTGGAATCATGATTAAGGTTTCTACTAGTCATATAGTGGGGGATCGGTTTTTTATTGTTATGAAGTAATAAACTGATCTCCCACTAATTAATTCGTAATAATATAATACATTTCTTCTCCTTCTAGCTATGAGTCAAATAACAAGACAGATTGGATTCTATAGCCTTGGCTGGCAACCACTCTACTGTAGAAAGCAATGGCAACCCAGTCAGTCATATCTCTTTCGAGACATGATCACCCAAAGCGTGTATCACGTATGGCACTTAACTGACTGACTGAATATAATAGTTGGAATAATGATTAAGGCTTCTACTAGTCATAAAATGGGGGATCAGTTTATTACTTTATAGCAATAGGAAACCGATCCCCCATTAATTACTACATAATAATATAATACATTTCTTTCTCCGCTATTTATGAGTCAAATATCAGGACAGATTGGGTTCTATAGCCTTGGGTTGCGACCAGTCTACCGTAGAAAACAATGGCAACCTACTGCGGGATAATCTTCTGCCCAGTCAGTCATATCTCTTTCGAGACATGATTGCCCAAGCGTGTTTCACATATGGCACTTAACTGACTGACTGACAGATTATGCAGGAACACTTACATTATAACTGTTGCCAGATTAACCTTTACTTTTACATATTCGCTATGCTTAACTTAATATTGCACAAAGCCAAATAGTTGAGTCATAATTATGGGATTAGTGTGTTGTAATAGTGAAGAAATAGTGTACTGCACTAGTCTTGCGACTAGAAAAGGGCCTGACTGCGATATCATTATTTAAATTCTTTTGGTTGGTTGATTTTGGGTTTTTTTTTATATCTTAGCTAAGATGTCCCTAGAATTCACATTTGTGCAACTATCTAACCTACTTCTAGGGGAAAAAAGTCTTTCAATAATCTTTCAAATAGAAAGAGCTTACATCTCATGAAAATTAGCATTTAAAAAAGAGTTTTTGTTTGTAACCGGACTCAAATGCTGCGTGTATAGAATACAAGACTATCTCAGCCACTATGCAGCAAAAATAATTATTATAATAATTATTGTTGTTGTTGTCTTTTCTTGTACGGTTTTAACCCGAGATTCAGCATTATAGGTATTTTCCATCAATTTGTAACACCTTTCACAAAATATCTGTCAAGTAACACAAACTTCTGAAGACGTTATTCTGATTTTCTTGGAGTAGAAATTTATGTTTTGGGTTATAGATACCAACGCATTAATAATAACAGGGACAATAGTAACCTGAACAGTGATTTCACATTCTGGTACCTTCATTCCGTGTGCTGGTGTATTTTTTAACTTTTCAATTTTTTCATTTGAATACTATTGTCATCTGGAACAGCCATGTGAATGCGAAGATATTTTCTGATATCTTATTGGATTGCTTCAAAGAAGCAGTCTGGGTGTTGTAACTCCACATGATCGTACTAATTCTCATCGACTTCAATTTTATACTCCCTACATAGTATAAAAAAAAAGGTGGACGTGCTAATTTGCCATTGTGGCGTTTGTATTCTTTCTTTATAGGCATTGAAAAATCGTCGAGAAATTTATCAATCAATTAGCTAAACTAGAAAAAAATTCAAACCGTTTATTCATTAATAAATAATATTACATCATTTTCTATTCAATTTAAAAGCTAAACAATTCAAAATACATATTGCTATCTTCAAATCGCAAAACAAGTTATTCAATTTAAGAACTAAGGCATTCAAATAAAATATTACAGCAATCAAATTAAGCTATAAGTAAATTCAATTTAAAACACTGAAATATTTTGTTATCGATATAAAATGGCATCAAATTCATCGTCTATATTAAATTTGCAATTGCCAAGGAGAAGATGAGTTCAGATGAACACCAAGAGAGTCAAACATGTACTATCAAACTATGTGGTACTAGCGTAATAACTGCATAATTAAATTAAAATTAATGAATTGTATATTTATTCTTTAAATTGAATTCATTAGTTTTTAAAATGAATGTTTTGTTTTCTTTTTTATAAGTTGAATGTACTGTCCTTTAATTTGAATTCCTTAGTTAATAGATGGAATAGCAAATGGTGTAGAATATTCAGTATAATATTATAATACTAATGAAATTCCCTGCCACTTGATCTTCATTGAAAGTCATCTTATATTGTTAATGTGAAAACTCAACAAGTTTTTCATGTAAGTCAAAGAATTTCTGAATTTCTAGTCTAGACACTCTTTACAGAATCTGACCAAATGACATCAAGTATTTATTTGTTTAATTTTATTCGCATATTTATTAATGTCAAGGGTCTTGTTAAATATGTACACAGAATATCTATTAGGAGGATATGTGAAGCCCATAAAAATCAGATGTTTGGTCAGATTTTTGGGAAGCATTTTGAACTTTTCAGCACCCCATTTTATTTCTTTTAGTGGTGATTTTGTTTTGTGGACAAAATATTTATTATTTTCTGATAACCTATTAATCTATATATGAAATGCATTGATTAATTTTGTCATTTATTGTAGCAAATATACAGGAAGGATATATTGAAAATATTAAGAGTGTTATAATGATTCTTCTTGTTCTATGTGCCCTGTCCCTTCAGGACGTAGGCGATCATGGCTTTTCACGTTTCCCTATCCCTGGTGGCTCTGAGCACGCCTTCTCCTGTTACACCGTGCAATCCTCGTTTTGTCATCCACCTGATTAGGTCCTTCAAATATGTTATCCATTGCTTTCCCCTGTCTCTTTTTCCCTCTATCTGGCCTGTTAGTATCAGGTTCTTCAAGCCCTCCTTTCTCATTGCGTGTCCCAGGAACTTCAGCTGTCTCTTCCTGACGCTCAGTATTAATTTCCTTTTTATTTCCATCATTTCCAAGACCTCATCATTGCTCACATGCACGATCCATGAGATTTGCAGCATCCTTCTATAAAGTTAACAACAAAAAGAAAGAAATAATGTGTGTGTATTCTATAATATACAATACGATTATTTTGTTGTCAATCATGATGAAGCCTGATCTTAATAAAACGCTTATTATACAACAAGGTAATCAGAAAACAGTTTCTATAAAAACTAATCATATATACAGCAAAATATTTCAAAGAACTTGTTAAATATGCACACAGAATAACTCTTATACTCCATTAGGAGTGATAGGGTTTAGAGGTTCTTAGCAGGCAGCTTCCTAAACATATCCATGGGTTGTGATGCTGTAAAGCCCATATTTCTTTCTTTAAGAGTTTTTGTTCGTCCAGATATTTTTCCCAGAGACAAACGTTTATATGTTCAAGATTGTACTTTCTCATGGGAAAAATAGTTATTGGAAAAGCTTATATCAGCAATAATTTGCAAGTGATAAGGATTTATTTTATAAACAATAATCACCTAGTGTGGCATGAATTAGTTTTGGCAAATGTAGATCTATAATTACTATTTTTAGTTCAGTTTCACATATTAGATCGCATGATATATCCAAAACTTTTAATTAAAGCAAACTTGTGAATTGTCTTCTCTGTATAAGATAATTTGCTAACAAATTATACAAAACAAGTAAATGGAAGCATTCGTAATGAACCTGATCCAAGTAAAAAAGATTAGACAAAAATAGATGCAATAAAAACTATATCATAATTTATATTTATGATAATAAAAAAGAATCATTAGTAGAAAACTCACGGCTATTCATATTTTTATCTGATTTATTTGATTTAAAGAAAACAAATATATCAATGAACAAGTTAAGGCTTTTGAAAAAATGCATCAAGCAAGAATTTTTGGGCTCGTTTAAGATTAAAATTGGCAGCATGCCATTCCAGTGACTGCATAAAATGTTGGTACCGGTTAATTTCTTTCATGCATTTTAATAGAATTATGAAAATCAATGAGTGGCTTTTTACCTGGCAATGGATTTCTTAGATGCTTACATTATAAAAAAAATAACTCAGAATTTCCCAGCATAGTTTATTATTATCTTATTCCTACACTAGAAATCATTTTACTACGGAAATTATATGCTAATTCGGAATATCAGCCGATTACGCTACCTTGGTTTCAACCTTTCGGTATCTTCAGGCGTTATATATTATATATATTAAATCCAGGTAAAGAAAGCCAACAGTTTTAGAATTCTAAGTTCTCCAGTATTTACTTTTTAAAAAAATGCTAAATACAACATAGAATATAGAACATAATATAATTAAATTTGTTTTTATATTTTCTTTATAATTACTATAATTTACATCTCGAAACGTAGAAATTTGTAAAGTATATTAATTTTAAATAAAAAATAATTCAATTATATTATATATATATTTTATATATACTGATCATTCATCACTCTTTTGAACGCATAACAGGATTTTTATAACGTTTAACTGCAATTTCGAAATAAGACGAGTTAGTTAAGACTAGAGAAATAATATTGAACACACTTTTATTCGGATTTGTACGAGTCCAAAAGTATTTTCTTAGGTGTATACATCCTGACATTACTTCGGACCTTTCATTCACCAACTTCTCTTTTTGGCACAATCTTCAGACATCACCACTGTTGCAAGGTCTGGCCCTTTTTAAATATACTCCAACTTACATAAAGATCTTTACCACTTTTTCTTTTAATTTCCATACGTAGTTAGCTAGTTTGGTATCATTTTTAAGGCTTTCTAGCTTGACTTATTGACCAGCGTGTTTTTTAATTGCCTTTAATTGTTTGTAAAACCGATGGATTTATTTACAAAGTAGAATTACAGATACAAATGGGCAGATAAAAATATATTTAGGATGTTCTGAAAACAAATTTATATTGTCTTATTTATTAATAAAGGACAAAGATTTTTGCGTAGGGTCAGCACCCCGACCGGTAAAAAAGACAAGTTACAAATGCATTGACGAAACCCTCGTCGATAGGTCTATGCGCTATTGGGGGTGATAGGGTCTCGAGGTTCTTAGCAGCCCAGCTTCCTAAACTTAACCATAAAGCTACATCATATATTTAGTGATTGATATGTATTTATGAAGGTACATAACATTTAAATATTAGGATCATGAAAAGCAATCTGGCTAGTCATAAAAATCAGTTAAATTATAAATGTTGATATTTTAAACTGTCAAAAAAATACTTTTAGATGCACATTAAGGCATTCATTTCTTCAGTGACTTAGACGTGTTAATAATTTTATCTGGATGTCTATTTTGTTGTTACATTGTTTAAATTTTAATTTAAGTTTTGGATAATTAAAAAAAAGTTCATTTTATCGTGTTTTCAAATAAGGTACATCTCAAGGTTCTTGACAGAATTCAAAGAAAAATCTGTAATGTAATCGATTCTGGCCAGATATCTCGATTTCAAACAGTTCTAACTGACGTGACATGGCTTTTCTTTCTCTTTTTTACAAATATTATTCATGGCAATTACTACGACATGCTTTTTCTTTGGTGCCCTGATTACATGAATTTAAGCATGCTACTAGATTGGCATCTAGATTCCACCATTTCACTGTTGAAATAACTAAATACAACCTCACTTCTACTCAAACAGTTACTTTTCTCACACTTCCCACCTGTCGAAATCCCTTCCATTTACTTGCTCCCCCGATAACTATAATCTTCAAAAGTTTCACTGAAACATCAGTCGCTAAATCCCGTTCATTTTGGTTCTTTCCGAGATTCTACCTATTCTCAGTTTTCTTTCAGTTTCATTCCATGTAAACCCCTGTGTACTTGTGGCATTGCTGCCTTGCTTGGGGTGAAGTGATTAAAAGAACTTCGTAGGTATTAATAGGCTTTAGAATGCCATTCATCTCTTATTCTTTTACTCCTCCCTATTCTAAGTTTTTATTTCTATTTTATTCCCTGTAACCCTCTGCGTATTACTGGCGCTGTCGCATTGCTTCGGGTGAAATTATAAAGAAAACTTCGTAGGGATTATTAGACATTTGAATCCCATTCATCTTTTATACTTTTACTTAATCTTGCCTATTTTAAGTTCTCTTTTTCATTTTTATTCCCTGTAGCCACCTGTGTATTAGGGGCATTGGTGCCTTGCTTGTGGTGAAACGAAAAAGCACTTTGTAGGTGTTATTAGACTTTTGAATCCCATGCATCTTTTATTCTTTTACTTTATTGTCCCTATTCTAAGTTTTCTCTTTCATTTTCATTCCCTGTGAATCCCTGCGTACTAGTGGCATTACTGACATGCTTGGGGTGAAATGATAAAAAAAAAAACTCTGTAGGTTTTATTAGACATTTGAATCCCATTCATCTATTCTCAGTTTTCCATTTCAGTTTCAATTCCTCCAAACCTCTGCGTACTTCAAGGAGAAAAAAAGAACAGAATTCAGAAAAAGAGTTGAGGATAAGGATGTAAGGGGTTATATGGAGTCAAAGAGAATGAGCAATTTAATGAAAACAAAGGACAATAAAAGCACAGTTTCAGAAAACAAAAATGGGGATCATGTCAGTAGGATTCAAGGTGTTACTATAAGTGAAAGAGAATGATGACACTTTTGAAAGGAGTAAGGAAAATAAATTAACAAAACTCAGAAGACAGAGGATGGAGATAAGGTCACTAAGATGCAGGGGATACTAGAAAATAAAGTGAATGAGAACATTTTAATGAAGAAAAAGAACAAGAAAAAAAGAATCCAGGAAGAGAGAAGATTAGGATAATACCATTAAGATGTAAGATTTTACAGGGCGTGAAAGTGAATGACAAAAATTTAGTGAGGGGAAGGGACAATAAAAATACAGAATCCAGAAAAACAGAAGATGGGGATAATGACACTAAGTAGTAAGGGTTTACTAGGAGTGAAAGTGAACGAGAAAAATTTAGTGAGAAAAAAGAACAATAAAAGAACAGATTTCAAGAAGACAGAATATTGGGATAATGTCATTAAGATGTAAGGGTTTAGTGGGAGTGAAAGTGAACGAGAAGATTTAGTGAAGAGAAAAGACAATAAAAGAAGAGAATTCATTAAGACAGAAGATTGGGATAATGTCATTAAGATGTAAGGGTATACTGGGAATGAAAGTGAACGAGAAGATTTTAGTGAGGAGAAAGGAAAATAAATGAAAAAAATTAAGGAAGACAGATGATTGGGATAATGTCATTAAGATGTAAGAGTTTAGTGGGAGTGAAAGTGAACGAGAAGATTTAGTGAGGAGAAAGTAAAATAAAAGAACAGAATTCAGGAAGACAGAAGATTGGGATAATGTCATTAAGATGTAAGAGTTTACTAGGAAGAAAAGTGAACGAGAAAAATTTAGTGAGGCGAAATGACAATAAAAAAACAGAATTCAAGAAGACAGAAGATTGGGATAATGTCATTAAGACGTAAGGGTTTACTAGGAATGAAAGTGAACGAGAAGACTTTAGTGAGGAGAAATGACAATAAAAGAACAGAATTCAGGAAAACAGAAGATTGGGATAATGTCATTAATATGCAAGGGTTTACTGGGAGTGAAAGTGAACGAGAAGACTTTAGTGAGGAGAAAGGACAATAATAAAACAGAATTCACGAAAATAGGAGATTGGGATAATGTAATTGAGATGTAAGGGTTTCCTGGGAGTGAAAATGGACGAGACGATATTAGTGAAAAAAAATGACAAAAGAACAGAATTCAGGAAGACAGAAGATTGGTATAATGTCATTAAGATGTAAGGGTTTACTGGGTGTCAAAGTGAATGGGAAGATTTTAGTGAGGAAAAAGGAAAATAAAAGAACAGAATTCAGGAAGACAGAAGATTGGGATAATGTCATTAAGATGTAAGGGTTTACGGGGAGAGAAAGTGAACGGGAAGACTTTAGTGAGGAAGAAACACAATAAAAGAACAGAATTCAGGAAGACAGATGATTGGGATAATGTCATTAAGATGTAATGTTTTACTGGAGCTGAAATTGAACGGGAAGACGTTAGTGAGGAGAAAAGGCAATAAAAAAAACAGAATTCAGGGAGACAGAAGATTCGGATAATGTCATTAAGATGTAAGGGTTTACTGGGAATGAAAGTGATCGAGAAGACATTAGTGAGGAGAAATATCAATAAAAGAACAGAATTAAAGAAGACAGAATATTGAGATAATGCCATTAACATGTAAGGGTTTACGGGGAGAGAAAGTGAACGGGAAGATTTAGTGAGGAAAAAACACAATAAAAGAACAGAATTCAGGAAGACAGAAGATTGGGATAATGTCATTAATATCCAAGGGTTTACTGGGAGTGAAAGTAAACTAGAAGTTTTTGTGAGGAGAAAGGACAATAAATGAACAGTGTCCAGGAAGACAGAACATTGGAATGATGTAATTTAGATGTAGAGGTTTACTGGGAGTGAAAGTGAACGAGAAGACATTAGTGAGGAGAAAGGACAATAAAAAAAATAGAATTCAGGAAAACAGAAGATTGGGATAATGTCATTAAGATGTAAGGGTTTACTGGGAGTGAAAATGAACGAGAAGATTTTAGTGAGGAGAAATGACAACAAAAGAACAGAATTCTGGAAGACAGAAGTTTGGGATAATGTCATTAAGATGTAAAGGTTTACTGGGTGTCAAAGTGAACGGGAAGATTTTAGTGAAGAACAAGGAAAATAAAAGAACAGAATTCAGGAAGACAGAAGATTGGAATAATGTCATTAATATGTAAGGGTTTACTGGAAGTGAAAGTGAACTAAAAGAGTTTAGTGAGGAGAAAGGACAATAAAAGAACAGAATTCAGGAAGACAGAAGATTGGGATAATGTCATTAATATGGAAGGGTTTACTGGGAGTGAAAGTAAACTAGAAGATTTTGTGAGGAGAAAGGACAATAAATGAACAGTGTTCAGGAAGACAGAAGATTGGGATGATGTAATTTAGGTGTAGAGGTTTACTGGGAGTGTAAGTGAACGAGAAGACTTTACTGAGAAGAAAAGACAATAAAAGAACAGAACTCAGGAAGACAGAAGATTGGGATGATATCATTAAGATGTAAAGGTTTGCTCGGAGTAAAAGTGAACGAGAAGACTTTAGTGAGGAGAAATGACAATGAAAGAACCGAATTCAGGAAAACAGAAGATTGGGATAATGTCATTAATATGCAAGGCTTTACTGTGTGTGAAAGTGAACGAGAAGACTTTAGTGAGGAGAAAGGACAATAATAAAACAGAATTCAGGAAAACAGAACATTGGGATAATGTCATTAAGATGTAAGGGTTTACGGGGAGAGAAAGTGAACGGGAAGATTTTAGTGAGGAAGAAACACAATAAAAGAACAGAATTCAGGAAGACAGATGATTGGGAAAATGTCATTAAGATGTAAGGGTTTACGGGGAGTGAAAGTGAACGAAAAGAGTTTAGTGAGGAGAAAGGAAAATAAAAGAACAGAATTCAGGAAGATAGAAGATTGGGATAATGTCATTAAGATGCAAGGGTTTACTGGGAGTGAAAGTAAACTAGAAGATTTTGTGAGGAGAAAGGACAATAAAAGAACAGAATTCAGGAAGACAGAAGATTGGGATAATGTCATTAAGATGTAATGTTTTACTGGGGGTGAAAGTGAACGGGAAGACGTTAGTGAGGAGAAAGGACAATAAAAAAAACTGAATTCAGGAAAACAGAAGATTGGGATAATGTCATTAAGATGTAAGGGTTTACTGGGGGTGAAAGTGAACGGGAAGACGTTAGTGAGGAGAAAGGACAATAAAAAAAACTGAATTCAGGAAGACAGAAGATTGGGATAATGTCATTAATATGGAAGGGTTTCCTGGGAGTGAATGTGAACGAGAAGATTTTAGTGAGGAGAAAGGACAATAAAAGAACAGAATTCAAGAAGAGAGAAGATTGAGATAATGCCATTAAGATGTAAGGGTTTACGGGGAGAGAAAGTGAACGGGAAGACTTTAATGAGGAAGAACCACAATAAAAGAACAGAATTCAGGAAAACAGAAAATTGGGATAATGTCATGAATATGCAAGGGTTTACTGGGAGTGAAAATGAACGAGAAGATTTTAGTGAGGAGAAAGGACAATAAATGAACAGTGTTCAGGAAGACAGAAGATTGGGATAATATCATTAAGATGTAAGGGTTTGCTCGGTGTGAAAGTGAACGAGAAGACTTTAGTGAGGAGAAAGGACAATGAAAGAACAAAATTTCAGGAAAACAGAAGATTGGGATAATGTCATTAATATGCAATGGTTTCCTGGGAGTGAAAGTGAACGAGAAGACTTTAGTGAGGAGAAAAGACAATGATAAAAGAGAATTCAGGAAAATAGAAGATTGGGATAATGTCATTAAGATGTAAGTGTTTACTGGGAGTGAAAATGAACGAGAAGATTTTAGTGAGGCGAAATGACAACAAAACTACAGAATTCAAGAAGACAGAAGATTGGGATAATGCCATTAAGATGTAACGGTTTACGGGGAGAGAAAGTTAACGGGAAGATTTTGTGAGGAAGAAACACAATAAAAGAACAGAATTCATGAAGACAGATGATTGGGATAATGTCATTAAGATGTAAGTGCTTACGGGGAGTGAAAATGAACGAAAAGAGTTTAGTGAGGAGAAAGGAAAATAAAAGAACAGAATTCAGGAAGATAGAAGATTGGGATTATATTATTAAGATGCAAGGGTTTACTGGGAGTGAAAGTAAACTAGAAGATTTTTTGAGGAGAAAGGAAAATAAAAGAACAGTATTCAGTAAGACAGAAGATTGGGATAATGTCATTAAGTTGTAAGGGTTTACTGGGGCTGAAATTTAACGGGAAGACGTTAGTGAGGAGAAATGACAACAAAAGAACAGAATTCAGGAAGACAGAAGATTGGGATAATGTCATTAAAATGTAAGGGATTACTGGGTGTCAAAGTGAACGGAAGACTTTAGTGAGGAAAAAGGAAAATAAAAGAACAGAATTCAGGAACACAGAAGATTGGGATAATGTCATTAAGATGTAAGGTCTTCCTGGGAGTGAATGTGAACTAAAAGAGTTTAGTGAGGAGAAATGACAATAAAAGAACAGAATTTAGGAGGACAGAAGATTGGGATAATGTCATTAATATGGAAGGGTTAACTGGGATTGAAAGTAAACTAGAAGATTTTGTGAGCAGAAAGGACAATAAATGAACAGTGTTCAGGAAGACAGAAGATTGGGAAGACGTAATTTAGATGTAGAGGTTTACTGGGAGTGAAAGTGAACGAGAAGACTTTAGTGAGAAGAAAGGACAATAATAAAACAGAATTCAGGAAAACAGAAGATTGGGATAATGTCATTAATATGCAAGGGTTAACTGGGAGTGAAAGTGAACGAGAAGATTTTCGTGAGGAGAAACGATAATAAAAAAACAGAATTCAGGAAAACAGAACATTGGGATAATGTAATTAAGATGTAAGGGTTTACTGGGAGTGAAAATGAACGAGAAGACTTTAGTGAGGAGAAATGACAAAAAAAGAACAGAATTCTGGAAGACAGAAGATTGGGATAATGTCATTAAGATGTATGGGTTTACTGGGTGTCAAAGTGAACGGGAAGACTTTAGTGAGGAAAAAGAGAAATAAAAGGACAGAATTCAGGAACACAGAAGATTGGGATAATGTTATTAAGATGTAAGGGTTTACTGGGTGTCAAAGTGAACGGGAAGACTTTAGTGAGGAAAAATGAAAATGAAAATACAGAATTCAGGAAGACAGAAGATTGGGATAATGGCATTAAGATGTAAGGGTTTACGGGGAGAGAAAGTGAACGAAAAGAGTTTAGTGAGGGGAAAGGACAATGAAAGAACAGAATTCAGGAAGATAGAAGATTGAGATAATATCATTAAGATGCAAGGGTTTACTGGGAGTGAAAGTGAACGAGAAGATATTAGTGAGGAGAAATGACAACAAAAGAACAGAATTCAGGAAGACAGAAGATTGGGATAATGTCATTAAGATGCAAGGGTTTACTGGGAGTGAAAGTGAACGAGAAGATATTAGTGAGGAGAAATGACAACAAAAGAACAGAATTCAGGAAGACAGAAGATTGGGATAATGTCATTAATATCCAAGGGTTTACTGGGAGTGAAAGTAAACTAGAAGTTTTTGTGAGGAGAAAGGACAATAAAAGAACAGTATTCACGAAGACAGAAGATTGGGATAATGTCATTAAAATGTAAGGGTTTACTGGGAGTGAAAGTGAACGAGAAGATATTAGTGAGGAGAAATGACAACAAAAGAACAGAATTCAGGAAGACAGAAGATTGGGATAATGTCATTAATATCCAAGAGTTTACTGGGAGTGAAAGTAAACTAGAAGTTTTTGTGAGGAGAAAGGACAATAAATGAACAGTGTCCAGGAAGACAGAACATTGGAATGATGTAATTTAGATGTAGAGGTTTACTGGGAGTGAAAATGAACGAGAAGACTTTAGTGAGGAGAAAGGACAATAAAACAAACAGAATTCAGAAGACTGAAGTTTGGGATAATGTCATTAATATGTAAGGGTTTACTGGGTGTCAAAGTGAACGGGAAGACTTTAGTGAGGAGAAAGGACAATAAGAGAACAGAATTCAGGAAGACAGATGATTGGGATAATGTCATTAAGATGTAAGGGTTTACTGGGAGTGAAAGTGGACGGGAAGACTTTAATGAGAAAAAAGGAAAATAAAAGAACAGAATTAAGGAAGACAGAAAATTAAGATAATGTCATTAAGATATAAGGGTTTCCTGGGAGTGAATGTGAACGAGAACACTTTAATGAGGAGAAAGCACAATAAAAAAAATAGAATTCTGGAAGACAGAACATTGGGATAATGTCATGAAGATGTAAGGGTTTACTGGGTGTCAAAGTGAACGGGAAGACTTTAGTGAGGAAGAAGGAAAATAAAAGAACAGAATTAAGGAAGACAGAATATTGGGATAATATCATTAAGATGTAAGTGTTTACTGGGAGTGAAAGTGAACTAAAAGAGTTTAGTGAGGAGAAAGGACAATAAAAGAACAGAATTCAGGAAAACAGAAGATTGGGATAATGTCATTAAGATGCAAGGGTTTACTTGAAGTGAAATTGAACGGGAAGATTTTAGTGAGGAAGAAACACAATAAAAGAACAGAATTCTGGAAGACAGAAGATTGCGATAATGTAATTAAGATGTAGGTGTTTACTGGGAGTGAAAGTGAACGAGAAGACTTTAGTGGGAAAAAAGGACCATAAAAGAACAGAATTCAGGAAAACAGAAGATTGGGATAATGTCATTAAGACAGAAGTGTTTACTGGCAGTGAAAATGAACGAGAAGATTTTAGTGAGGCGAAATGACAACAAAAGAACAGAATTCTGGAAGACAGAAGATTGGGATAATGTCATTAAGATGTAATGTTTTACTGGGGGTGAAAGTGAACGGGAAGACGTTAGTGAGGAGAAAGAACAATAAAAAAAACAGAATTCAGGAAGACAGAAGATTGGTATAATGTCATTAAGATGTAAGGGTTTACTGGGAATGAAAGTGAACGAGAAAAATTTAGTGAGGAGAAAGGAAAATAAAAGAACAGAATTCAGGAAGACAGAAGATTGGGATAATGCCATTAAGATGTAAGGGTTTATTGGGAGTGAAAGTGAACGAGAAGTCTTTAGTGAGGTGAAAGGACAATACAAGAACACAATTCAGGATAACAGAAGATTGGGATAATGTCATTAATATGCAAGGGTTTACTGGGAGTGAAAGTCAACTAGAAGATTTTGTGAGGAGAAAGGAAAATAAAAGAACAGTATTCAGGAAGACAGAAGATTGGGATAATGTCATTAAGATGTAAGGGTTTCCTGGGAGTGAATGTGAACGAGAAGACTTTAGTGAGAAGAAAGGACAATAAAAGAACAGAATTCAGGACAACAGAAGAGTGAGATAATGCCATTAAGATGTAAGGGTTTTCTGGGGTGAGAAAGTGAACGGGATAAGTTTAGTGAGGAAGAAACACAATAAAAGAACAGAATTCAGGAAGACAGAAGATTGGGATAATATCATTAAGATGTAAGGGTTTCCTGGGGTGAATGTGAACGAGAAGACTTTAGTGAGGAGAAAGGACAATATAAAAAATAAAATTCAGGAAAACAGAAGATTGGGATAATGTCATTAAGATGTAAGGATTTACTGGGTGTGAAAATGAACGAGAAGATTTTAGTGAGGAAAAAGGAAAATAAAAGAACAGAATTCAGGAAGACAGAAGATTGGGATAATGTCATTAATATGTAATGTTTTACTGGGGGTGAAAGTGAGCGGGAAGACGTTAGTGAGGAGAAAGGACAATAAAAGAAAACAGAATTCAGGAAGACAGAAGATTGGGATAATGTCATTAAGATGTATGGGTTTACTGGGAATGAATGTGAACGTGAATGCATTAGTGAACAGAAATGTCAATAAAAGAACAGAATTCAAGAAGACAGATAATTGAGATAATGCCATTAAGTTGTAAGGGCTTACGGGGAGAGAAAGTGAACGAGAAGACTTTAGTGAGGAAGAAACACAATAAAAGAACAGAATTCAGAAAAACAGAAGATTGGGATAATGCCATTAAGATGTAAAAGTTTACGGGTAGTCAAAGTGAACGAGAAGAGTTTAGTGAGGAGAGATGACAACAAAAGAACAGAATTCAGGAAGATAGAAGATTGGGATAATATCATTAAGATGCAAGGGTTTACTGGGACTGAAAGTAAACTAGAATATTTTGTGAGGAGAAAGGACAATAAAAGAACAGAATTCAGGACAACAGAAGAGTGAGATAATGTCATTAAGATGTAAGGGTTTATTGGGAATGAATGTGTACGAGAAGACTTTAGTGAGGAGAAAGGACAATATAAAAAATAGAATTCAGGAAAACAGAAGATTGGGATAATGTCATTAAGATGTAAGGGTTTATTGGGAATGAATGTGTACGAGAAGACTTTAGTGAGGAGAAAGGACAATATAAAAAATAGAATTCAGGAAAACAGAAGATTGGGATAATGTCATTAGTATGCAAGGATTTACTGGGAGTGAAAGTGAACGAGAAGACTTTAGTGAGGAGAAAGGACAATAATAAAACAGAATTCAGGAAAACAGAAGATTGGGATAATGTCATTAAGATGTAAGGGTTTATTGGGAATGAATGTGTACGAGAAGACTTTAGTGAGGAGAAAGGACAATAAAAAAACAGAATTCAGGAAAACAGAAGATTGGGATAATGTCATTAAGATGTAAGTGTTTACTGGGAGTGAAAATGAACGAGAAGATATTAGTGAGGAGAAATGACAACAAAAGAACAGAATTCTGGAAGACAGATGATTGGGATAATGTCATTAAGATGTAAGGGTTTACTGGGTGGCAAAGTGAACGGGAAGACTTTAGTGAGGAAGAAACACAATAAAAGAACAGAATTAAGGAAGACAGAAGATTGGGATAATATCATTAAGATGTAAGGGTTTCCTGGGAGTGAATGTGAACGAGAAGACTTTAGTGAGGAGAAAGGACAATATAAAAAATAGAATTCAGGAAGACAGAAGATTGGGATAATGTCATTAAAATGTAATGGTTTACTGGGAGTGAAAATGAACGAGAAGATTTTAGTGAGGGGAAATGACAACAAAAGAACAGAATTCAGGAAGTCAGAAGATTGGGATAATGTCATTAAGATGTAAGGGTTTACTGGGTGTCAAAATGAACGGAAGACTTTAGTGAGGAAGAAACACAATAAAAGAACAGAATTCAGGAAGACAGATGATTGGGATACTGTCATTAAGATGTAATGTTTTACTGGAGCTGAAATTGAACGGGAAGACGTTAGTGAGGAGAAAGGACAATAAAAGAACAAAATTCAGGAAGACAGAAGATTGGGATAATGTCATTAAGATGTAAGGGTTTACGGGGAGTGAAAATGAACGAGAAGACATTATTGAGGAGAAATATCAATAAAAGAACAGAATTCAGGAAGACAGAAGATTGGGATAATATCATTAAGATGTAAGGGTTTATTGGGAGTGAAAGTGAACGAGAAGACTTTAGTGAGGAGAAAGGACAATATAAAAAACAGAATTCAGGAAGACAGAAGATTGGGATAATATCATTAAGATGTAAGGGTTTATTGGGAGTGAATGTGTACGAGAAGACTTTAGTGAGGAGAAATGACAATAAAAGAACAGAATTCAGGAAAACAGAAGTTTGGGATAATGTCATTAGTATGCAAGGGTTTACTGGGAGTGAAAGTGAACGAGAAGACTTTAGTGAGGAGAAAGGACAATAAAAAACAGAATTCAGGAAAACAGAACATTGGGATAATGTCATTAAGATGTAAGGGTTTACTGGGAGTGAAAATGAACGAGAAGATTTTAGTGAGGAGAAATGACAACAAAAGAACAGAATTCTGGAAGACAGAAGATTGGGATAATGTCATTAAGATGTAAGGGTTTACTGGGTGTCAAAGTGAACGGGAAGACTTTAGTGAGGAAAAAGGAAAATAAAAGAACAGAATTCAGGAGGACAGAAGATTGGGATAATGTCATTAAGATGTAAGGTATTACTGGGAGTGAATTTGATCGAGAAGACTTTAGTGAGGTGAAAGGACAATAAAAAACAGAATTCAGGATGACAGAAAATTGGGATAATGTCATTAAGATGTAAGGGTCTATTAGGAGTGAAAGTGAAGAGAAGACTTTAGTGAGGAGAAATATCAATAGAAGAACAGAATTCAAGAAGACAGAAGATTGTGATAATGCCGTTAAGATGTAAGGGTTTACTGGGTGTGAATGTTAACGGGAAAACTTTAGTGAGGAGGAAACTCAATAAAAGGACAGTATTCAGGAAGCAGATGATTGGGATAATGTCATTAAGATGTAAGGCTTTACTTGGAGTGAAGTGAACGAGAAGCCTTTAGTGAGGAGAAAGGACAATAAAAGAACAAAATTCAGGAAGACAGAAGATTGGGATAATGTCATTAAAATGTAAGGTTTTACTGGGAATGAAAGTGAACGAGAAGCCTTTAGTGAGGAGAAAGGACATTAAAAGAACAGAACACATGAAGCCAAAATATGGATTTATGTCTATTAAGATGAAAGGTTTTATTTGAAGTGAAATTGAATGAGGGACTTTAGTGAGAAGGCTAGAATATATAATAACAGAATTCATTCTTTTCAGCTCTGCAAACAGCCAGTCGTCGCTGGTGGCCAGATCTGGAAAATATGGTAGATAGTGAAGCAATTAAAAGTGCAATTCATGTTGTTTTGCCATTGTTGCGATCAAATTGTTACACGGTGCGTTGTCTTGTTAAAAGAACACTTTTTTCTTCATTTGTGACCGTTTTTAGCGATTTAAACGCACCAATATGGCTATATAATATTCGCTATTGATGGTTCTTACTTTCTCAAGGTAATAGATGAACATAATGCTTTGAACATTCCAAAACACAGAGGCCAAACCTTGCTTGCTGATGTTTGTGTCTTTGGTCGCTTTGGATGGCTTTCACTTGTTGCCGTCCACTCAGCTGACTGCCGATTAGACTTTGATGAGAAATGATGGATTCGTGTTTTATCCACTGTCAATGTTTTATTCAAAACTCCTTCTTGTTGCGTTAAAACAGTTGCAAACACCGCACTGTATCGTTGACGCGCTGTTATTTTTGATCAACTGTGAGCAAACTCGGCACACACTTTGAGCACAGATTTCTCATTGACACCTGTCCATGCAAAATGATGAATACACTGCCTTCTGATATGTTCAACTCTTCTGCTATCTTACGCAACTTCAATTTACGATCGACCAAAACGAGTAATGTGCTATTTCAGTCTTCATATCTATCTGCATATGGATTTCATTGTGTTTATATCTATTTCAATCTCTTCATATGCATCTATCTATCTATCTATCTATCTATCTATCTATCTATCTATCTATCTATCTATTCACATTCATCTGCCTAGCTGTCTTTTAGTATATATCTATCTATATATGATCTATGTCAGTTTTTATATAATTATCTTTCTTAAATATGTTCATTTACATTATGTATTTAGATTTCTGCTTATTTGTGTGTGTTTGCTTTTGTTAGGAAGTATATTTATAAACATTCACTTTTGCTTATTCTATAATATTTTCACTCTTTTGTTTTTCCTTCTTATTTACAATTTTTCTTATCTCTCATTTACTCTCTCTCTCTCTCCTTTTCAATGCTGACCCTCCTAATATTGTATGCCATTATGCCATTTTGTCATACACACACACAATATTATTCCTTTTCTTATTTTCTGTCATTTTCGTGAACCGAAAAACTTCTATCATCAAAATAGTACGACTAGAATCACATACAAGGTGCGATGTATAAAATGTTGCCTAAATTACGCAAAAAAATAAAATGACTCTGGCATCTCATTTTTACAGATATATTTACAAAAATGGCCTATGAAGTTGAAGAATGCTGCTATAATTGTTACTTTCAATTTTTCTTTGGTATTACAAGGAGTTTTGTTGGACTTTCGCTTAATCATGAGGGTTGTAGTCTGAAGAGTATAAGGCGTAATGTGGTCGCGAATATTGTCTGACAGCCATGACTGGGTTCAACTGCTTGTATAGCATGGTGCAGAATCCTGTTGCCAGACATAGGGCTTTCCTTTTGATCTAGGGTGGCACTAACTCCTCAAGCCACTTCATGTAGAGATCTGTATTGAAGCGGAAGCCCGGTGAGAAAATGAATAGAAGCATAGTGTCACCATCACAAGTGATCACGCCAAACAACTTCGTAATCATTATTAAACTCATCCAACTCTTTTCGAATCCTCTGCACTGCCCTCAGATTAACACACAAACACAATAAAATATTCGTATTGGATTGTCCAGCGTGAATGACAAACTATACAGCATGCCGTTTTCAAATTTCTGGCGGAGTGAACTGCGTCATGGTGGTCTTTTTCTCATATGCTTTGCCCAACTGATTCTACTATACTATGCAGTCGACAAAGTCCATAACAAACAACGCGCATGTGTGAAATTAAATATATAAAATGGCGACTATTTACCAATAAGATCCTATACTCTCTCTTTCCTTTCTCTTTCTCTTTCTCTTTCTCTTTCTTTCTCTCTCTCCTTTCCTCTATTTCCCTCACCTTGTGTGTGTTTCTTTCTATTTACTATGTTTGTCTCAGTACTGCAACACTCTTTCTACTATCGTTTCCCTATCAATATGACCTTCCCTCTTCGCAAAGGACTAACTATATGACAAGCGCAGTAAGTTTGCAATAAGATTGTGCATATAGTTAGAAACTTCAATTGGCCGACGGACCATAATCCTTTTTTACGCTACCCTTTAGTTGATCGATGAGGTTAAACTGTCAGCATCCGGTAAAACCCAAGAGTACCGACGGAGGACAGTGATGGAGCGAGTGATCGTGAGTTGTGTTACAGGGTAAGGGTTGATAAAATCTAGAGTTGGTTGGGTATGTTGATATGGTTTCGAGATGATAAAGATGAGTGTGGAGAGTTTGTGAGCATTAAGGGGGTCCTGATAAATGAAATGAAACTGTTGAGAAACTGACTGAGATATACACAGAAAGAGGAATTGACAGGGAGAGTAAAATAAGAATAAGAAAGTGTGCATTCAAAGGCCATAATCCTCCCATTTTAAACATGACAATTTTCCTTTTTCTCTCTTTTTTATTTAATTTTTTACTTTTGTTTTATCCACTGACTCAATTATTTTATTTTATTCTATTTTATTTTATATTAAATTGAACATACAGTTTCCCTATGTATGTATATATGCTTGTATACTTAAACCTATATATTTGTGCATACGCAATTACTTGCCCCTACATACACAATCACATATATATGCAAGACTATATAAAACATATAGAAAAATATTTCTCTTTATCTGTCTCACACACACATACACAAACACACGCACACGTACAGACACACACATACACAGACACACACAGACACACACACACACACACACATATATATATATATATATATATATATATATATATATATATATTCTTCTAAGCATATACTTAAATATAAGAGACAATGAGTGTATATTATGTTTAATCATGAGCCGTTCTAAACATCGCATTTTTGCCTTAATTTCAGTTGAAAATAAAGACAAAAATTCTCCAACATTTGGATAATTTTAATTAAGTTGGTTTTAAGCTTTCGGCTCACATAAGCCATCTTCAGAGACGTTACAAGGACGTTAACATAAAAGCATCCACCATCAGCGACGATTCTATCTTTGCTAAGCAACAATAACAGTTACCAAAAATAGCAAACGCAGCTCGTAAATTTGTAATGCGGATCTATGACGTCACACCGCGTGAGAGCTCGAAATGATAACAGAACCATAAATTTAAATGTAATGTGTTATGACCAGATTTAAACGTGATTTTATTAAGTGTGGGTTGTTTGGATTTAATGTAGACGGCCTTTAATATCTGAAGGTTCTCTTTACTGTGTGTATGAGTGAGGATTATTGTATTGTTGACTAAAATCTGTTTAATATATATACTAATAGAAGAATAAATATATAGACAGAATTTCAAACACCGTTTCTCACATACACTAACGCACACATACATATATATATATATATATATTTTTAATCATATCACCCCGAGCAAGGCGGTAACGCCACTGATGTGCAAGGGGCTACATAGGAGTGAAAAGATTGGAAAAGAGAGAGCCGGAAACCACATCCTAAACAGGAAACAAGGGATGAGCCTCTACACCTGTATAATAGACGTGGGTGGAGTGTGAACCGGACAATAGTTTAGTCTATCTACTCGAATTGAAAAAAAAAATGAGAAGAGTGGAAAAGAGAAAACCGGAAACCGCGTCCTAAACAGGAAACAAGGGATGAGCCTCTTAACCTGTTCAACAGACGTGTGTGGAGTGTGAACCGGGCGAGAGTTTAGTCTATCTAATCCAATTAAAAAAAAATAAAAAGATTGGAAAAGAGAAAACCGGAAACCGCATCCTAAACAGAAAACAAGGGATGAGCCTCTTCACCTGTTCAATAGATGTGGGTGGAGTGTGAACCGGGCAATAGTTTAGTCTATCTACTCCAATACACCAATATATCAAAGATGAAGAATGCAAGAATGTTAAACTTTCTTTTAATTATAATTTCTTCTTCCAGTCATGATATATATCGAACACCCATAGCCCAGAGGTAGAATCGCCGACTGACGGCAATTCAGTCGGGTTTCAATCCTGGGTTAAAAGCAATCGGAGTCTAACCGTATTAATGAGCTGTGATACAGCGAAATAGATTTGTCTGCAGATGACTATATATAAATATCATTCAGTAAAATGAATTAGAGCACTCTGGCTGTTGGGCGCGTATAATGATAATATACGCGCTAAAAGGTCTGCCTTCTTCCACCGAACGCCCATAGCCCAGAGGTAGAATCGCCGACTGACACCAATTTGGTCGAGTTTCGATCCTGGCTTAAAAGCAATCGGAGTCTAACCGTACTAATGAGCTGTGATACAGCGAAGCAGATCTGTCTGCGGATGACTATATATATATATATATATATATATATATTAAAAAAGGATTAATTCAAAGATGTTGAATGGCCATTTCGATATGGAGATCCCCACGGGAGACAACACATCACCTCAGCAACAAAAAATCCCTTCAGAAACTGGAGAAAAATTAGTCTACTTTTCCTTTTTAAATAGATTGCAAAGAAATTAAAAAATAAATTATAAATAAAAACAAAAAAAAAACGAAAAAAAAAACGAAAAAGAAAAAGATAAAATAAAATCAAATAAATAAGAAAAAAAATTGACATCGTATGGGTTCGCAAAAAAAATAAAGAGAATGTAACTAAAAATTAACAGACAGCCGTGTTAAATCGACGTAAGTTTAAGCAACACGGAAAAAAGGTGGTAAGAGAGACCCACATAAAGGCGTTTCCCTGTATCAGTGAAGCTAGATTAAATGCCAGCCTCAAGTCAGGACTGAAACCCGACTGATTTATAGGCAGCCGGAGATTCACTAACCAAGCCATCAGTAGACGTTCAAGAAAAGAAGATTTCAACGTAAATGCGCTAGCAGTTGAAAGTGATCAATCTCGAAGGAGAGCATTGCATAAATTACACGCATGCACTTGCTCATGCCTGTCAAATATGTTACCCACTGCTTTCCTCTGTCGCTCGATTCCTCAGTCTGACATGTGAGTATCAGATCCTTCAAGCCTTCCTTCCTTATGACAAGTCCTAAGAACTTTGGCTGAATTTTCCTGATGCTCAGTATTAATTTTCTTTTCGTTTCCATCCTTTTCAAAACCTGATCATTGCTAGCATGTTTGATCCAGATTTTAGTTGCTTCCAGTTTTTCCTTCATCTTTGATGATATTGTCCAGCATTCACTGCCATATTGAAGAACTGACATCACATAGCAACCCAGTACTCTCTTCTTTGTTTCTAGCGAAATTGTCTTGTTTCTTAATACTCTTCTCAGCTCCTGGAATGCATCCTTGTGCTTTTGGATCTCAGGAATATAAACGTATAGAAACTGCTGTGACCACAAAGTGAGAGTTCAGTTCATATATTGATTTTAATATGGAACTAATCCCCTACTTTATATCCAGTATGCTTCCGTAGAACCACATTTTAGTTGCTTCTAGTCTTTCCTTCATCTTTGCTGATATTGTCCAGCATTCACTGCCATATTGAAGAACTGACATCACATAGCAATCCAGTACTCTCTTCTTTCTTTCTAGCGAAATTGTCCTGTTTCTTAATACTCTTCTCAGTTCCTGGAATACATCCTTGAGCTTTTGGATCTCAGGAATATAAATTTATAGAAACTGTTGTGATCACAAAGTGAGGGGTCAGTTTATATATTGATAGTAATATGGAACTGATCACCCACTTTATATCCAGTATGCTTCTGTAGAACCACATTTCAGTTGCTTCAAGTTCTTCCTTCATCTTTGATGATATTGTCCAGCATTCACTGCCATATTGAAGAACTGACATCACATAGCAATCCAGTACCCTCTTCTTTGTTTATAGCGAAATTGTCCTGTTTCTTAATACTCTTCTCAGTTCCTGGAATGCATCCTTGAGCTTTTGGATCTCAGGAAAATAAATTTATAGAAACTGTTTCTTAATACTCTACTAAGCTTCCGAATACTCCGCTGAGTTTAGTTACAGTATAATCTAAACATGGGCTTTGTAACTATTGAATAAACATAGATAGATATTACCTAACCTCCCTAACGACTAGAATTACCAGAGAACAGGTATAGATGGATATATATATATGTATGTATATATATATATATATATATATATATATATATATATATATATATATTACTTCATCAGCTTCTTTTCTCGCACTTCCCGCCTATAAAATTCCCTTCGGTTTACTTGCTTTACTGACAGCTACAATCTCCAAGAATTTAAATCTGAAGTCAATAGTCATCTCCTATCTCACTGCATCCTCTCTCTCATGCTCCCTTCCCCGTCCACTCCACTCTCATCATTATTCTCATATTCTCTTACCAACTTTCTGACAATCCCTATAACCTGTCACTCTTTCTCATAACTTTCCTTCTATGTAACCCCCTGCAAATCAGTGGCAGTAAAATACCTTGCTTGTGAAGATATGATTATATATAGAGATATAAAAATATATCAATATATTGTTTTGCTCTATATATTTTTCTTTCCACTTCTATTACTCTGTGTTTCAAATTAGCATCTTTTTTAGAAATTTATGTGTTTCTTAAAGTGTATAACATCGTTGTATATAGATTTCTTGATTAATTCCTCTCTCCCTTTCTATCTCTCTTCACACCTAAATAATTTTTACGTCTTTATGGCCCCCAATCTATTTCTCATAATCCTTTATTTTTTTTTATTCTTTTTAAATTTCTCTTATATTTTAGTGTTATGTACTTATGTTAGTGAAATGGAACAGGAAAATGTTACCTATAGTCAATTATTGTTTAGTTTATTAAAAAAATATAAGAAGTAAAACAAATTAAGAAGTAAGAGGAAATAATATCGGATTGGAAAATAATGAAGAAATGGTTTTAATGTGACGAAGTCTTTTCAAATGACAAAACTGGTTACGGGATCTTTTTTACCCCAAAAGTGTTTTACTGTATAGAAATTTGGATATCATAATCTCTCAAATAAAGATAGATAGATAGATAGATAGATAGATAGATAGATAGATAGATAGATAGATAGATACGAACAGACTGAGATAGATAGATAGATAGATAGATAGATAGATAGATAGATAGATAGATAGATACGAACAGACTGAGATAGATAGATAGATAGATAGATAGATAGATAGATAGATAGATAGATAGATAGATAGATATGAACAGACTAGATAGATAGATAGATAGATAGATAGATAGATAGATACGAACAGACTGAGATTGATAGATAGATAGATAGATAGATAGATAGATACGAACAGACTGAGATAGATAGATAGATAGATAGATAGATAGATAGATAGATAGATATGAACAGACTGAGATAGATAGATAGATAGATAGATATGAACAGACTGAGATAGATAGATAGATAGATAGATAGATAGATAGATAGATAGATAGATAGATACGAACAGACTGAGATAGATAGATAGATACGAACAGACTGAGATAGATAGATAGATACGAACAGACTGAGATGAGATAGATAGATAGATAGATAGATAGATAGATAGATAGATAGATAGATAGATATGAACAGACTGAGATAGATAGATAGATAGATAGATAGATAGATAGATAGATAGATAGATAGATAGATAGATAGATAGATAGATATGGAAATATTTTTATTATAAGTTTATAATAAAAACATAGTTTACTGCAATACAAATGACGTTGTGTTTCGGTACTATCCTATTAGCACCTCGTCATAGTAGTTTTTTTATTATAAACTTATCATAAAAATATTACCATATATAATGCTCCACTAAGTATCTAGCACTCTTAAAGTAATTCACAACAAACAGTGAACTGTCAACCCAGTAGTTTGTACTACTTCTAAGATATATATATATATATATATATATATATATATATATATATATATATATAGTCATCCGCAGACATATATGTTTTGCTGTATCACAGCTCATCAGTACGGTTAGACATCCGATTGTTTTTTACCCAGGATTGAAACCCGACCGAATTGGCATCAGTCGGCGATTCTACCTCTGAGCTATGGGTGCTCGGTAGAAGGAGACAGACTTTTTAGCGTGTATATTATTATTATATACGCCCAATAGCCAGGGTGCTCTAATTCGTTACTGAATGAGCGATGCGTAGATGCTAGAGTAGCTACTGTATTTCAAAGTCATGTATATTAAATCTAAAGAAGAAAAGTAAGTAGGTAAAATCCCCAAAACCAGATTCTGTTAACATTAATTTTATTAATATTAAAATGATATGTTGAATTATTAATATTAATATATATTGGATGCAATGGGTAAATTGTCATAATTTCACATTTTCAATTTGTTGCATGCGAGTTGTTTGTTTTTATTTTGTCGGCTGCAAATTATAGTAGAGTCAGTTGGGTACTGTCTGTGAGAAAAAAGGTATTATATTATTTTCTACTATTTTTTCTTTTCCTCCCTTTCAATTTTGTTCCTGAATATAGTATTTTTCCCTTATCCTTTTCTCTTTTCTATTCCTGCTTTTTATTTCCTTGTCTCTCATTTTCCTTAGCTTAATTAATCTGTTTTCACCACACTTTTCTATTGACCTTTCTTTAGATGTAATTTTTGTTATCTTTTTAAAGCTTTTCTTTTTTTTCACTTTTATGAATACACTATCTTCTCTTAACCTTTCTTCTTCGTCTCAGCAAATCCATCGGTTAGCTTTTCTTTATGCAAATCTTTTCATTTCACCAACCCTAACCATCCTCTGCACTCTCTCTCTCTCTCTCTCTCTCTCTATCTATCTATCTCTCTATCTATCTATCTATCTATCTATCTATCTCTTTCATTATTTCTCTCTCCCCGTCATTCTATCACGCACACACTTTGATTTTAGACTAATATAAAGACAAGTCCGGACAAGGGCAGTTAGAGATGCCAATGAACCTCTCAGCGATGACGTGAAAAGTCAATCAAAATGGCGGCGGAAAAAATGTTGCCAGTGTTTATGTCATTATTGGAAGAAAAAACGTAAAGCGAGGCCAGTCCTCTGTACAGCAAGGTGAAGGTCGACACGTCATCTTGACGCGCAAACCTTTCATTTTTGTTATTGTTACCCTTGTGCATTTCAATTCTTATTGTTCACTATATCCCCTATGTTCGGTTTCTCTTTTCTTCTATGGAAACACTATTTTTCCCATATTGTATCCACTTATTTGCTTCTGTCCATGGTTAATTTTCATCTATAGAATTGGTTTTTATCGCAGTTGGTGTTACTGTTCAAATTATAATATTCTTATTGATTTGTGTGCATATTATTACTTTAAGACAAACTTTGCATACATCCAAACATCATTACTTACGCTATCCATATATAATGACTTCTATGTATATGCCTGTTTACATGAAAATGGATGCAATGAAGATACGTTAACACACAACCGTTATGTAACTTAATACAACTAATTTATTTTAAATAACAGCAGTAGAATAATTGAAGAAACGGAGAACCGTTTCGAATTCTATTCGAATTCATTGCATTCATTTACATGGTAATATATATGTTAAATGTCTGACTCCATCTCTTATAGTTGGACAAACTGGAAGTTAAGGCCTTGAAAGTAAAATTCTGAATTCAAAACACCAGCTGACTTGTTGGTTGTGAAACTTTAACTTCTGGAGGAGGTACAAGCTAACTTTAAAATTCCCGGTACAAAAGATACCGGGGAGCCATTATCATTGTTCTGTCTTGAATGACAACAATAACCACAATTGTGAAAAAAGTGGTGATCACATCGGTTCAAAAATTGAATAAATGATGACAATCAGTCGGCGATTCTACCGCTGAGCTATGGGCTCCCGGTGAAGAAAGGCGGATTTTAGTGTGCTATATACAATGTAAACACACGCCAGTAGCCGAGAGTGTTCAAATTCATTACTGAATGAACGATGCGTAAATCACTAAGTATGTACTGTTCTTAAAGTTTACAGATAGATAGATAGATAGATAGATAGATAGATAGATAGATAGATAGATAGATAGATAGATACGTGTATGCTTGTGAGTAATTTTGTATTTGGTAGCACTTTCTTAATATATTGTTCATTAAAAATGGCTGGCAAGGTACTTTGTTCCACTTACTTTGGACTAATTTATTAGATATTTTCGGAGATTTTAGTTGTGTTCTAACCATGTGATCGCAAAGGTTGATATATTTTTCATTGCTTTTAGATAGTAGGATAGTTCAGTCAGTCAGTTAAGTGCCATACGTGATACACGCTTGGGCGATCATGTCTCGAAAGAGATACGACTAACTGGGCAGAAGATTATTCTGCATTAGATTGCCATTGCTTTCTGTGGTAGACTGGTTGCCAGCCAAGGCTATAGAACCCAATCTGTCCTGTTATTTAACCCATAACTGAAAGGAATAGACTTTACCAAGGGTATTTGCGCGTAAATGAATGCAAGGAATTCAACTGAAATTCGAACTCGGCTCCCCAATTTCTCCTTCCGAGCCGATATCCAATGTACCACAATGCACATCCTTAGTAGGATAGTTACTGCTATTAAAAAAACAAAATCAAAATCTTTTAAAGTGAATCTCAAATCCAAAAGTGCTCAAAACAAAATCATTTAAAACGAGTAGTTTTAAAATTGTTTTCTTGTTTTATGTACCGGCTTTCTACAGTACTTAGGCGATCATGGCTCTCCACATCTTTCTGTTCCTTGTAGCTCTCAATAGGTTTTGTCTTTTTGTTATTTTTTCCAAATCCTGTTCTGTCATCTATCCACTGAATCTCATTAAGTAAGTTACACGCTGTTTACCTCTGTCCCTCTTTTCCCCAGTCGTTCAGGGTCAGTATTTTACAAGTACTTTTTCTTCATTACATACCCCAGAAATTTCAACTACCTCTTCTTAATGTTAAGGTTAAATTTTCTTTTTGTTTCTATTTTCTCCAAAACCCCGTCGTTGCTTACATGTTTGGTTTATGGTTTCCTCACTATTTTCCTGTAGAACCACATTTCTGTTGCTTCAAGTCTCTTCTTATCTTTGAGAAAACTTTTCAGCATATATATATAAACATACACAGGTTACATATAGCGACAATTTCAATTTAGTCATTATACTTAAGACGTAAAAATACTATTAACAAACTGAAATCGTTTACTTATAACGAGTGTGAAAGCAGTCAGTCAATAATTTAATTCCAGCAATGACACAGTTTTGAAATGTAATTTTCTGGCAAACAGTACGTCTAGTAGTCATGAATACAAAAGTATTGCGCAAAAAAATCATTATCATGATCTTGAATCAGATTTTACTTAAACAAAATCCCCATAAAAACGTTGAGAGAACTAGCAATTATATTACTAACGCTGAATATTTTTCTTCTTCTTCTATGTGCTCTGTCCCGTCAGGACGTAGGCGATCATGGCTTTCCACGTCTCCCGATCCCTGGTGGCTCTTATCACGCCTTCTACTGTTACACCATGCAACCCTCATTCCATCATCCACCTAATTAGGTCCTTCAAATATGCTATCTGCTGCTTTCCCCTGTCTCTTTTTCCCCTCTATCTGGCCTGTTAGTATCAAGTTCCCAAAGCCCTCTTTCCTCATTGAATATCCCACGAACTTCAGCTACCTCTTCCTGATGCTCAGTATTAATTTCCTATTCGTTTCCATCCTTTACAAAGCATCATCATTGCTCACATTCTTGATCCATGATATTCGCAGCATCCTTCTGTAGAACCACATTTCAGTTGCTTCAAGTTTTTCCTTCATCTTTGATAATATTGTCCAGCATTCACTGCCATATTGAAGAACTGACAACACATAGCAATCCAGTACTCTCTTCTTTGTTTCTAGCGAAATTGTCCTGTTTCTTAATACTTTACTCAATTTCTGGAATGCTTCTTTCGCCATGCCAATTCGCCTTCGGATCTCTGTGTCGCACTTTCCGTCTTCTGTTATAACACTTCCCAGGTATTTGAATTTTTGTACCTTCTTGATTCTAGTATCCCCGACCTGTATTTGGCATATTGGGCTGCCTTTTTTACTGATGACCATGCATTCGGGTTTCTTGCAGTTTATTTGTAGTCCTTTTATTGTCATTCTCTTCAGCTACCTTCTGTAGGAGGTCTTGTAGTTTCCTTTCTGTGTCTGCTATCAGCACTGTATCATCTTCGTACCTTAGATTATTTAAATTGTGGCCTCTGATGACAAATCCAGGCACAACTTCTAAAGTCCTCAAAATATTCTCGCTGTACAAGTTGAACAGATTATCATTACGTTACCTTTAAGTGTCTTCGTTTTTTGATACAACTACGCTATATTTCCTTAATATTAAATAGGACCTTCATAAATCTGTATGTTTTATTTGCATCCATTTAAAAAATTCTACATTACAATAGAATGATTGGAACAGAATACATAGAAATTCAAATGCATTAACCGTGAACGTTTTCTTTGTTTGTAATAACGCTCTTTGAAAAGGGCTTTAGAAAAGCTTTTCCGTACACTTATGAAGTAAAGCAACGTCGAGCCTGATCAGTACCCAAACAGGTGACCTCTTCAAAATACCAGGTACTGTAATCCTGGATTTGCAGTTGTGTAATTGATAATGACTTGGAATTGTTAATTGGATTGCTGAGTTGCCAATTCCACTTGGGTTCGTTATATTCACTTACACACAAATACCCTTGGGAAAGGTACGGATCCACCTCTTCTCTCCCAGCTACGGACTAATTTGTAAGACTTGTATCACGAAAGCTTTATTATCTCCACCAAAAATTAAATTGCGTACAAAATTTTCAGAATTTCAGTATTAAATAAACGATAACGAGTGATATGCCGCTAAACAAAATCAACCAAAAAAAATAAACTATGAAAAAACATGAATATATGATTTCTTTATCTCCAAACTCCAAGCGAACTATTCTAGCCTCTCCAATATTGATTGAGGATAACTGCGTATTCAGACTTGGGAAAAAAATCAAGAAATTATTATTAGATTTAGTCGTAAATAACTTTCGTTTGTGGTTATTAATTTTATTTTTTAGATAAAATTGTTTCACCCCAAGCAACGCAGTACTACCACTGGTGCGCAGGGGCTACAATAAAAGAAGAGGGAATACAGAAAAGAAAACAGTATAGGTGAGGTTGTAGAAAGGGTAAGTTAGAGATGGGAGTCACTGAGATAGAAGATATCAATTGTCGTTGCATTTAAACTTTTGGGGAGTGTAGCTATCAGAGAATCAGAGAAGCAAGTATGGAGAAGAGAGTTCCATAGGCGGGAAGTGCAAAAAAAGAAACTGATAGAGTAAAATTTGCTAGCCCTCGGATACTTTTCTGTGGATTACTTTCCTCTAATGACTTTATAACTTCGTTATCAAAGTTCGATGAATGACTCGGTCTGGGTTTACCTCTAATCGACTTTTTTCCAGAATGAAAATTTGTAAACCAATTTCGTAATTACAGGTCAGCTATGGCTACTTAACCATAACATGACATCAAGATATCTACATCGTTTCATTCTTTTCTTAAACTACCATAAGTGCACTTTTACTCCCTTAATTAGTGAAGAATATTTTCTCATTTAATCAACCGTTTCTGCCCCTACTGTTAAGGTATGTATGTATGTATGTATGTATGTATGTATGTATGTATGTAAGGGATACCAAATCTATTCTTAACTACCATGTACGATTAGTAGATACATTCATCATTATAAATGGTTCCTCACAACGAAATTTACTTATGGCTAAAAACTGACATCTTAACAAAACATTCATGGTAAAGTTTAAAGATATGAAACAAAAGGAATCTGTAGAGAGCTATGAAAAACAACATTACTAAAAAACAAAGCACTTAAGGAAGAGTTGTATAAAACACGACTGGTTGTGGAAGACATACAAGGAGACAGAGTAGAACTGTTAATAAATTTACCAAGTGGGCCTTCTACCAGAAACCCTATTGTTGTATTTTGCAATTATAATAAATCTGGGAAACCAATTAAAAAGTATTATGTTAGTAATGAAAATAATATTCTGACAAAAGTGAATAGTTGTCAGAAACAGTCTGTTATTTCGTTATTTGAGAAAATTGCTATTATTGCTGTTATTATTGCTATTATTGCTGTTATTTCGTTAGTTGAGAAAACTGTGTGTTGTGGCGCAGTGGATATCGGCTCGGAACGAGAAATCGGGGAACCGAGTTCGAATTTCAGTTGAATTCCTTGCATTCATTTACGTGCAAATACCCTTGTGAAAGGTATTAATCCCGTCTCTTCCCTCCAGTTATGGGTTAAACAACAGGACAGATTGGGTTCTGTAGCCTTGGTCGGCAACCAGTCTACCGCAGAAAGCAATGGCAACCTACTGCGGAATAATCTTCTGCCCAGTCAGTCATGTCTCTTTCGAGACATGATCGCCCAAACGTGTATTTCGCATGGCACTTAACTGACTGACTGAGAAAATTGCTATCACTCGATTAATCCAGTAAAAACGTTTTTTATCTTCTTCTTTAATACGAGATGTTTTTCTTTTAAATACATCTAAAAAAAATTTTCTAATATAAAATCAAAAATAATATTAGTTTTTCCATATACAGATATGTAATTTCCTGAAAGCTACAGATTTTTAAACATCTCACTCCAATATGAGAAAAAGAATAGATACATTATTAAGGAGAAAGAACAATAAAAGAAGAATTAAGAAGACAAAAGATAACAATTAGCATTTAATTTAAATGTTTAAAGAACAGAATTGATTCGAAAGCAAGATACCGGTAGTGAGTGCTACAAAAGAGAAATGCAAGAGAAGAAACTATTACAAAATAACATACGGTTACGTCTAGCCATTTCAATTGCAAAATGAGGACACCCAGCTGCCATATAATACTGCACTTAAATTCGTAAAGTCACAGTCACAAAAATGAAAGCTTATCAGAAAATTAACATGAAAATATAAGGCAAAAGAAAGCTTCGTTATACCGGAGGAAAACTAACTGAAGCCGAGGTGCCAGGTCAGAATCGATAACATTGCAGATTCTTCTTTGAATTGCTTCAAGAATCTCTAAATACATAGTAGAATCGCCGAACTCAATTATTTTATTTCGTCTTTTATTTTGGAGGTAAAATTTCACTGACTTTTTTCGTACATTTTTAACGGTTTCTAAGAATTCATGAAACGGGGAGATTGATTTCTTGGATTAACAATCGATTTACTGATCGATTATAATTTTTTTCTGGCTTGATTTATAAATCCTTCAAGCTCGTTGTCCTAGAATAAATCTGGATTTTCTTCTTCTTCTACTCCCGTTTCTTCTTATTCTTATTCTTCTTATTACTATTATTATTAGTAGTAGTAGTAGTAATAGTAGCAGTAGTATTTTTATTTTTATTATCATTATTATTTATATACTGCAATGACAATTTCGCACTGTAGCTTATAAAAATTCATATTAAAAGTAAAACTAAATTTATCCATGCAATTTGTATAGAAAAACAGATCTGGCAAATTGTTTTATAAGAATTTTCATATCATTTTGTGATTTTTATACTTGTGTGTGTGTGTGTGTGTGTGTGTGTGTGTGTGTGTGTGTGTGTGTGTGTGTGTGTGTGTGCACGGTTGTACGTATTCATTTTCATTTTCCATAAAACGTAAATCATGTGCATCAGTTTATATGTGCCTATGAATGTTTGCTTATGTGTGTGCGAGATAGAGAGAGAAAGAGAGAGAGGGAGAGAGAGGGGGAGAGGGAGAGATAGGGAGAAGGAGAGAGAGATACACAGACATATTTTCGAATATGCAAGGTTGCATGGATTCCTTATTTTCACCATTACTTGTTTGTTTGTTTTTTTCCCCCCGTTGGTCTTTATTCCATCTCTTTCATTCTAGCAATGTGTAATTATTAATAACGCATGTTTTTAATTGGCGTGATAGTATGGAAATTTCTCCTCGCTACTAAAGCTGATTGCTATTTGCCTATCGATAAAATGCATAGAAATCTTAGCACGCAGAAATCAATGATCTAATTTGGGACTTAACACCTAATCAAATTAGAAGATAGCAGAACTAAACATGCCTTCTTATATACGCCGCAAAGACACATTAACAATTACGACCATATGTATACATTCAGATAGAAATTATATATACATTAATGCGCAAAATAAGTGAAAGAATAGATTTTGATACATATATTTTCACGTAAGAAAATATACACTCATATACACAGATAACAGACGCAGAAAGACGTACATAAGACGAAAGATAAAAAGATTTTGGACGCACATATTCATAACTAATCATACTAGCAGATAAACCCGACCCAGTGAATGGGGTTATCTTTTTGGCCGCGTGCGACGGGAGAAAACTGTAAATAAATTAATGCGAAACAAACAGAACTGCATAAAATGGAAACAAACAGCTTATCGAAACAAAAGAAAAATGATACAAATAAACATAAAATATTGTGTGCATTTTAACGATCTAACTTCAAAAAATATCATTTCTTGTCATGAAATTCGGCATCCTTAAAAGATTCTGACTGCTTTTTATCGCAAATTGTTCAACAGCTTCTGTTCTAACTAATTTTATGAGTCAAGTTATAAGATCGTTGTAAAGTGGCATAATTTGTGCTGATTTCGCGTATTTATATATGGATGGAGGGATAGACGGACATGTAAATGTGTTTGCGTGACCAAATTGGTTAGAAAGTTATTTCTCCAGTCAATAAGACCTGGGTTCGAATCTCCCCATAGTCAACTTTTCCAGAAAGATTTATTATTTTGATATTGTACTGAGCGCGGTTGTAAAGTACCTGAAAACCACACCCACAACTTGACCCAAGTCTTGTGATTTAAACTTTTCTAGTATACATTAAAGTTATCGTGACCCAGAGTTTGAGAGTACTTGTTGAAATTATTAATTACTACCAGAAACTGTAACTAAATACCGCTTAACATAGTTAAAGAATTGGACAGGTTGTTTCTTTGGGTGTTTAAGAAGCATGAGTGAATAAGTTTATCTTCATAAAGAAATACGTGCACTTGTTCTCAGTGTATTAATTTGAATGCTTTACGTATTACTGCCCATTTCCTTACTATATATATCTTTACCATATATATATATATATATATATATATATATATATATATATATATAGTCATCCGCAGACAGATCTGTTTCGCTGCATCACAGCTCATCAGTACGGTTAGACTCCGATTGCTTCTAACCCATGATTGAAACCCGACCGAAGTGGCGTCAGTGGCGATTCTACCTCTGGGCCATGAGCGCACGGGAGAAAACGGCAGACTTTTTAGCATGTATATTATCACTATACACGCCTAATGCAATTGAAAATTATGTAACCATGGAAATTAAATATTTGGGCTATAAAAGGAGGCAGAGAGGCATAGATCTAGACATGTCACTTTTTAATTTTCTCTGGACATCAGATTTTTTAAATGGGTAGACAATAGTTTTTTTTAAATTTTTTAAATGAGTAGGCAATAATTTTTAACTTTTTTAATAATTTTTACTACTACTCCCTAATTTTCGAAATAACCATGAATTCATCTTATATTTTCAAAAATAAATCATTTTCACCATTTATTTTAGCATATCACCTGAAGAGTGATTGGGTTCTGTAGCCTTGGCTGGCAATCAGTCTACCGTAGAAAGTACTGGCATCCTACTGCGGTATAATCTTCTGAACACTCAGCCATGTCTCTTTCGAGACATGATCACCCAAGCGTGTATCACGTATGACATTTAACTGACTAACTGACTAGATCGGCAACTAAATCTCACCTTTTTACTGTTGAACTAGCTAGATGTAACTGTCACTTCTAGTTTAATAGCATCTTTGTCCGCATTTCCTACATGAGGAACTCCCTTCCTATTTCTGGATTCTCTGATAACTACAGTTTTCAAAATTTTCAGTGCAGTGTTAATCACCATGTTTTATCTTCTTGAATATTGTATGTTTTGTCCTTTTCTCAATCCTCTACACACCCAATCATTTAATTCTCGTTCACTTTCCTCTTCATTCATTCTAACCCTTGCATGCTGGTGTCATTTTTGCCTTGCTGAATGATTATATTAATCATTATATCATTATCTATTAATATATGATTAATAAACAAAAAACAAAGAATGATCTGTAATGAAATTGATCCTGAAATATCTCAACTTCAGTCACTTTCTCACCAACATGACGTGGCTACTCACCGTCTTTATCAACGCTATTTATATCTTCTTCAACTCTGTTCATTTTTTGTCTTTCCTCAATCCTCCCTACACTCAGTTTTTTTTTTCACTTTTACCTTTATTCCTTGCAAACATCTGCAAGCTTGTGGCATTACCGCCTTGCTTAAGGTGAAACTATTAAAAAAATTTAGTTTATCAAATCTTTAATAAGTAAAGGCCATTTTCATTTTCAGGATAACCAAAATAATGGATCAACTTGTCAGCGGTGATTCTACATAAAGCCGTCTATAAAAAAATATGTCTGCGTTTGTTTAGAAAACGATTGTAAAGACAAAACTTTCTGGGAATTTGTTTCTATTGTGTGTTTGATTCATAATGTATACACTATGTTGTGACCTTGTATCAAACACACCTAAGATTAGTAGACATTTAGAGATTTTGTAGAAATTACAAAGGATTAAAGAAGCTATTTATATAATGAACACTATATAGTTGTTAATATAAGTACATAATCTGAGCACATAAACAGTGTCATTACATCTATGTGTGTGCGTGTATAGTATATAATTTATATAAGTAAGATATATTATATATACGCATGTATCTACACATAACTGCTTATAAGTACACATTTTAAGTTTAAAACACCTGCACCTGCACACACACACACACACACACACATATATATATATATATAGAGAGAGAGAGAGAGAGAGACAGACAGACAGACAGACAGACAGAGAGACAGACAGAGAGAGAAAGAAAATGAGAGAGCGATAGCGAGAGATAAAGGGAGAGAGATTAAAAGAGAGAAAGAGGGAAAGAGATGAGCAGATATGAGTAGATCTACAAAGGTGGAATGTTTTGTAATATTTCATTTATATATGAATTATTCATATATTTATTGTTCTCTCTGTCCTTTCATATCTATTTATCTATATATATATATATATATATATATATATATATATACTCTCTGTCTTTTCATATCTATTTCTTTATCTATCTCAATCTCTCTCTCTCTCTATATATATATATATATGTGTGTGTGTGTGTGTGTGTGTGTGTGTGTGTGTGTGTGTGTGTGTGTGTGTGTGTTTCAGTCTGTTAATATCTATTTTAGATTATTCGTATCATCTCTCTCTCTTTATTTATATATATATATATATATATATATATATATATATAGTAGAACGACGAAAGAAATTCAAGAGCTAAAAACAATTATAATAACAGCTAATAAGGATATTAATATTTAGTGCATAAAATTTATTATGAAAAAAATGTTAAACAAGGCAAATTTTTCAACGAGGAATAAAATGAAGTCAGACTATTTTGTGTTTTGTTTCACATATGTTGATGAAATTTAGTGAATAAACTTACTTTCATCAGCCTACATATCTACATAATATGAGAAGCATGCGTGAGCAAAATTTAATTGCTATTTTATATATATATTAATAAATTTTCCCCAAGCAAGACTATATATATATATATATATATATATATATATATATTATGTTTTAGAACATGTACATTATTTTTTTAATATATGGCCTCGACAATCATATGTTTGTTTCAACTTTGGGTACGTTTCTTCGGGTGGTAAAAACAAAACTGAATTCGTCTGCTTCATTATCAATAACCCCAACCAACCTCCCACAACAACAATGAACCAAATATAGGGAGCAGACGAATTCAGTTTTGCTTTTACCTCCCGAAGAAAAGTACCCAACGTTGAAACAAACATATGATTGTCGAGGACGTATATTAAAAAATAATGTACATGTTCTAAAACATAATTTACAATAAATATACACAGCTGTATACATCATATATCGAGCACTGTTTTAAATTAATGTTTTGATCGGAAAAAATTCTTTCTTCGTTCTGTACCCACTTGGATATATATATATATATATATATATATATATATATATATATATATATATATAATAAATTATAAATATTTTAAAATGAGGAGTTAGTTTTTTCCCTTCTACCCCAGTTTTTCTTTAACTGAATATGTAGATTTTTTATGGCCAGCATGTTTTAGTCGTGTTCATATTATTGAGTGTTTTTTTTTTATTTTCATTGTTAATACTTCCATTATTTTTAACTGTTTTTATATGCGGATGAAATAATCATGATTGTATCTTTTGCACACACTCACATACACAGAAATACACACACACACACACACACATATAGAGAGAGAGAGAAAGAGAGAGAGAAGTAGAAATATATATCCGTCAGTATGTATCTACCAGTTAGTCTGTCTTATTTTTAATCAATATATCCATCCTTTCTAAAACTTAAGTCCACAACGTTTTGAAACTTTTGATAATAGTTTAAATAACAGTCAGTACTCTCTGACTATCTATATTTTAAGTCCAAAAAATATTTTGAAGGAAATTTTACTGGTAAAAGTCTACTTAGAATAATGCGCGGTTTTCTCTGAAATGATCAAGTTATTTAATATTTTCAAAACGGTAGTTGACTAGGCAAATAACACTTTCAATACTTCTTTCAATACTTCTTTATACTTTCAATATACTTCTTTTAGGCCCTTAAACACTTATCCCAATACCCTGTCCTCTTCTCAATACTTTCTGCTATGAGACAGTCTTCTTAACATTGCTTCTGTTTTAAATCTCTCTATATTCAACGAGCGACTTTAGCTTTTTGGAAAAAAAAGTATAAGAAAATCAAATCTAGGCTATATGAAAAGAAGTGGTATTTTGCCAAAAATGTGCATACATGAAAGATATGCAGCTAAAACATTTAAAATGAGTACATATTTTCGGGCTGATCTTGTACATGCAACAAACATTATAGAAAGAGAAAAATACAAAGGAATACATGATACTGAGCATAGATAGATAGATAGATAGATAGATAGATAGATAGATAGATAGATAGATAGATAGATAGATCATCGCCTATAATAAATTACACTTATAACAATTTTTTAATTTAATTTTCTCCTTAATCAAACATACTAGGGTTTTATTATTTCTAATTGAACATTATACACACAAAACGTATTAGCTATTAGTTATTAGCAAACAATATATATCTTTGAAACTTTGGAAAACTTAGAAAAGATAAAAATAAGTCCATCCGTAAGAAATCATTTTGATTTCATATATTTTAATCATTTCATCCCAGGCAAGTCAAATAAATTAACTAAGAATCAATCGGTTACTGAGTGTGAAATAATTTGAGAAAATTTTTAAAAAAAGAAAAATTAAAACCAATAGCTCATTTTGTATAGTAAATATATTTTTCAATCAAACTTTTTTCTCTTATAGGAAATTCCAGTAAACTTTAATACAAATAGATCATGTTATTTTAAAATAGCTCTTATCGAGACAGTTCTCAGTGTACAGCAGTTTGTTTTGTTTTGTTTTTTATTAGTTAAGATGGTTAAGAACTCTCTTCTTCTTCTATGTGCCCTGTCCCTTCAGGACATAGGCGATCATGGCTTTCCACATCTCCCTGTCCCTGGTGGCTCTTAGCACGCCTTCTCTTGTTACACCATACAATCCTTGTTCCCTCATCCACCTGATTAGGTCCTTCAAATGTATTAACCGTTGCTTTCCCCTGTCTCTTTTTCCCTCTATCTGGCTTGTTAGTATCAAGTTCTCCAAGCCCTTCTTTCTCACTGCATGTCCCAGGAACTTCAACTGTCTTTTCCTGATGCTCAGTATTAATTTCCTTTTCGTTTCTATCCTTTACAAAACTTTATCATTGCTCACATGCTCGATCCATGATATTCGCAACATCCTTATGTTGAACCGCATTTCAGCTGCTTCAAGTTTTTCTTTCATCTCCACCCACGTCTATTGAACAGGTGAAGAGGCTCATCCTTTGTTTCCTGCCTAGGATGTGGTTTCCGGCTTTCTCTTTTCCAATCTTTTCATTCTTACGTAGCCCCCTGCGCATCAGTGGCGTTACCGCCTTGCTCGGGGTGTTATGATTAAAAAAAAATGACAATAAAAAAATAAAAACACAAAAAAGTCTGACTTCATTTTATTCCAACATTCACTGCCATATTGAAGAACTGTTGTGATCACAAAGTGAGGGGTCAGTTTATATATTGATAGTAATATGGAACTGATCACCCACTTTATATCCAGTATGCTTCTGTAGAACCACATTTCAGTTGCTTCAAGTTTTTCCTTCATCTTTGAGGAGATTGTCCAGCATTCACTGCCATATTGAAAAACTGACATCACATAGCAATCCAGTACCCTCTTCTTTGTTTATAGCGAAATTGTCCTGTTTCTTAATACTCTTCTCAGTTCCTGGAATGCATCCTTGATCTTTTGGATCTCAGGAATATAAATTTATAGAAACTGTTGTGATCACAAAGTGAGGGGTCAGTTTATATATTGATAGTAATATGGAACTGATCACCCACTTTATATCCAGTATGCTTCTGTAGAACCACATTTCAGTTGCTTCAAGTTTTTCCTTCATCTTTGAGGAGATTGTCCAGCATTCACTGCCATATTGAAAAACTGACATCACATAGCAATCCAGTACCCTCTTCCTTGTTTCTAGCGAAATTGTCCTGTTTCTTAATACTTTACTCATAAGAGGTGAAATTTATTAAAAACCGAAGAGGTGACAAAAGTTAGGAAAATAAAAATAAAAACTGAAATTAAAATATAGTATAACCCATAAATAAGTATACTCTAACCAAGTTAATTTCCTTTTAAACCAAAATATCCGAGATTGTTTCTAGCTGAACATTATAGCCTCAAAACATATTTGCTATTATTTATGGCCGTACCCTGGGGCATCATAACTCCAGCACAAAAAATATGAATACTAGCCGAAAATTTATCTTACAAAAAATATAAATAAATTTATTCATAATTAATCGTATACAAATAAAAAGATTTGAAATTAACACCTTTTTCCCTTTCACTTAAACACTTTTATCTTCCCTTCTTTCTTTCTCACTGAAACCTTGTGGCGTCTCTGAAATATTACTTCCGTGTTTTTACGCCGTTAAATAGGAATAATCCATTGTTTATGTGGTAGTGGCATGGCGTAACGTTCGTGCGAACTAAGGTACTAACTAACGAAGTTAGGGCCAGGCAGAATTATAATAGAGATGCAGCAGTTCAAAAATAAGTACCCACTTGAGAAAGAAGTTATTTAAAATCAATAATTGATGTGGCTGCTTTTACGTTAGGTACACAATCTTTCAATACTAATGGATGGCCGCCGTTTTTCTGCTTTTGCTTTAAGTACATTCCACAAATGCTCAGTTGAATTTAAATCTGGTGACAGTGTCTACTGGATAATCTCTTCATAAATAAAAAGGAGACCTGAAGAAAAAAAGATGCTGAGAATACCATGAAATAATCATATGAGCAATGAGGAAGTTTTTATTAAAAGTAACAAAATGACACTTACCATATATACTCGTGTATAAATCTACTGAATTTATTCCTGATTATAGTGAAATCCCTGAACTTTTTTAGAAAAACCTGATATTTTTAGTATAGTCCATATATAATACAACCCTGCTCATGAGCAACACTAGTAGTCCGCCGCCTACCGTAATCAAATATTGCTGTATTGGGCATCATCCTAAACAAAACAAATTTATTAGCAAATAGATATCTTTTACCTTTTTGTCTTTTTTTTTTTTTTACAATGCTACCTCAAAATGACAAGAAAAACCATTTATAGTAAAATACCTGAAACAAAGATTTTAAACACGGTACATATATTTTCGTTCATGCACTACTACTGTATCTATCTCCTTTACCCTGGGCCTCTCTCCTACGTAACCAAAGACCCTTCCATTAAAATCTCAGCCTTTAAATTAACCTCATATAAATGAAGAATTAATAGATTTTTCTTATCCCAAATTTAAATTCATCTTCGTTTCGTGTTTACATAGCTGAGATATTCCCTTTCCAATAAAAACCTTTTAGTCAAGATTCAGTTAATCAGTTACACGTCATACGTGATATACGCTTGTCTCTTTCGATCTACAACTGATTGGCAGAAACTTTCTAGCAGTAGGTTGCCATTACTTTCTGCATTAAATTGGTTGCCAACCAAGGCTATAGAACCCAATTTGTCCTGTTATTCAATCCTTTTATCCAGATCAGTCAGTTAAGTGGCATACATCATAAACACTTAGGCGATCATGTCTCTTTCGATCTATGACTGACTTGGCAGAAGCTTTCCCGCAGTAGGTTGCCATTTTGTCCTGTGGTAAACTAGTTGCCAACCAAGGCTATAAAAATTAATCTGTCCTGCTACTTAGCCCATAGCTGGAAGAAAAAGGGACAGATTCATGTCTTTCCTAATGATATTTGCAAAGCATTCAACTGGAATCGAACCTGGCTCTCCGAGTTCTAATTACCGAGCTAATATCTATTGCACTACAAACGGACTACTGGTGCGATAGATTCTTTGGGTTATGATAATTTAAGTCATTCTAATAAAAAAGTTCTCTATACATATATGTTATTCTTTATTTTAAGTATCTTATGTATGTATTTATATTTAATAAAAATACCTTGTATATGTATTTATATGTATTAACTTAGTTGTTTAAATGTGTACTGCCGTGTATTGCTAGAGTGGCTTTCTACCGCTTCAGTTGCTGCTACTGCTGCTGTTCAGGAAGATTTGATTGTTATAATGAAAACTTTAACAACGGAAATATTTTTATTTTTATTTTTTAACTTAATTAGCATCCACAGTTGATTTTTTCTTTCTTTATCCATCAGTCTCCTCACATGGCGAATACTTTGCATTGTCGACTATCTTCTGTTCCGCTAGGGTTTTTCCATTTCTCCAATGTTACAGTTTTGGAAAACAGCATGTTTTTTTAGAAAACAACGAATTGTTAGCAAAAAATAGCAACTAGTCTGATGTCTAGTTGCTATTTTTCGATAACAGTTTTTTCTTTCCTATTCTTTAAAAATAAATACTACATTCATTAAAATAAAGAAAGAGTTCTTTGACACATTGTCATTTTTATACGTCGAAATCTATGACGTTATAAGACTTCTTTTTAAGATAGCGCGTTCTATTTTAAATTTTACATGTATGAATCAATTACAACAAATTTAGTATAAGAAATAGAACATAGACTAGGCTTCACTGAAGGTAGTTTTGGCCAACATTGCAAATTGATACAAAACTAAACCATTCATCTGAAAACTTGATTCATGCTTTTAAATAGCTCCGTTAGATCGAGACTTTCACAAGAATGTAATGTATAGCGTCAAAACTCTTATATATAAACAGTCTGTTGTATAGAACCTATTTCAGAGATCAATGGTTAAAAATGTCTTTGAGTGAATGAAGCTTGTTGATTTTGAAAAGAACGTCCTTCTTTGACCTTTGTGAATTGGCACGTCAGAATCACAAAGAGCATTATCACATAACAGAAACCACATTACTCGAGGAATTTCAACTTGCAGTAACAACTAAAATGGATATCACCAGAATGATGCAATGCATAATGGCTCGATAGGATAAACCAAAGAGACGAGTTCGAATTCAAAACTGCTTCGTTACTTTCACTTATCCAAATACCCTTAGACGATTATGAATCAAAAAGAAAAATGATCAATCAAGCCTCTCAAATCGATTACTGCCATCACACATTGGCCTACTCTGCTCACATAATGGCATAGACCTTCCCATGAATCTGGAGAAGACTTATATTCAACCAATGACATTAGGATTTGTATAAAGGATCTGTTACTTCAAATAATTATATATATATATATATATATATATATATATATATATATATATATATATATATGATCCGCAGAAAAGCCTGTTTTGCTGTATCACAGCTCTTCAGTGCGGCTAGATTAACCGTTTTACCTCAAGCCGGGACTGAAACCCGACTGATTTGAAAGCAGTTGGATATTCACCCACCAGGCCATAAGCGCCACGTTAGAGAAAGAGCAATTTCATAATGTATAATGTCTTTTTACGATATGTAAACAAAGCCAACAGCAAGAGTGTTCTATCCGATAACCGCTTCGAACGGGCGTTCTACACGGTAATCAGAGAACATAGCATAAAGCTGTAAATAGCTGCTGTTTATGAAATTTTCCCCTCTCTTCAGGACTCAATCACAAGCGTGAGCATTAATATATATATATATATATATATATATATATATATATATATATATATAGTCATCTGCAGACAGATCTGTTTCGCTGTATCACAGCTCATCAGTACGGTTAGACTCCGATTGCTTCTAACCCAGGATTGAAACCCGACCGAAGTGACGTCAGTCGGGGATTCTACCTCGGGCCATGGGTGCACGGTAGAAGAAGGCATACTTTTTAGCATGGATATTATCACTATATATGCCCAATAGCCAGAGTGCTCTAATTCATTAGTGAATGAGCGATGCGTACATGCCAGGGTAGCTACTGTTTTTCAAAGTCTACCATATATATTTTCAAATGATTACATGTATATATTTATAGATATATTTCAAATGATTATATATATATATATATTTCAAATGATTACATATATGTATATATTTCAAAAGATTATATATATATATATATATATATATATATATATATATATATATGATGAAATAAATAAAGAACAAAGTAGGAAACGTGTTTCAATCTTACATGTTTCCCTTTTATTAAAGTATCTTCAAAGATTGGGTTAAAAGATACAGTATACTTGAATGCTGTTTGAGGTTGATTCTTATTGGTCAGATATATGTCACATGTATTAATGCAATATATAATAATTTCTAAATGTATGTATGTATGCATGTATGTTGTGGAAAATGTTTGTGAGTGTCTGAATGTATAAAAACGCTTGTCTGTTTACATCTAAGCGTGGGTAATTCGTGTATTACGAGTATTAAAATGATGATCAGTTTAAGAAATATGTGTGAAAAATTTTGGATGTGTGTGTTTGCTGGTCGGTAATGTTAGTGTATTTGCGTGTAATAAAATGTTTGTAAACGTTTCCTTTTAAATCGTGCGTGCGTGCGTGTGTGAAATAACTTATTTGTAATCACCTTTTCTGTTTTCTATATTTTTAATTATCCTGTTTTGCAGATTGTATACTACTGGCCATAATTATTAAGCCACCCCATTAAATGGTTCTTTTGCTATTATTACTTTGCAAAATTTTACAAGGCAGCCAGAAAGCCTTTGCTTTGGTCAGCCAATAAGAAGAAGAGACTAGCATGGGGAAGAGAGCACAAAAACTGGACACTAGAACAGTTTATTCGATGCACATGTTGTTATGCAGTATTAACGAAAGAACTATTCTATTTTCATTTAGAATTATCTACTTGGCAATAAATACTAAAAATAGTATGAAATACATCAAATTCTTTAAAAAAAAACTGGGGTGACCTAATAATTATGGCCGGTAATGTAGGTTCGCCAGGGTTTCTTTTGAATTTAATATCTGTAAACAGAGAGTATTTTTATATTGCGTTTTCTACGTTTAGGAATTTAATGTTTTCTTTTTCTTCGACTGGTTATCAATCAAGACTAAAGATTCCAGTATACCTTACTATTTTCCGAGAAGAGATAAATTTATTTATTTCCTAAGCATATTAGTGTGATTTGAATGCAAACCATCTGACCTGCTAAATGATTTCATTCTTTTTCACTTACATTCACTTTTATTTTTTATTCACTTTTATTTTTTACATATTAAAAAAAAGAACCATTAATTTTTCTTTGATTTTTTTCTGGTTTATTAAAATAGTATTTTTACATGAATTTCATTTCCTTGAAGAATTATTAATTTATTGGATTATCCTTGGCCCAACTCACATTTCAAAATCTAAATAAATTGTCAAATAACATAATTTCATTTAAACTATCTACAGGGATGTGGTACAGTGGATATCGGCTCGGAAGGAGAAACCGGGGAGCCGAGTTCGAATTCCAGCTGAATCCATTGTCTTCACTTACGCGCAAACACCCTTGGGAAAGGTATTAATCCGTCTCTTCCTTCCAGTTATGGGTTAAATAACAGGACAGATTGGATTCTATAGCCTTGGCTGGCAACCAGTCTACCGCAGAAAGCAATGGCAACCCACTGCGGGATAATCTTCTGCCCAGTCAGTCATGTCTCTTTCGAGACATGATCGCCCAAGCGTGTATAACGTATGGCACTTAACTGACTGACATGATTATACTTAAAACTTTTCGGTACTTACTCGTATATGTTAAAGAATAAATGAGTATAGTCTGTCAAAAATCGGACCGAAAGAAATGACGAATAAAAGAAGTAAATGGTAGGCAGAACAAAGAGAAAGAGGTGGGTATAAAGGGTCAACAATTGTTTAGAACGACAGGAAAACAGGAACTTATGAAGGGCCATAGTCGTCCACGTGCTAAACAACATGGCCCTTAAAAGAAGTGAATCGAAAACACAAAAATGAGAAAGAGTTACAGCAACTAAATAGTTGTGGAGGACCATGATTGACCGCTTCCTGAGGGATATACAACTTAAAAGAACTAATTGGATAGCAGAATATGACAAAATATTAAAGATAAAGCTCAAAAGTTATTTAGAGCAACAAAAGATAGAACGTTGTAGAGGACCATAATCGCCAATATCCTGAAAGACATAGCACTTAAAAGAAATGAATAGTTAGCAGAAATAGGATAAAGAACGGGAAAAAAAAGAGTCGAAAGTTACTTAGAGTAAAAAATATTAAGTTTTGGCGGTCTATGATCGTCTACAGCCTGAAGGACATGGGGCATAAAAGAAATGTATGGTTGGCAGAATCACTTTCAATTCGTATTAATATTCTTCGAAGGATATGCTGTGTGGTGCAGTGCTTATCAGCACGGAACGAGAAAGTAGAGAGCTGAGTTCGAATTCCAGTTGAATTCGTTGCATTCACTTAAGAAAAATATAAATCCTCCAGCTATAGGTCAAATAACAGGTCAGATTGGGTTCTATAGCCTTGGTCGGCAATCAGTTTACCGCAGAAAGTAATGGCAACTTACTGTGGGATAATCTTCTGCCCAGTCAGTCATGTCTCTTTCGAGACATGATCGCCCAAGCGTGTTTCACGTATGGCACTTAACTGACTGACTGAATATAATAGTTGGAAACATGATTAAGACTTCTACTGGTCATAAAGTGGGGGATCGTTTTTTGTTTGTTATAAAGTAATAAACTGATCCCCCACTAATTACTACTTAATAATACAATACATTCTTCTCCCCTCTAGCTATGAGTCAAATAACAGAACGGATTGGGTTCTATAGCCTTGGTCGGCAACCAGTTTACCGCAGAAAGTAATGGCAGCCTACAGCGGGATAATCTTCTGCCCAGTCAGTCATGTCTCTTTCGAGACATGATCGCCCAAGCGTGTATCACGTATGGCACTTAACTGACTGACTGAACCTTCAGAAAAAGAATAATTTAATTTTTTTTTTTTTTTTTTTTGGCAAAATAGTTGAGTAAACGTGGCTCTTTGACTTTAGTAAACCAGCCGTTTTAGGAAAAGGGAGCCACAACTATGAATTAAATGCCACCCCCAGAAAAAGACTGTCAAATTATACTACCCTGGACATACCAACACTTACAAATAAAATATGTGTAATAACCCAACAATTTTTAAACGAATTACGGCGGATATACACCTATAAATGCGTTCATACACGTTTTAATCGAAACATACACATTTATTTCAATTTTCTTTCACCAATATCAATTAGCCTTATTAAATTTATATTTGTATAAAATCAAATAAGTGTAAGTAATCAATAATTTCATAATCATCTTCATCATCATCATTATCGTCATCATCATTAATCATTTCATATTCAACACGAAGCAAAATGTTCTTGAAATACTTCAAAATGGAAAAGCGGATCATTCTGACAAAACAAAATTACCGTTTTAGCTACAAACTCCTCCACAATTACAATTGAAAAGAATTTATCAAAGCTTAAATTAAAATTTGTTAAAAATTTGTTACAACTACTACTAAAATAAAATAAAATGATTAATACAAAACAAAATAAAAAAAGCTACAACTTGAAGGGGCGATTTACTTCATCACCTGTAACAATTTTTCCAAAAAGTACATAGGTGAAACCTCAAGTAACTTGAATAAAATATTATATGAAAACAAAAGTGATCTGTTACAAAACAACATATTAAATGCATTAATTACTCACTGTATTGAGTCTGATCAAAATTTTTATTTAAAAATTCTACTCTAATTAAAAAAGAAAGCAAATCACTTAAACAAAAAATTATAAAAATTACTTTAATCGCTAGATTATTCATAGTAAATTTACATCCAGGTTCTTACAACATTATGATTTTTCTTGGCAGAAATTTTATTATCGAACTGTGGAATATCTAATAACAGAATCTACGGAAAGATCAACAAAGGCAAAAAGACATAATATGAAAAAAATTGAATTTGAAATTCTCAGCGTGCTTTTTTCTTCATGCACATGTGTAGTCTCATTAAAGTAAACATCACTTTAGTCTATAACATTATAAGGGATTAAACATGTCATATGAAAACTATTTTACATTTTATCATAGTTTTTTCCTTAAAATTGTTATTGATATATAAAATTTATATATAATTCTCCCATAGCATAAGATAAAGTAAAATTACTTTTATTTGAATTCATATAAATATCAATAATTCATTATAAATATCATAATATGATTATCATAATATAAATATCATCATATAATTTATATAACTATCTATCATTAATATAGATATCAATAATTCATATTAATATTATCCTTCCGCAGATTATCGGATTAATAAATACAGTGGATTCCGGTTAAAGGAAACCCCGGTTACAAGGAATATCACCTCTATAGGATCAGTTGTGCTATAATGAAAAATATGTAATATTTAGTTGTTTTTTTTTGGGGGGGGGGGGGTTTTTTATGGAATACTGTGTTTAAACCCTAGGGCCATTCGTATCATATTTGATACAGTATTTCCCTACAAGTAAACATTTGGTATTTCCCTATAAGGAAACATTTGGTATTCATTGACTGAGCAGTCAGTACTGCTTTCATTTGAAATTTATAAAATATTTCACTTAAAAAATTTTTCAGGAAAATATTTCTTTCAAGGCTTGTTTTCATACTGTATCAAATATGATACGAATGGCCCTAGAGGGTTAAAAGCCCAGGTGGCTCACATAAACCAAAATCCGCAACCCTAAATCTAATGTACAATTTTACACCCATATACCTATGATTATGTGTACCATATGTATACAAATATCTATCATGTAAGTTAATATCTATGGGTGTACGGTAATTAATGATATGATTTGATTGGGAAATATAAACTTAACTATTTAAAAAATGTCATTAACACTAGATCCATTGCATCACATTATGTACATATTTTTATATATATATATATATATATATATATATATATATATATGATATATATATATATATATATAATTAAAACCACTGACAAGGTTACCGTGGTTATGGTTTTTAATTTAATTTTACTTGTGTAATAATTTTCCTTTTGTCTGGACGTACACTATGTTGGAACAATTCTTACATAATTTATGACCAGAAAAGAAAAATATAAAAACACAAGAAAAATTAAATAAAATACTTAACTGCAGTAGCTAGACAATCATTTTTAATGGAACTTGGATAAAAGAGGGATTGTTACCCAAATGCAGAATTCCATATATATATATATATGTGTGTGTGTGTGTGTGTGTGTGTGTGTGTGTGTGTGTGTGTATTTATACATATAATGTCTTCACACATACGTATATATATATATATATATATATATATATATATTTGTGAGAAATGTATATATATATATTCTTCTAATATCGAGTCATGAATCCCTGTCTGTGCCCCTTTTTATGTCTGGAAAACAATTGTTTTTTCTTTTTCAATCCCTACTTTATTTTTTAACTTCCTTTATTTTATTTTTTTATTTCTATTGTATTATAGATACGTATTTGAATTAATAATTTCTTTTTTGATTGTTACTGATGAAGCGAGAGTTTTCTCGCTGAAATGGCTATTCAAATAAATGTAATATACGTAATTTATTTATATATATATATATATATATAATGAGCTTTAAAGTACAAAAAAGAAATATCAATTACAAGAACCAGCCGCTTAACAGAACCAATAATCAATCATGTGCCACGTTTAGTTTTTTTAATAAAAAGTCAGTTAAAAGAAACATGGCCACTGATAGGAACCTGAATTCGTGGCCGCGATGTTCCTTACTTTATTGTTATTTATTTTACATACATACATACTTCCATGGATGCATACAGGCATGATTATATGTACAAATATCTACCCCGTAAATAATTATTTATATAGGCTTAAAAGGAAATTCAACAGGTCACTATAACTATGTTTAAATGCCTATATCCATTAATTATTTGCCAAACTTTGACTGAGGATAAATTTGTATAAATGTGTGTTTGGGGGATGAAAACTGTATAAATATTTAAAAAATATACCACATAAAATTAATATAATGTTTTAATATAATAAAATTGAATTGACAACATGACTGTATACACATCATTTGTATTATTTTAGCATTTTTCCCTGATGGTGTACCGTGGCCTGAATGATTGTGATTACTTTTGAAAAGCATAAAATTAGCTTTCTAAATTTTTGGCTATTCATCATTTTAAAGATGTATTTCAGTGATCTATTTTTACTAAAATATTGGAGACAAAATCACAAGTATCTTTTGTAGTGAATTATGAGCCTATTAGAATAAAATGTAAATATATCAAAATGGAAGATATGTTTGAGTTTTTTGTTATTTGATTGCTATAAAATCATTTTTATCCAGGTTTAGTCATTTTAAATGATTATTATACAACTACTCCAGTGGCTCGCACGTGGTAAGATTGAATTTTCTGCTAATTTATTCTACGATATTTGTTTTTATTCATTTAATTCTGGGACTAATTTCTACTAAATTGTTGGTTTAAAGGCCGTTTCGACTTTTAATAAGTTAAAACTTAGTAAAAAAAAAATTAATTTATTTTCACGTCTATTGAACAGGTGAAGAGGCTCATCTGTGGTTTCCGGTTTTTTCTCTTTTCTAATCTTTTCACTCTTTTTTTAAGTTAATTTTATTTTTTTCAATTGGAGTAGAGAGACTAAACTATCGCCCGGTTCACACTCCACCCACGTCTATTGAACAGGTGAAGAGACTCATCCCTTGTTTCCTGATTAGGATGTGGTTTCCGGTTTTCTCTTTTCCAATCTTTTCACTCTTACGTAGCCCCCGGCGCATCAGTGGCGTTTTCGCCTTACTTGGGGTGATATGATTAAAAAAAACCCTACTCAGCATGCAAAGTATGCTACTATTAAAAACCAACTTTTCCTAATACAGACCTGTAATAATGAGTTGGCCAAAGAGGGTTGTGTCATTGTGTAGAATTAGAGTCAGTCTTAAATGAAAGGAAAAGTGCAGTAAATTCTTGTTAAAGGGAAGATAATTTACAATGAATAGTCACTTAATTTACTACATGTCCTTTTAATGCAAAACCGTTAAAAAAACAAGGGCCGCTTATAGAGAACAAACATTGTACCCGAATTGTTTTGCATCACCGAAATCCACTGGTTTTTAAGCCATGTGAAAAATTGAACTTGACTGAGTACTTTCATGACCTTTACAATTAATGAATCAAAAGTATGAACTATTGCACTTCAACAGGTATTCAAATTAAATAAAATCATTAACGTTAATTAAGAACATATTTATTACTTAGTCAAACACATTTGAGAATACTAGTACTGTAAGTAGATTTACGATAAGTAAATACTATGAATTATGTTTATTTAATAGTTTAAACTTTGTATCAAAATGTCAGGGGGGGGGATTTGCAATCATTTCATGTCATATGCAACTTCTATGTGATAGGATTTAGAAACATATGTATTAATAATTAAATAGATATATATGTCTATCGAGTTAAATGCGTGTATGTATGCAGTTATATATCAGCTCAAAGATCAATGTTTATATGCGAATGCATACATGTACATATGTGTGGGGATAATTTTGTATAACTAACTTAGAATAAGTCAAGAATATAATTGTGTAAAATAGTACATATTCTATGTAATTATTTTAACTATTGTAGCATCTACATATATTTAAACGTGTTTGGACAAGATAGATAGATAGATAGATAGATAGATAGATAGATAGATAGATAGATAGATATAAACAGACTGACATTAGATAGATAGATAGATAGATAGATAGATAGATAGATAGATAGATAGTGAATATCTCAATACGTACGCTATCAACCTATATATATATATATATATATATATATATATATATATATAATCATAAACATATTTTGTGAGAATTAATGAAAATATCTAAGTGTATTCGTGCTTCTATTTCATTTTTTTAGCGCAAGTTTAATTAAGCTTGTATAGGTGTGTGCATCTGTTGCGTTTCCCACTCTTTATATACCCGTGTGTATGTATAATTGTGGTTAGAATTCTATCTTTTTGTACATCTTTGTGAATATGCGTAACTTACATACACACACACTCATACACACGCACACGCACACACACACACGCACACACACACGCACACACACACACGCACACACACACACACACATATATATATTTTTTTCGGTCTATGCTTATATGTTAATGTATGTACATTGATACATGTATATGCAAATGTATGTCCGTGCGCGCATACGTAGATGCATAAGTGCGATTGAGAAAAGAGAGAAAGTTAGTCTGTGTCTATGTGCCTGCGCGTGTCTGTGTATGTATGTGTGCCTGTTCATTTGTTTTGTACGCATGCGCCTCTCGGGCATATCCAGACCAACCGCGGAATATGTGCATTAGAGTTAATGTCAAGGATTTAACGATAATCTCCCCATATCCTTGGCCTTAATTTTATATTATTTACTCCAGGTAAAATCTCTGGGCTATACAGTAAAACGCAGTGTGTGCTGCCAAATTTTCTATCCTGGTGACCAGAGTGGATGGGTGGTCGACCGGGGATGTGAAGAGAATTGGATGACTTGTCACGTTAGACAATCGATAAACGCTAACATTTCAGACATACTGGTATTTAATCAACTCATTAAAGTCGCGATACTACTACACTTTTTTTCTCGGATCCTACACGTTTGAGTAATGTGTTTAGCATACTGATGCTATAACTAATATTATTCAGACAGTTTATCAGTGGTTGAGATAGTTGTGTATTTTCTACGAGTGTGGAAGGTGAATGACTTATTACTCGTGACTAAAAATATAGCTATTTTATTAAATTTTACCTATTACAAACCTCAATTGATGCTAAGCGTAGAATGTTACTGATTATGATCATTACTGCGTATGATATGAATAAAATAAAGGTGTAGCAAAAGTGAAAAATATGATAATAACTGCTTTAAATATTGATTCAGTACTTGTAGAGATCAAAACAGTAGTTTTCAGGGAAGCATCTACAAGGGAGACTGTTCCACAGTGTTGCTGTTTTTACGACAAATCTGAGTGAAATTTACTCTTGACTAGTTTTCTTTTCTTTTAATAATTTGTGACATGCAAGCAATAAATACATTATACATCTAATTCCTAATTAAAATAAAATTAAAATATTAATTCCAGAAACTTTATTTTAGGGGTATTGAGAACTTCTAGGCTTGACCGACTTCCTAAATCGTTTCTTGGTATGGCAGTGAACATTTCGTCGTATCACTTAATTCATTCTTAATAGGGAAAAGAGTATTTTGTACACTTAAGATATTTTGCTGTAGATACTCAGTAAACGTCTTCTGGTTATCGTTCTGCCACCTCGGCGATACAACAATAATGTAATTTATTGATGAAAAGCTTGAATACCATTTTAGATATAGAAATGACAATTCCTAACAAGACAATCATAGAATTTATTGACTGTATACTTCCTTTTTTTAATCATTTCATCCCAAGCTAAGCAGTTTTACTGCCACTGTTGAGAAGGGGGTTACACAGAGACAAGTGATTAGAAAGAGAAGTAGGTTATAGGTGATGTCAGGAGGAGGGTAATAGACAGATGTGAATACTGGTGGAATGGGGGTGGACTGGATGGAGAAAAGAGCTTGAGAGAAAGGATGCGAGTTAGTGAGATAGGAAACGTCTATTGACCTTACATTTAAATTCCTAGAGATTGTAGCTGTCGGAGAAGCAAGTATACGGAAGGAAATTCCACAGGCGGGAAGTACGAGAAAAGAAGCTGTTAGAGTAGAAATTTCAGTTACATTTTATCGGTTTCACTGTAAAAGGATGGGACCTAAATACCATTTTAGATATTCAAATTATAGTTTTTTAAATAATTATATAATTTATTAATAGAATACTCAAATAACATTTCAGATATACAAGTGGTAATTCTTAACAAAATAATCATGTAATATATTAATGGAATTCTTGAATACTATCTTAGACATTCAAATAATAATCCTTAGCAAAATAATCATATTTATTTATTAATGGGATACAGGAATGTTGATATTTATATGATTATTTTTAAAATAATCATAATTTATTGATGGAAAACTTAAATACCATTTTAGATATACAATAGATAATCTTTAAAATAATCGTATCATTTATTTTAAAAATGAGTTTTTCTTATCACAGGATATTATTTATAATGTAAATGTTTAAATGTAACATAACTGAGATTGAATAATTGATTTGTTTTCTACAACTTACCATCATTTTGAAGGTTATTTAAAGCCAGAAAATATTTTAGATTGTAAGATTATTTTTTAGTTAATAATGGCTTAGTAAAACAAATCTTACTAATTAATCTGTAGCTGGATGGAAAACAAGTTTATTCATTTGGATTTGAGGGATTATTATAATCCACTTCATTTTCAAAGAACTGAGAATATATAGCCTGAGTCAAGCGTTTGATTTTTTATGGCGATGGCTTTGATGATTAAGTAGCCAAATTCTTGCATGGTGGCGTTGACTACATAGTAACGTTAGTTTAGGACGTGTTTAATTCTGGAGAGGGCTTTTTCTATCGTTTGACTTTCTTTTTTTATCACCTAGTGGCTTTGAAGTTTTAAGTTTCTACGGTTATAGAACATTACCAGTTGGCTTGGATTTCAAACGATTTATGCTCAAGTTCACTGACTTTAAAGGTTGTTTTGATTTCGTCTTTGTATCTTTAAATAAGGCAACCTCATGGTCTTTTCCCTGAAATGAGCTAACTGAATAAGTCATGACATATGACTTTTCAATTCTCGTTACATGTCCTGACAATAGACGGTGTATTCGATGCTTTGACTCTTGGCTCTTTCCAGGACTTTGGCGTTAGTCACATAGTATCTCTGTTCAACATAAATATTCAAGATTAAAGGAAGCTTTCGCTGGTGAAAGCGTTCTAATCATTAATATTATAATATTAAATGTATATATCCTCATATATATCAATATATAACATAATATCACGCTCAGGACAAAGATCATTTTCCGCAACAATCATGAAAACTATTTCGTAAATTTACATGTTCAGTTACAAAAGCTAAAACTGACTAACATTCTATGGTGCAACCAAAGAACATACTAATGAACTACCATCATGAACTATTTGCTAAATTTAACTTCCAGAAAAAATCAGATTAACGATTCTGAGCAATTACCATTGCACCACCCGCACACCCAAGTTTACAGTTGTAGGCAATTCCAAATGGATAGCCATCTAGGATCGATGGTGCAGTGTGATGTTTCCACCTGATGAACCCGTAAGCTACATGGTTATTCATCACACACACACACACACACACACACACACACACACACATATATATATATATATATATATATATATATATATATACAATGACAGATGGACACACACACACACACAAACATATATATATATCGTTAACATTTGACAAAGTCGCTAACGAATAACAATGCTTCTGATGAGATATTTGTCGAAAAAGTTACCTCTAGGAACAAAATGTGTTTTGTTTATTTAAAACTATTTCTACGTTCTGTGGTATCAAACATTGGTTCAAATGTATTATATATATATATATATATATATATATATATATATATATATATATATATATGGACAAATACACATAAACGCCCACGAGAACACACACATATATGAACATTGATTCGGCTGGATATTTACCAAAGGTCACTGGTTCCTAGACAATTAGAAGTGTATTATTATTATTATTATTATTATTATTATTATTATTATTATTTCCGAATATCTTTGGCTGAAAGAATTAAAAGTTTTCTATAACTGCTAATTTTTGTTTGCATTGTTCGTGTTCACTTAAGCATTGGTCAAAAGCCGAAAATCTGTGCCAGATATTCACACGGTTGGCACTAACCACAGTAACAATTAGCAGAATGTTATTTCTGAATTTCAAAGCAGTTATCGATCGCAGACCATCGGCTGAAAGTGTTGTTTGCGTACGCATCAATTGACAAAAGGACCATCTCAGAAATACACTTATTCCTTTGTCGTATATTGAGGAATATTTGCGTCGTATATTGAGGAATATCTGCGATATGAATATTCTTCTAGGCCTATAAAATTGTAAATCTTCAAGATTGAATAAGCTCGTAAAGTAAAAACAAATCACTATACTACATATATTTTGCAGACTTAAATTTGTTTCAAATAAACATTGCAAAGAAAGACATGAATAAATAACGGATGATTTGTAAATTAGTTATTACGCAATCTGGGTTTCTACCATCTGGTGTCCTCAAGCAATTTACAATAACTGATTTTTTCATTTTTAAAAAAACTCACGTAGCAAGTATTTTTTACGAACGCGCAATTTTCAAAATTACAAGTTGTAACGTTTTCATCAATGAAATATATATATATATTGAAATAAAGAAATTGCCGGTGATGCGTGAAATTTCTCTTAAGGATTTCATGTAGAAATGGCCATACAACTGATTTGAACATCTAAATTTATTTTACTTTGTATATATATATATATTTTTAATCATATCACCCCAAGCAAGGAAGTGACGCCACTGAGGCGCATGGGGGCTACGTAAGAGTAAAATGATTGGAAAAGAGAAAGCCGGGAACCACATCCTAAACAGGAAACAAGGGATGAGCCTCTTCACCTGTTCAAAAGACGTGGGTGGAGTGTGAACCGGGCGATAGTTAAGTCTATCTACTCCAATTGAAGTATATATATATATATATATATATATATATATATATATATATAAAGTAGAATAAAGTATATATATATATATAGAGTAGAATCTTTGGTACTTGGTAGGGTAAATTCCACAGGAAATTAAATCCATAGAGAACTGAATGTTAAAATTTAACAGAGTATTATAATCAAGAACATAAGTTGGATGTTTTTATAAACCCATTGGTAATAAAATATACCGCGGCTCTCTTATCGACCGCTCCTCAGACCAAATATATATATATATATATATATATATATATATATATATATATATATATAGTGTGTGTGTGTGTGTGTGTGTGTGTGTGTGTGTGTGTGTACGTGCGTGTGCGTGCGTACGCGCGTGTGTGTGTGTGTGTCATTATCGGACACATTTCAAATGCTATTATCTTCTATTACAAAAATGGCATAGATTACTAATTATATTTTTTATATAACTGATATGATATGTTCAACAAATTATCTAAAATTATAATATTACATCCCTAAGATAGTCTCACCACGAAGTGAACATGCGCGAGCTCTTCACTCTCCCTCCCCACTATTTCAAACACAGTGTGGCTTAGCATATCAACTTGAATGGCTGCGATCTCTTTGCGGATACTTTGACTTCGTTCCATAGCTGTATGGGGCTTTTCCATTCTTGGAAAAGATAATGAAGCGGTTTTCCCGTTACTATTTCCGTGAATTAGAATACAGAGTTTTTGTTCTTTTACACTGGTTACAACGTCTCTATCCTAATCCATAGATGAGAAAGGGAGGAGATGAAGTCATGCCTTTTTTCCATATGCATTAGTGGAAAAATGAATACAAGAGACTAGCTGAACTTTGAAGTTGGAGCTCTTGTTTCTCTTTCGGAAACAATATCATTTATATTATCCGCACAAAATGTAAATTAGAAAGTGCATAGTTCTTATGTTATACGCTGATCAAGAAATACCAATAAAAATGCCATTAATCAAGTAAAAAAATTACAAAGTTAAGTGACTGAATACTGACGAAAATGTTATAAAGTATAACAACAAAATACGGGTTATAGTAAAAGATCTGTCAGAAAGGATAAATTTCAATATATAGGCAATAATAATAAGAAAATTATAAACTCCAACTATAATAGCGTTAATATCAATCTATCTGTTTACTAGACGAATTTCAATGATGTTGACATTTAATATTTTAATATTGCTAATATTTATATAACATTTTGAAATAATTTTGATTAAGTTTAGAAAATATAAACTCCTTTTTACACCCTTTCTTTATTTAACTTTAATTACAATGTATAAGTACTGTCACATCAAACAACATTATTTGTCATAATTAATACGTTCAAAATACTTTTTTTTTTTAATCATATCACCCCAAGCAAGGCGAAAACGCCACTGATGCGCAGGGGGCTACGTAAGAGTGAACAGATTGGAAAAGAGAAAAACCGGAAACCACATCCTAAACAGGGAACAAGGAATGAGCCTCTACACCTGTTCAATAGATGTGGGTGGAGTGTGAACCGGGTGATAGTTTCGTCTATCTACTCCAATTGGAAAAGAAAAAGAAAAGAGTGAATATATTGGAAAAGAGAAAGCCGGAAACCACATCCTAAACAGGGAACAAGGGATGAGCCTCTACACCTGTTCAATAGACGTGAATGGAGTGTGAACCGGGTGATAGTTTAGTCTATCTACTCCAATTGAAAAAAAAAAGTTAAAGAAAAAAAGAAAAAGAAAAGTGAAAAGATTGGAAAAGAAAAAGCCGGAAACCGCATCCTAAACAGGGAACAAGGGATGAGCCTCTACACCTGTACAATAGATGTGGGTGGAGTGTGAACCGGGCGATAGTTTAGTCTATCTACTGCAATTAACTCTGCCTCACGTTCAATACAACACTGAATCCTATCAGTAATAATTCTACAAACATTTTGACACATTTCTACATTAATTTCTATATTAATTTCTACATTAATTTCGGAAAATTTCTCAGAAATTGTTTTAATTCAGGAATTGTTTTTGGTTTGAAACTGTGAATAAGATCTTTCAGTTGACCCGCACCACAAGAAAAAGCCTGTTGGTATTATGTCTGGTGATCGTGATGGCCACTCAATAGCTCCATGTCATCCTATCCACTTCAGTTCAAAATTTAGATTTCACCAGTCCCGAATGCATAAGCCATAATTAATGTTAAGCCATCTTAAACTAATGAAATTAATTTTTGTTCAATAAAATTTCATAAATAAGAAGGGAATTTAATTTAGTCGCATCCTGTGTTTTGACTGAATTTTTGTACATGTTTCAGGATTACTAATCCTTTCATCAGCCAAAGGTTTATACTTATTTATTTTTAGATTTAAGTTCAAACGCAAAAGTATAACAACGACTTGAAACACAACTTTCTGAGAAAAAGATAATCCAGGTACTCAAAATTCTTTAAAAAAAAGTAAAAGAAAAAATGTGGCCTTTTTGGGTTTTTTTTTGTTTTTTGTTTTTTTAAGTAACAAACTGTTATTATAATTACACTAAATTATTAGTTAATTCTCAAACATTAAAAAAATTAGACATACTTCAATTATAACATATTCAAACATTAAATAAATTTTAACTAGATATATGTCCTGGGTATGATGATAAACTTCATACGGCAGCATACCATTGATCAAGAGATTGGAGGTTTTAAGGAGTGTTGAACCCCCTCTTAATTGCTGTTGTTTCCAGGTCTATCCTGACCCGTAGTAGTAGCAACTGTTAGATTCTTAGCTATGGGTAAATAATGAACCCTCTCAAACTGGGCTCAAACACTAAGAAAGTATAAAAATATATATTTTTTTATAGTAAAACGCATTTTTATAGTTAAAAATTACCAACAATAAATTTTTACAAAAAAATTAATACATTTTTATAAAGAAAATTACAAACCTTACAAGAAAATTAAATTTCGGTATTAAATGTCCCAAAAGAAGTTGATATGCTGCTAAACAAACAATCAACCAAACAAACAGAACTAGATATAAATTATAAACGATAATATCATTTAGCCAATTGAAAGTATTAAAGAAAAATCATTCATGCGTGGGTGCTTCAAGTTAAGAATCAGTCGTTATCTACCATGCTTATAATCTGCACTATAATTTACTACTCTCACTTTTATATCACACCTCATTGATTATAACCATTTTAACAATATCTCTCGACCCTGAATGATTTTTTATTTTGTTTCGTGAATTTTCTTTTTTTTTATTGTGGTATATCAATCTCTATCTTCTTCATGGGCTGAGACCTTTCAGGATAAAGGCGATCATAGACTTCCACTTACAATATTCATTGTCGCTCTTTAAACTTTTCCTTTTGGTACCTCTCTCATACTCTGCTCGGTCATCCATTTGTTCAAACCCATCAAGTTTGTCTTGCGTTGCTTTTCCCTGTTTCGCTTACCCTCTATCCGTGAGTCTTAGATTCTCCAAGTCATCCTTCCTCATAACGTTTCCCAGAAACTTTAACTGTCTCTTCCTGATGGTAAGTATATGTTTTCTTTCCGTTTACATCTTCTTCCAAACTTCGTCATTGATTACATGTTCGGTCTATGGTATCCTCAGCATCCTTCTGCAGAACCACATTTTTATTACTTCAAGTCTCTCCTTCATTTTTTAGAATATTTTCCAGCATTCGCTGCCATATAAGGGAACACATATAGTATAAGACTTCAGTACTCTTTTTCGTCTTTCCAGCAAAGTTTTACTGTCTCACAATAACTTACTCAACTTTTGGAATGAGTCATTGGCCATGTAAATGTGACTTCGGATCTCAGTGTCACACTTGCTTGATTTTAGTATCCACGACCTGTAGTTGTCATTTTGGGTTTCTCTTTTGCTGATGACCATGCATTCAGTGTAGTTTATATTTAGTTTTTACTTCATATTTCCTTGCTACATTCTGTAGAAAATCATGTATTTTCTTTTCCGAGTCTATTATCAGGAAAATGTCATCTGCGTATCTTAAATTATTAAGATTGTGTCCGCCAATCAAGTATCCTGACAGCACTTTTAGTTATCTTAGAATTGTTGAATAGTTCCTGTGAGAATACACGTCCTTGTCTTTTATCCATTTCTGTTTTTATACATCTGCTGAATTTGTATGCAGGTCCTTAATTATTTTAATGTCTTTCCCGAATATGTCGAGCATCTCTATCAAGTCTTTGTGGCACACTTTGTCGAACGCCTTTGCGGAATCTAGAAAATACAGGTACACACCCTCCTGCATTTATATAGCTCTTTTTGATAATATTCTAAGCATAAATATCGCATTCCTTGTTCTGGTGTCTTTCATTAACCAGTTATTTATTAAATATTTGTGTTATGGCTTCAACCTCATTTTATAATCTCAGGAAAAATATATATTTTTAAATATATAGTTTGTAGATGACAAAATGTATTGCCTGTAATATTACTATAAAAATGTACTTTTATACTTTAGTGCTGTATTGTGTATCATTTTGCTATAAAAATATATCACAGCTGGTCATTTTACTATTTTGCGATAATTTTTTTTATAAATTAATTGTTGGTATTTTTTACCATAATGTATTTTTATGCTTTCTTAGTGAACAATCAAACAAAAATCAAAACTATTTTCTCACAGCACGATGCATAATAGTTGTTACTGCTTGGGGTAAGGGTGTACCTAGGAACAACAATAAGAGGTAGTTCCACGCACCTCATAACCTCCCATCTCTAGATCAGAGGCCTTGCTGCCGGATATTATCGTTATACCCAAGACTATTCTAGTCTTGTATTGAATTAACTTTGGATGTGCGTTGTGATGAATTGGATGTCGGCTTGGAACGAGAAATAGGGGAGCAGAATTCGAATTCTAGTTGAATTTTGTGCATTAATTACGCGCAAATACCCTTGGGAAAGGTATTAATCCGTCTCTTCCCTCCAGTTATGGGTTAAATAATAGAACAGATTGGGTTTGATAGCCTTGGTCGGCAACTAGTCTACCGCAGAAAGTAATGGCAACCTACTGCGGGATAATCTTCTGCCCAGTCAGTTATGTATCTTTTGAGACATGATCGCCCAAGCGTGTATCACGTATGGCACTTAACTGACTGCCTGATTAAATTAACGTTAGTATAAAAAAGAAATCAAAATACTTTTAACGCTTATCAAAAGGTGAATGAGTAAATTAATCTATTTTTGGGGGGTGGCTAAATTTCTGAGAGGGGGATTTATCATTGCTTTCACTCACGGATGAGCTGTGATACAGCAAAACAGGCCTGTATGTAGATGACAAATATATATATAGACTATTGTTCTTGTCTTTGTCGTTTTTATCACAAGGTTTCAAATGTTGTACCCATCGACCTTCCACTGGTATTTATAAAGCTATGTAAGCTACAAGGAATACCGAACTGGACCAAAAGTTTTATAAATTAATCTACGGGGGTAGACTGTTTTTGTTCCACTACCCATGTCTAGGGATATCGTCTAGTTCGTATTTTAAGCACTGCTTACCGGTTTTATTGAGTCTAATTACACACTGCACATCCTAGGGATTGAACTCACAAACACTATATCACTAAATTCACGAACCAACACTTTCATTCACGTAGGACAATTCGCTGTAGTGAATTTAGATCCTTAAACTTAATGTAACTGCTGATTAATGCTGCAACTACTGTTCTTGCTTGTTTTTTTTTTTTTGTTTTTTTTTTCTCTTACTGCTGCCCGTCGTTTTCTGATGGCTGCTAACACTTTTTCTGCTGTTGAAGATTTCTTGTAACTTGTGATGAATACAATAGTCCTGATATAAAGAGTGTAATTTAACTGTTCTATTACTTTGTTTTTAATAATTTTACCCCAAGCAAGGCAGTTTTACTGCCACTGATGCGCAGGGGGTTACATAGGAGGGAAGTTATGAGAAAGAGTGACAGGTTATAGGGGGTGTCAGGAAGCAGGTAAGAAAAGGACGAGAATACTGACGAGAGTGGAGTGGACGGATAAAAGAGCATGAGAGAGAGGATGCATGTCATTGAAATAAGAGATGACTATTGACCTTACATTTAAATACTTGGAAATTGTAGCTGTTGGTGAAGCAAGTATACGGAAGGGAATGTTTTAGAATATTTAAAATGAAGCATTTAAGTAAAGGATTCTAACACTTATGCAGTATTTCAATTAATAAATGATTAATTTTAAAATTCATAAAAAATTAATAAAATTTATTAAAGAAATCATTTTAATTTCTACTCCCTCAGATAAATCAACTGAATGTTAATATATGAATTAGTCTAATCTTTATGCAACAATATAAATAAATTGTCTCAATAAATGGTTTCAAAACTTCTCATAAGTAACTAAATAAGTGTGTTTATCTCTTAACTGCTCAGAAAAGTGCTTAAAGGATTCTAACACTTATTCAGTTTAAATAAACCGTTGTAATAGTTCTCAAACAATATAAAGAAAAAGCTATATAAATAGCTCTAACACTTATTCAATGGTTTCAATAAGATTATTAAATAAACTGTTCTAATAGTTATCAGACAATATAAAGAAATAGCTATATAAATACTTCTAATACTTATGCAACAGTTTAAATAAAGTAATTAAATTGATTTTACACTGATCCAACGAAATGTTTAGCTAACGTGATAAATATTTTTAACACTTATCTAACAATTTGAAGAGAGAGATTAAATAAATCGGTCTAACACTTATTCAACTGATTAAAGAAGATGATTAAATAAATTATATCACTTATACAACTGTTTCAGGTAAAACCATGATTAAATAGAGAAATAAATCAAAGGAATTAATGTACTTCATTTAAAATAACGCAAAGATTCCATCGTTGCCTATAAGATTGCTATTAAAAGAAATTAAAGAAAGAACAAGGAACTTCGAACGGACAGGTTCAAATGTTTAACTAAAAAACAGAGTAAATGTTGATTCTTCAGGTGAATAAATAAATAATAGGGATGTTTAAAAGATTTCCTCGTTTTTGTTTTAATTCATTTCACCCTAGGGGAGATTACATTGCTACTAGGATGCTATGGGCTACTGGGAGTGAAAGATAATGAAAAGACTTTAGAAGAGACCAGAAGACCAGTCCTAAACAGGAAACAAAGAATAAATATCTACTCCTTTTCAAAAGATCAGAGAATAGTGTGAACCGAACAATAAGCAAGTCTATCTATTCCTAATGAACGAAAAATAAATAGTAAATAAAATTTCATAATTCAGACGGCGTTAAAAGTACAGAGTTGAAGTAAAGTTTAGAAGGAATCGGAATCAATCAAAGGACAAACCTCAAGTTCTGTTAAAAAATCCAGAGAAAAAAGTAAACCGGATTATAGGCAAACCTGTCTATTCCTAATCAAGGAAAATTAATTAATAATTAAAATTAGTAATTAATTAATAATTAATAAATGGAATTTCAGAGTAAACTTTAGAAGTAAAATGTTGAAGTAGACTTTAGTAGGAACCGGAAACCCAATTCTGAATAGTAAAGAAAAAACAGGGAGGGGGTAAATCAGACGGTAGGCAAACCTATTGAGTTTATTAATTTTAGAAAAAATTGCAATCTTTTCTTTGATGTTAACGTTAATGCATTTTTATGCATTTTTCAATTCTAAATTCTAAATATATATTATTGTCAATAGTTCAATTTTGAACTTCAGTACTTTGCAGCTGAATAAAAATGTTAATATTAAGTTTGTTTCAAATACTTCCTTAAAATACTATACTTCATCAGGACACAGTCGATCAAGCCTCTCTCCAACCTCCCTATCTGTAATATCTATAATTAGCATGGCATTTCCTCAAGTGATTTCCTGATATCCCCTACAGTTTTGAATAAAGAGTTATTTTTCTCCTATATCTGTATCCTTACCTTGGTTAAACAGTCTATTCAGACCAATTATTTCACCAGTATATAGAGAACAGCTCAATTTATACTTTTCCCAAAGGTATTAGTGTAAACTGCTTTGCATAGAATTATAACTGAGGCTGTCAATTCTATTTTCAGTGGACTACACATTACACTACTACATTACACTATTATTTACAAGAGATTTCAATTTGAAATACAAAATATCTCATTTAAGCTAATTTTTAATTTTAATTGATATATTTTTAGTGCCAATAATTGTTACACTAACTACACAGCCGCTTATTTAAAATAGTGTCTTCTTCTTCTTCTTCTTCTTCTTCTTCTTCTTCTTGTGCCATGTTTTTTCAGTAAATGGACGATCTTAGTTCTCCACAATATCCTGTCCTTTGTAGTTATGGTAAGATATCTCTTTTTGCTATCATTCCTAATCTTTATTTTATCATCCATTATACAAATTCGTTAGTTTAGTTACTCCCCGCTTTTATATGACCCTTTTACCTTCAATACATCCAGTGAGTGTCAAATTCTCTATGCCTTTTTTCGTTATAAGAAATTTAAATTATGACTTTCTGATTCTAATTATAAGTGACCTTTTTGTTTACATTTTCTTTAAAAGTTTCTCATTACTTACCTCGCATAGAATTCTCAGTATCAACATTTCTCTTACCTCATGTCTCTTCTTAATCTGTGAGGAGATTGTCAAACATTTACTGCTATATAGGAGGACCGATTTTACGTAATAGTTCAACACGCTTTCCTTTTTTTTCTAACGACATTTCCGTGCATTGCATATTCCCTCGCTAATTAAAATATTTAACAGAAGAAATAGTTTCCTTTCTGAAATAATAAAGGTCAATTTCTCTAAGCTAGAAAGCAATATTCAGTATGAAATCGGTAATCAGATATTGCTTTATAAATTCGAAGATTTTATTCATTTTAACCATATCTATAACAATAAAAAATATTTAAATAAATAACAAATAAAAATCTCTTCATAAAGTTGACATGTTTCAATAGCAGACCAATAACAGGCTATCTATTGGTGAACTGATAAATGTTGAATTTTCATAAGAGTCTTTTCCACGTAAGTTATATATCTTGGTTGGTTGTTTTGTTTTATGGCATATCAACTTCGGCGGGTCATTTATTGCCAGTAATACCTTTTTCTTTCAACAATTTATTGTTGTTTTTATGTCTAGTAATACATTTTTCTTTTTCGAGTATCAAATTTTATTCGGATTTTTTTTCTTTTTAAGGGCAGGGTCCCCAAGTCCTGTTATTTAATCCATAACTGGAGGAAAGGGGCGGATTAATACCTTTCCCAAGGGTACCAGTGCTTATTTGAATGCAGGATATTCAACTGGAATTCGAACTCGGCTCACCGATTTCTCTTTCCGGGCCGATATCCACTGCACCACAACGCACATCCGTCACTAAACGCTTACAGCACCTGGTATTCCCAAGCGATTACCCATCTAAGTACTGACCAGGCTCAACGTTGCTTAACTTCGGTGATCGAGCGAGAACCGGTCTAGTCAACGTGATATGGCCGTAAGCCAGTTATATATGTAAACTGTTTATTAGTTTAATCATTTATATACAGTTTCAGTAAAAAAAATCTAAAATATGACAGAAGTAGCAGTTTAGCCCGGTTTCACTCGGGTAGTTTAAAGAATAATAAGAATAATAACATATGATGAATTTACATAGCAAATACTTACACAACGTCCACCCTCGCCATTTTTATAGATATATATACTAATGTAGAATGTCTCTATTGTAAACGAGTGGGAGGGAGAAGAGCAACATATATAGATATAAATAATATAAAGTGGGGTAATCGATTCTATATTATAATCAGTAAATAAAGTGATTCCTGATTTTGTAAGGTGATGATATATATTTTTCTACCCCTAATTTTGGCTTTCTGAAAATTTTCAAGATTTCGTTAGCGTTCTAAAATTTTGATCTACATCTGAGCGCTACTTCCGTTGAACTAGACCGCAAAATACAGGCACTAAGTCAAATCTATCAAACAAATACTTACAAAACGTTCACCCTCGTCACTTTTATAGCTATAGATATAATTATATTGTTAAATATTGTATTCATAGACGTACATAAGTTTGAATTAGAATATCTAGTAGATTATTGCAAAAGTTCGTGCCCGATTAGAAATTTAAAAACAAAATTTTAAATACTCATAAAAAATATATTTATCAGTCAAGTACAGAGTCTCTATTGTTTTTAACAACTGTCTCGCATTGTCCCAGAAGCTTATTAATGTCATTTCCATAGAAACTTGTGAGATAGTTTTCTACTTATTCTACCGTGCTTTTTGTGTGCGTGCGTGCGTGCGTGCGTGTTTTGTTTTTTGTCATTTAAATTGTTCTGTAGACACTGGGAAAATTAGGAGCCACAATATGGTGAATGCTGGCGGGTTTTCAACTCTTCAAGTTTCTGCAAGGTCTGTTTTTCAGCATGTAATCTTGTATTGTCGAGTTGAAAAATGACACCTTTTCAATTTACCAAAATCAGCTGTATTTTCTTGAATAGCCACGTTGATATTGGTGAATTGTTCCCAATATGTTTCGCCGGTTGAAAGAATCTCAAAAAGAATTATCCTTCTACAATTTTACCAAATTGACAACAACACTATCATTGGATGTAAGCCCACATTCACAAATATGTTTTCAGCTCAGTTCACGTCGTATATTATCCTAACGATCAATTTTTCATCAAAGAAAAAAAGGAGGAGGAAGGAAGAAGAATAAGGAGGAAAATAAAGTAGAAAAAGAAAAAGAAGAAGAATGGGTTATGTAATCTATGGTGTCATAGATATAAATTATTAAGCACATACATTACGTTAAAATTCTCAAGCAAGGTCCTGGTATTTTCCTGCTCTTCGCTTCTTTTTTTCTATTTCCTAGCAGGTAATCTACACTCTAGCAGATCTCCTTTTGTTTATGACTATTACATCTACTTTCCTCAATTAAAGGAAGAGATCGATTTGATTCAGAAAAACTCAGTGTTTTATTTTTTTCTTATTTTTTACAATACTCACCGATTTTTAATGTTTTTTTAATTTGCTGGAACTTAAGTCTCTTGCACAATTCATAGTATATTACTCTTCTCGTTCATACATATTTTCTTTGAAACCGCTTCCTGCATTCTGATACATTTACGGTTTCATTTTCTTGTTTCACAAAAGCATTTACTTTTTCTTAAATTTGTTTGATGGTGATTAAAATTGTGAAGAGCAATGATCGTAAACGTCATGATGAGACACGGACCATACAAAAAGAAGAAGAAGAATTAGAAGAAGAAAGAGGAGGAAGGAGGATAGGGCGAATGGAGAAAGAGAAGAAAGAGGAAAGTGGAAGAGGAAGAAGAAGAAGGAGGATGTGGCGGAGGAAGGAGGAGAACGAGGAAAAAGAAGAAGAAGGAAGAGTAGAAAGAAAAAGGAGGAGGAGAAAGAAGAAGGAGGAGAAGGAAAAAGAAGAAAAATGAAGAAGAACAAGGAGGAGGAAGAACAAGGAGGAAGAGAAAGAAGAAGAAGGAGGAGTAGGAAAAAATGAAGGAGGAGGAGGAAGAAGAAGGAGGAGAAGAAGAAGAAGAAGGATGAGAAAGGAGGAGGAAGGAGGAGGAGGAAGAAAGATGTGGAGAAAGAAAGGGAGGAGGAAGAAGGAGGAAGAAGAAAGAAGAAGGAGGAGAAAGAAGATAAAGGAGGAAGAGGAAGAAGAAAGAGCATCAACAACTCTTCTTGTATGTATTTAAATGTTTCCTATTTGCATAGCTCAAGTGTGTAGTCTATTGTCTTCGTATATTTTTCGCTATTCTCCTATTTTTCTTTTTCCTTTCTTTTTTTAGGATCGTTGTCTTTTTCATAATAAGTTAATTTTCTTCCATACGTTAACCCCTTATTGTCAAATTCTTTTCCCATTAATTTGGCTCGTGTCAACATTTTACATTGCGCTTAGCTTCTTTTTTGTTTCCTTTTTTGTTGTTTTGTAGCCTCTTTTTGAATATTTTGTGAACTTGTTCGATTGGTTGTCTGCTTCGGATTTATTACACGCCTTCATCAGTAGTTCAATTAGTGCATAAGCAGAGATGTATTTGATGCACTCAAGCTGTCATCTCATGCCAATCATTTTTAAAATGCTCTATCAAACATGGCGGAGTCAACAACATTCGACCCGTTAAATATGAATAACTGCACTCGGCGCTTAAAACACGAGTCAATGGAGTCAACGATTTAATATTTCGTTCGCCCGAGTGTTGAAATGCGCATGCATGAACGTCTACATAACTTCACACACATTATGTATACATTTTTATGTCAATAGGTAGAGTCACTTCTTGATAACTAGATCCTACAAGTATATTTAACTTGAGATTACATGGTAGTCTCGTGGTGTTTGGAATTTCAATGTAAACAAAGCATATAAAACTGTATTATAGAATATTAAAGTTAATAACCAATTTTGTACGCACATAAAGAACAATCTATGTAATTATTAATTTGTTGTCCTAAAACAGAAATGCAAATTTGTACATAATCCAAATATATACATATTTTAAAATTATCTAATGCAAATATTATTGAGGACAGCAGATTAATTTTGTGTCAATTAATTTTACTGATCATCTTTACAAATTACGAATAATCCTTTAGAAATTGTCCAAAAATTATTTCAGAATAAATATGGTCTAACCTTTCGACCTTCTTAAGTCATCATCAGGGAAGGAAGATATAACCCGTGAAGGGTATGATGTAAATAAGGTAGACGTATGTGTGTGAGTGTGTTTTTCTTTCTTTTTTTTTTTTACTATTTTTTGTGAAGCTTCTTTACTTATAAAAATTTAAGTACACGGGCTCTGATATATGTATATTTTAAAATATATATGTCAATATATAATATTTGCAAAAGATCAAGGGACAGTTTTCCACAGTTGGTAGTGCCAAAGCTATAATAAAAAAATATTAAATTTCGACGTGATTAGAAATTTTTGAATTAAGGATCATGACAAAACCATCAATCATTTAGAAACTATGATGACGGAAAAGGGGTTTAAAAAATAGAAACAAGAAAATAAGGTACAAATCATTTCACTATCTAATGATGAAAGTTTTTTCCTGTTATATAGCAACATCCAAACAGACTTGCTATTATCTAATTGCTGTCGAAATGTCATTTTTGCTTACTTTTGTTATGGCGGAGGTGTGTTGTGGTGCAGTGGATATCGGCTCCGAACGAGAAATCGGGGAGCCGAGTTCGAAATCCAGTTGAATTGTTTGCATTCACTTGCAGACAAATACCCTTAGGAAAGGTATTGATCCGTCTCTTTCTTCCAGTTATGGGTTAAATAATAGAACAGATTGGGTTCAATAGCCTTAGCTGGCAACCAGTCTACCGCAGAAAGCAATGGCAACCTACTGCGGTATAATTTTCTGTCCAGTCAGTCATGTCTCTTTGGAAACATGATCCCCCAAAGTGTGTATCACGTATGGTACGTAACTGACTGATATTTTTGTTTATATAAATACTTATGTAATCAACTGATGAAACTATTTATTCCCGATAGCAAGTAATTTTTATGTAGATTTCAAATAATAAATAGTGATCGAAATGTTACTTCTACTTCTAATTTTTAGTATTTTTTCGTTTTTGATTTTATCGACAAGTCCGGAATTTAAGAAATATATTTATTCACGATAGATAGCAATTTTCAAGCAGATTTCAGGAAACAAGTTGTGGTCGAAATGTCACTTTTACTGCTAATTTATATTTTTCGGATTTTCTTAACATCAATATGTCGGTAACATAATGTTAAAAGTATTTATTTACGACCAAAATATTTATTTTTTTTACATATTTTCCTTTCTATGAACGTAATTCAGAAGGGAATATTACTTATAAAAGTCTAAAATTAGACAGTGAAAAATTCGGATCAAAATTCATCTCGTAATTATGTGTCAGGCTACGAAAATGGATCTACTTTCGTACGTCTTCACATTTCAATATTTGCGTCGCCTACTGCCCCAAACACAAACAACACTACACTCCCATCTCTTTTTGCTGCGTTCTTTTGATTTGTTATTGTCTGTTACGTGAAAAAGAAACAAAGAATGAATCAAATGATGCTTCGTTTAGCATTCCCGATTAATCCCACAAATGTAAAGGCTAGAAAATAAGACTTGCATGTTAAAAGGAAGTGAATCTTTTACAGCGGGATTTCTGGTGCGTGGATTTGTACATATAGAATATGCATGTAATTTTTGCATGCATAGAAATTATATGGATACTTATTCTTTCATATCGTAAGTAATCAAGGCTCTCCATTACTTCGTATCCTTTGTAGCTCTTAATAGTTTTTGTCTCTTTACTATCCGTTCTGGTACATGTCAGTTATCCATTTGCACCAGCTCATTAGGGAGGTTAATCGTTATCTTTCTTTTAATATTCACTCGTCGTATCAATTTAGACTATCTGTGCATACCTTTCTTTTTGTGTCCTAGAAATTTTGTTTCTAAGTAGATTTTATAGTCCCATTTTCTTTTAAACTTCCTTGTTATTTAAACGTTCTTTTTATAGTATTTTTAATATCCTGGCATGGAATGCTGTTGTCATATCTGATCAGGTGCCCCTGCTGTTCGTTTCAGTGTTCTCGACAGGCTTCAAAGGAGAATCTGTAATATTTTTGGTCCCGAGCTGATAGTTCGACCCCAGCCAGTTTCTCATCGGCGAGATCTGGCTTCCCTCTGTCTAATCTACAAATATTTTCATGGCTTCTGCTTCGACGAATTTAAGTCACTGGTGCCCTATCCACAAGAATTTATTCGGGCAACCAGACTGGCAACAAGGTCCCATACATTTACAGTTAGATCAACCAAATGCAGCCGACAATTCTACTCCAGCAGCTTCTATTCTAACGCTTCCTGCCAGTGGAACTCCTTTACATATACTTGCTTTCCTTAGGGCTACATCCTCCATGAATAACTCCAGCCCTTTTTACATTTCCTCTTCTATCTTGTTATTTACCTTTCTCTCTACCTTCGCAACTGCTCTCACTCCTGTGTTCACATCCTTCTCTTGTCCTCTCACTTTCACCCCCAGTAGATGGTTCGTCTTCACTCTCTTCCTGTCTAAAACTTTAACTCTCTTATGTAGCCTCCTGCACATCAGTGGCAGTACCGCCTTGCTTGGAGTGAAATGATAAAAAAGAATCCTTCAACAGAATTCAAATAATACTCTCTTGCTGTTATATAAAGTTTGATCTTCATTTCTGAAAAAATTCTCCATAATATTCATCACCATATAGAAGAATTGATATTACATAACACTTCATAACATCTTTCGCTATTCCAATACATTTTCGAATGTCAGTTTGTCATTTTCTATTTTCTGCTAAAAGAAAAAATATGTAGATATTTCTGCATTCTGTCTTCATATAATTTATCACTAGTCTTTTCTTCCACGTTTCCTTCATTACCTTTAAGTCTCCCATCAAAACGGCGTCGTCTATGTATCGTACCTTGTTACGATTTTAACCATGCATAATAAATGTTTGTATGACGTTCCCTTAGGATCGTCTCACGGGTTAGTCACTTTTAGTTTAGATGTATGATTATGTGAATCGTTGCTTAAAATTTCATAGCAATGTGATGAAATTTGCTCTAAGTGTTGAAAAATAGGGTACAATAATATTTTTAATTTATGTGCAGCATTAGTAAGGCATGTCCAGACGAGAAAATAGAAAAGAATTTTTAATTTACATTTTAAAAGCATTCTTTCAAGCGAATGAATTCAGTGAGTTTTGAAGAGGACTGTCTTTTGTCAGATGTAGTATACTGTTTCTACAGGATTTCGAATAAAGGACTTTACCAAATCACAGATACCACATCGTATGAAAAACTTTCAACAACTAAAGGAAATAGCACATATAACTCGAAGAGAAAATAATGAAATAATCAAGATGTTGACGTTCCACACTATTTCAAACAAAATGTTAGGAAGGAAATCCGCCATCACTACTGAAAACAATGATAATAGTTACGGGAGTTGAGGAACCTATCTTTCTGAAAAACTGTTCCAAGAGAAAGATTTTATAAATTTTAAGCGACGGTAGTAGTGACTACTCATTCAATGAATGCCAAATGTTTTCTTGTAGGGAAATTACTAATATTGCTATTACCATTATTGCAATTAACTTAAGAGTTGGGAAATTTGAATGATTCTTAGGATAAATGATATGGTGGTTGAGAAGAAAATGAAGAATCACCCAACAATACTTGAAAGGATGACAACAGCTCAATCAGTCAGTTAATTCAGCTCAAAAGTTAAAATGGTTTTGATCGAATGATATCTGTGGATCTTAGAGAAAACCATCCGTCTTTGAACACTTTGAATTAGCGCTACAGAATCACAAAGAACCGTACCAGATAACAAAAACACATCGCACAGAAAACTTTCAAGAGCAGCAACAACTAAAAGGAATAGCACGTGTAACTCGAGAAGAAAATAATGATTTAATCAAGACGTTGACCTTCCACACTACTCATATCCAAAGGTCTTCATATCAAACTTCTTAGTATTACCATTTAGATATTGTAGGAATACGGTACATTCTAATATTTTTCTTTTTTTTTTTTCAGATAATTTCTTGTAAATTGAAGATTCTCAACCCAAATTGGCTTGCCGAGAAGAAATTTCAACTGAAAGAAAAAAGAAATAAAATTCTTCTATTTTACGTTAGAAAGTAGAAATTATTGAACAACTTTCTAATTATTGAATTTGCAAATTAACAAACAAGAATTGCCCAATCTGAACGAAACACTAAAACTTGCGCTTGAAGATGATCCACTGAATAGTTTACCTTCAGACGACTTAAAAGATTAGATAAATGAAGACGTTAATTAATTACCAAAGAAATTCAACGGTACAATCGCTTCAAAATCATCTGGATTGTCAAGAAACAGAGAAAGAATAAAATATTTCCGATAATGGCGAAAATATGAAGGATGATGAAGAAAATTGGGAGTTAGTAAAGAAATTATTGATGAGGTCATCAAATTCAAGAATAAATAAATCTTTGTTCAATAGTACAGAATGTACAAGAGAACGTAATTTGCAGAAATGCCTTTATGTAAAAAAAAATAAAACAAAAAGTAAGCGAAATGAGAAAAGACATAAGACAACTGAAAATAAACATAAGTAGTATTAAACTTAATAAATTAGTATTTACTTTCGTGAGACACTTAATGTTTCATATATTACGATAAGTTCTTGTGTTTTGTTATGTTACAAATACCACATTATAACCGAACCCGTTTTCATATCCGAATTATTTTGAATTTCGGATATGATGGCATGTATTGTATTAAATTAAAAAAAAAGAGATATAGCATATTTTTATTTATTTATTTATTTATTTATTTATTTGTATTTTACTTAACAAAAGAGATTGGCAAACTAAAAGAGCATATGATTACATTGGCTATAAATATTATCAAATGGTAATTGTGTTTTTTTCCTTGTCGTTGCAGTATCAAGCATATGGCTTGGAGTGGCTTAAAGCATAAGATACTACATTGGCTATAAATATTATCAAATGGTAATTGTGTTTTTTTCCTTGTCGTTGCAATATCAAGCATATGGCTTGGAGTGGCTTAAAGCATAAGATACTACCATGCCATAGCCAATGCAAGGTATCATAGTTACTTAATCGCAGTTGTTTCAGCTTGATTCGTAAAATTTGTAAAGGTATATTTTCATGACATGTCATAAGTAAGATAGATAGATAGATAGATAGATAGATAGATAGATAGATAGATAGATAGAAACAGTCTGAGACAGATAGATAGAGAGAGAGAGAGAGAAAGAGAAAGAAAGGGGTATATTTCTAAATGAATCATTCATTATATGTTTCAACGTAATTTAAAATGTGGTAATTTCTTTCTTTTAACTTAACAACTTGTGAACAAACTAAGTTTTCACTTTCCGGATCATAACTATCTGCTTTTCATAAATATCAACTCATTAGTGAAATACTTAAAAGACTTCGGATACCTTTCAATGGAGCGGTTTTCAGGTATCTGTTATTGTGGTGCTGGATTGGCCCTGAAGCAGTGAACGAGTGACAGGCGCACGGCGTACGGCGTACGACTGCAAACATAAGGTGATCCCTGATATAGTGTCCCATAAAATTAATTGTCAGACGAAACCAATAACTAATAAGACCCCTGGCGGATAATGAAGGATACACTTCCTTTGTTCGGTTTCTGCTCATCATCTGTCGAAGCCAAAGATAAGAAGATTAGCAAATCGCGAAGAGAAAATATGATTGGTCTCGTCTGTTGTGCTAGTTGGCCGACGAAGGAGCTACATCGGTCAGGGAAAAAGAGAAGAAAGAGGAACATAGTAATGCCTTAGAAAGCATTTAAAATAAAAAAAAGATGGGCATAAATAAGAAGTTAGGGAGAAAAAAAAAGGAGGAGGAAAACCAAAGAAAAATAAATAAAATAAATGAGAAATATAAGTGCTGCTGTTGTTTTTGTTACTGCTGCTAATTATAATAGTGATGATGATAATAGCTCTGCTGCTGTTGATGATGACGATGATGATGATGATAGCTCTGCTGCTAACAATGATAATGATGATAATAACTCTACTGCTGATGATGATTATGATGAAGGGAATAATAACTCTGCTGCCGCTGCGAATGATGATGATGATAATAGCTCTGCTCCTGTTACTAATTATGATGATGATAATGACTCTGCTGATGATGACGTGTATGATGATGATGATAATTATAGCTCTGCTGCCGCTACTAGTGATGATGATGATAGTACTTCTGCTGTTGCTGATAATTATGAAGATGATGATGTTAATAGCTCTGCTGATGATGATTATGATGATGATAGCTCTGCTGTCGCTGCTGATTATGATGAGGATGATAATAGCTCTGCTACTGCTGCTAATTATGGTGGTGGTGATGATGATTATGATGATGATAATAGCTCTGCTGTTGCCGATAATAATGATGATTATGATGATAATAATAGCTGTTGAGTATGATAATTATGATGACGGTGAAGATAAAAGCTTTGCTGCCGCTGCTAATTATGATGATGAAAATGATGGTGATGATGATAAGAGTTCTGCTGCCGCTGCTGATTATGATGATAATAATAGTTCTGCCACTGCTGCTACTAATAATGATGATGAAGATGATGATGATAGCTCTGCTGCTGCTGCTGATGATGATGATGATTATAATGATGATATAATGATGATAGCTCCGCTGCCGCTGTTAATGGTGATGATGATAACAGCTCTGCTGTTGCTGCTAATTATGATGATGATGATAGCTCTGCTGCTAATTATGAAAATGATGATAGATCTGCGGTTAATTACGAAAATGATGATAATAACTCTGCTGCTGCTGATGATTATGATGAAGCTAATAATAGCTCTGCTGCCGCTGCTAATGATGATGATGATGATAATAGCTCTTCTGCTGTTACTAATTGTGATGATGATAATGACTCTGCTGATGATGACGTATATGATGATGAAGATAATTATAGCTCTGCTGCCGCTGCTAATGATGATGATGATAGTACCTCTGCTGTTGCTGACAATTATGATGATGAAGATGTTAATAGTTCTGCTGATGATGATTATGATGATAATAGTTCTGCTGCTGCTGCTAATTATAATGATAATGATGATATTAGCGCAGCTGCCGCTGCTAATTATGATGATAATAATAATAGCGCTGCTGCTGATGATGATGATAATGATTATGATGATGATAATAGCTCTGCTGTTGCTGATAATAATGATGATTATGATGATAATTATGATGACGGTGAAGATAAAAGCTTTGCTGCCGCTGCTAATTATGATGATGAAAATGATAGCTGCTACCGATTATGATTATGAAGATAATAATAGTTCTACTGCTGCTAATGATGATGATGATGATGATAGCTCTGCTGATGATGATGATTATAATGGTGATAGCTCTGCTGCCACTGCTAATGGTAATGATGATAATAGCTCTGCTGTTGCTGCTAATGATGATGATGATAGTAGCTCTGCTGCTGTTACTAATTATGATGATGATAATGACTTAGCTGATGATGACGTATCTGATGATGAAAAAAATTTCATCATGATGATGAAAATAAATAAATAATTTTTCATCATCATGATAATAGCTCTGCTGTTGATGATTATGATGATGATAGCTCTGTTGTTACTGCTGATTATGATGACGAAAGAGACATAACCGTCTGGGCAGAAGATTATCCCGCAGTAGTTTGCCATTGCTTTTTCGGTAGACTGGTTGCCAGCCAAGGCTATAGAACGCGATCTGTTCTGCTATTTAACCCATAACTGGAGGGGAGAGACGGATTAACATCTTTCCCAAGGGTGTTTGTATGTAAATGAATGCAAGGAATTCAACTGGAATTCGAACTCGGCTCCTCGACTTGTTGTTCCGAGTCGATATCCACTGCACCACAACGCACATACAATAACTATCAACAAATATGTAATTAAAATAAATAGAGATGTAGATGAACACTTTGATGTAGTAGATAGGTTAGCAAGCTTGTCTCACTAAAGTAGTTACAAATGAATAGCGAATTTGATCCTCACTGGGAACATAAGTCTTCCGATATTGTTCAATATTGAAGTCACGCTCAGTAAATGGCTGTTGATTGCTGCTATTATCTTACTGGTGGTTACTATTACTAAAAGCTACAACTGTCTCAGAGTACTCATTGATTTATGCAAGACAAATTTAAAATTTAAAGTTATACTATTCCCTGTACGCTTTCAATCCTTAATTCTCTTTTCTCAATGATTTTAATACAAAATATCTCGATAATTATACTCTATTGTTAAATTTTATAACCCTTAATTCTCTTTTCTCGCTTTGGCTATTACTTTCTTTCAAAATTCATCATGCTATTTAAAAAAAAAAAACATGTAATTATCTTTAACATTCTTCTTCTATGTGCCCTGTTCTTTCAGGACGTAGACGATCATGGCTTTCCATGTCTCCCTATCCCTGGTGGCTCTGAGCACGCCTTTTCCTGTTACACCATGCAACCCTCGTTCAATCATCCATCTGATCAGGCCCTTCAATTCAAATATATTATCCGTTGCTTTCCTCTGTCTCTTCTTCCTTCTATCTGGCTTGTTAGTATCTGGTTCTCCAAGCTCTTCTTCCTCATTGCATGTCCCAGGAACTTTAGCTGTCTTTTCCTGACGCTCAGTATTACTTTCCTTTTTGTTTCCATCCTTTCCAAAACCTCATCATTGCTCACATGCTCGATCTATGATATTCGCAGCAACCTTCTGTAGAACCACATTTCAGTTGCTTCAAGTTTTTCCTTCATCTTTGTTGATATTGTCCAGCATTCACTGCCATACTGAAGAACCGACATCACATAGCAATCCAGTACTCCCTTCTTTGTTTCTAGTGAAATTGTCCTGTTAAGAAAATTTTGCTAGAAACAAATACTTTACTCAATATTTGGAATGCTTCCTTCGCCATGCCAATTCGCCTTCGGATCTCTGTGTCGTATTTTCTGTCTTCTGTTAGAACACTTCTCAGGTATCTTATAAGTAGCAGTGGAGTCAATCCTTGTAGACTATTTAATGAGAAACATATAGATTTAATTGCATAGACCAAAAATAAGCATATTCAGCAAACTGAATATTCATATTCAGAAACTGGACGTCATACAACATAAGAGAATATACCAAAGCTTTCTTGTCAGACGATATTAAACAGTTAGAAAACAAATATGAATAAAAGTAGATATTATATAACATCAATAATTCCAGAAAATGTTTTTCCTGTAAAAATATTTCCCTAATTAAACATTTTCATTACTAAATGCAATAAGAAATCGTAACTATTAAAAGAAAGAAACTAAAATTAAAAACAAAGATGAGATAATAAAAGAATGTATGAATTCAATGATGACTATCCATTTATATATTTTACTTCTTTTTTTTTCTTTAATCACATCACCCCAAGCAAGGCGGTAAGGCCACTGGTATGCAGGGGGCTACGTAAGAGTGAATAGATTGGAAGAGAGAGAGCCGGAAATCACATCCTAAACAGGGAACAAGGGATGAGCCTCTACACTTGTTCAATAGACGTGGGTGGAGTGTGAACCGGGCGATAGTTCAGTCTATCTACTCCAATAAAGAAAAAAGAAAAGTGAAAAGATTGGACAAGAGAAAGCCGAAAACCACATCCTAAACAGGGAACAAGGGATGAGCCTCTACACCTGTTCAATAGACGTGGGTGGAGTGTGAACCGGGCGATAGTTCAGTCTATCTACTCTAATTGAATTATTTCAAATCTTATTATTTAATTATTCTTTTTATTAGTATCAATTATTTTTAATTTTTACTAGTATTCCTTTATCCTAAAGTCAGTTGCCTTTTATCGCACGTATTAATACAGTAATTCTCAGATAAATAGCGATGATTTAAATAAAAAATATATTTCTTCTAATTTTTTATCAGCACTGTGTACTAAAGAACGAAATATGGCGGCTTAAATAGCTTTAATGTTGAGCAAATTACATTAAAACACATAAAATATTTGTAAGCATATATTAGTAGATATTTAAAAAATGCTTGAAACTTTTATATGAATAAAATAGCAAAAGAGAAAGTCACTTATGATCATCCACATTGAAATGTTCAGTTCATGCCTGATTAGCAAGATTAAGTCGTATCGAATATGAATACTTTATTAGAATAATCACTTATTAATATCAGGTACAGCAAACGATTTATAACCAGCCAAAATAATGTTTGGTAAATAAACAGATCAATAGTCCGATAGGTAATCATCTAAGTAACATTTTTGATTTTTTTTTTCGTGTGTGTGTGTGTGTGTGTGGAGCATAACTAAGAAATATTTATATATGTATGAGAGGTGTAAAGTTAGATGAGGATCGGTCGAAATGGTAAATGTATGAGACAATATGGAAAATTTAGATGTTTCGCCGATGTAGTGACGTCATCAAATAAGAATTCTATTTCATGAGAACGAAGTCAAAACTAACAAGACGAAGTAAGATTTACGTTAAGCAAAAGAATGCCTGATATTTGCTTCAGCTGCATCATTAGTTTTTATTTAGTTATTTACCGTAAGGTTTCTGATTAAACTGAATGAATAGTGAAACATGTCAAATTTATAAAAGTTTATCTACTTGCTATTTATTTAATTACATCTCGACGTGGTGTAATGGTTAGCAAACTTGTCTCGCGAGAATCATTACAACTGATTAGTGAGTTCAATCCTCATCGGGTGCTCCATACTTTCAGCCTTGTGCTACATCTAAACTAGGCTTAGGAAATCAACATATATATATATATATATATATATATATATATATATATATATATTGTATCAAAGCAACAGAAAATTTTCTAAACATATATATATCTTGAAGAAGAGTTAAATTTCTGTCTTCGAGACATTCAATTCGTAACGGTTGGCCAGCGAACGCATGCTGCTTAATTCGACTATATTCTGTAAAAAATGGTTTGATTTCTATTTTTGTCTTCAGAAATTTAATTAAATCAACTTTTCAGTGTTAGCTGCTTGTGGTAATTCAACCGGGATTCAGTCCATTTTTCAGTCTGTTTTTCTGTAATTTTTGGAAATTTTTTTTTTTTGTTCGTCTTTGATTTTTTTTTAATTTTTTTTTTTTGTCAGTTAGTCTGTGTAAATTATTTTGCAATTCAAGGTTATTTTTGACTTAGTATAAGTTAAAACTTTGTAAACTTCAGTCACTTTTTTTTCTTTCTTTTTTTTTAATTGGAGTAGATAGTTCCTACTATCGCCCGGTCTCAAACTCCACCCACTTCTTTTGAATGAGTTTAGAGGTGATCGCTTTGTTTCTTGTTTAGAAAGGGGTTCCCGGTTCATCCCCCTTCTCCGGTCTTAGTGTTAGTTCAGCTGGAAGCTCATTGCATTTACGGAGTATGGTGGCAACGTCTTTACATTCTGAGAGTACCGGGTTGGCAGTTTCCTGGTTGCTGCTTCCTACTGGTAGTTAAGAGCCCGAACTCTTGCGTAGCGTCTTCAGAGGCTGCTCTGATCAACAGTTGAATAATACCGGGGTTCTTGTAGTGCCATATCGCGCATGGACGGGCGTCCCTGCATGAACGTTCGGTGGGCAACCCCGAGGCCACATTATGTTGTAGGCCACGCCAGTCTCCATCCTTTACAAGTTGCAAACGATTGACCGACTGATTCTATTCTAAGACCTCTCCTTAACTGAATCACTATGGAAAAAATCAAACATAATAGCAAAACTAAACCAGCTCATTTGAAAACGCCCAAACCTGTCTGTATCTCTTTCACTAACATACGCGGCATCCGCACCAACTTCCTCAGCGTAGATTCATTCCTCCATAATAACTCACCTGATATGTTAGCCCTATGTGAAACTAATCTTAACCCTTCTATCCTCTCATCTGAGTTCTACGTTGCTGGCTACCTTCCCCTCTTCAGGAAGGACTCCAATGTTCATATGCATGGGCTTGGTGTCTATGTCAGCGAACACCTTCCCTTAGCTAGGGTGTCATCTTTTGAATCCCCAGATCATTCTTTCATGTGCTTCCGCCTCTCACTTCTCAGCTCGATTAGCTATCTCTTCTTTCTCTACCGCTCTCCTTCCTCCCCTGACTGTTCGTTACTTGACATCATTTCTGACAATATCGACAAAGCCATTTCTTCCCATCCCTCTGCCCATGTATTCGTGTTTGGTGACTTTAACGCTCACCACACCAAGTGGCTGAAGAACGCTATCACCGACCCTGCTGGGGTCCACACCATGAACTTTTCAATCACCCAATCCCTTACACAAGTAGTGGACTTCCCTACGCGTTTCTCCGACAACCCTAACGGAAGGGACTCACTTCTAGACCTCTGCTTCACTTCCATCCCAGACTCTTGCACTACCATACAACTCTGCCCACTCGGAAACTCTGACCACACTGTAGTGTCCGTCAATATTTCACTCCACTCCCGCTCGACCCATGATACCCAGACAAGTAGAATATCCTACTGCTATCAAAGAGCAGACTGGGATTCATTCCGAGACTTCCTCTGTGACATCCCTTGGAACATTTTTAGTCTTCCCATCGAAGAATGTGCATCCGAGGTCTCCTCCTGGGTTAAGGCTGGCATCGATGCCTTCATCCCTGCTAGGAAATTCCAGCTTAAATCTCATTCGTCTCCATGGTTCTCACCCGCTTGCTCGGCTGCCATTGCCCACCGGAATCATTTCTTCCGACTCTATCGTAACTACGCGTCGGTACAAAACAGGCGCCTTTTCACTTCAGCTCGTAATAAGTATAAAAGGATACTTAACGAAGCTAAGATGTTGTTTGCTGCCAGAATGAAGCAACGCATAGCATGCTCTAAATTCGGCGCTAAAGACTACTGGCGACTCTATAAAAGAACACTTAACAAGAGCAAGTCCACAATACCCCTGCTAATCAACAAATTTGAGGTCCTCACCTCCCTAGCAGATAAGGCTGAATGCTTTGCCAGCAGATTCTCTAATAATTCGAGTCTGGACTCATCTGGAGTTTTTACACCCGACTTCTCACCTAGAACCGAGGCACAACTGAATGGTGTCCACATTACACCTTCGCTTGTCTCTAAGATAATCTTAAAACTTGACCCTCACAAAGCGAGCGGTGGTGACGGAATCCCAACCATAGTCTTAAAGAAATGTGCCCCTGAACTCTCCTCTGTCCTTTCTAAGCTCTACAACCTCTGCCTATCTGCTTCCTGCTTTCCTGCCTGTTGGAAGTCTTCCTCTGTGGTTCCTATATTTAAAAACACTGGAGAACCCTCTGACCCTGCAAATTACCGCCCTATCAGCCTTCTTCTGATCTTTGGCAAAGTGTTCGAAGCCATTATCAACGCCGAGGTGGTTCAGCATCTGACAGCACACAGGCTCCTCTCGGACAAGCAATATGGTTTCCGCTTCACCAGGTCTACTGCTGATATGCTAATGACCATCACCGAGCACATATACCAGGCACTCGACAGGAATGACGAAGCCCGAACCGTTGCATTGGATATATCTAAGGCGTTCGACAGAGTTTGGCGTGCTGGCCTTCTATGTAAACTGCGGAGCTATGGTATAACTGGACATTTGTTTGAACTAATCCAGTCATTCCTCTCTAACCGCACAATGAAGGTGGTATTAAACGGACATGCCTCCCAGAACTACCATACAAACGCAGGTGTCCCCCAAGGCTCCATCTTATGTCCTACACTCTTCCTGATATACATTAATGATCTCCCTGATTCCATAAGAGCCCAAATAGATTTGTACGCCGATGACACCACAATTTACTCTCGCCTCCTACAAAAATCTGGTGTAGGCGTCAAAGCTAACCTCGCAGCCGAGATTGAAAAAGACCTCCAATCCATATTGGACTGGGGTAAGAAATGGCTAGTAAATTTTAATGCTTCTAAAACGAAGCTATTCTCAATTAACCATCATCGGCAATCTCACCTACCTCCCATTAGCATGGACCAGGCTTGCCTCCCAGAGAGTAAAACACTACGCCTCCTTGGTCTCACACTTTCAGCGGACCTCAAATGGAATGACTATATCGAATCCATTGCTAAATCCGCTGCTATGAAAGTCGGTTCTCTGTGTAGGGCCCGGAAGTTTTTTCCGTCTAAATCTATCCTGCACATATATAAATCTACCATCCGCCCGTGCATTGAATACTGCTGCCATATCTGGTCGGCTGCCCCTGCTATTCTCCTCGGGCTTCTTGATAAGGTTCAGAGGAGGGTCTGTAATGTGATAGATACCGACTTCGCAGACCGCCTGCAGTCTCTCTCCCACCGGCGCGACGTGGCTTCCCTGTGTCTCTTCTATAAATACTTTCAAGGCTTCTGCTCCGATGAACTTAGATCACTGGTGCCCCCTAAATACGAATTTGCACGAGATACTAGATTAGCAACTAGATCCCACCCTTTTCCAGTGAAACCGATAAAATGCAACTGCAACTTCTACTCCAACAGTTTCTTTCCTCGCACTCCCCGACTGTGGAATTCTCTTCCACACGATTGCTTCCCCGACGGATACAATCTCCAGTAGTTTAAATGTAAGGTCAATAGACACCTCCTAACATACTAACCTGCTCCCATTCTATCAAACACTCTTCCCATCTGCCCAACCCTCATCCTCGGTATCCTTACTCATCTGTCACCTTCCTCCTGACATTCCCTATGTCTAACCACTCCTTCTCTTTACCTTCCCCTATGTAGCCCCATGCGCAATAGTGGCAGTGGAATGCCTTGCTTGGGGTGAGATGATTAAAATATATATATATATATATATATATATATATATATATATATATATTTTAAATATAACAGAAAATGAATGTCTATTATGATTCATCATGAGATGTTCTAAGTATCATATATATATATATATATGAATACAGGTTTAAGGTAGCGTTGACCTACCACATCGGTTGAGTTTCAATCCCGGCCAGGAGAAGAAAGTAGATGTCTAAACAAACTGATGAGCTGTGATACAGCGAAATAGGCTTGTATGTGGATGACAAATATATATATATATATATAAATATATATATATACTTTTAAAAAAAGTAGCTACTTGCGCATCTACGCATCATTCATTCAGGAATGAAATTGAACTAGCTAGAATAATCGGATGTCTAAACGTACCGATGAAGTGTGCTACAGCGAAACAGATTTGTCTGCGGATGACTATATAAATTTTTTCTAAACATATACAGTTAAATATAAGAGACAATGAATATCTATTATGTTTAATCATGAGCCGTTCTAAACGTCGTATTTTGGCTTTAATTTCAGGTGAAAATAAAGACAAAAATTCTCCAACATTTGGATAATTTTTTATTAAGTTGGTTCTAAGCTTTTGGCTCATATGAGCCATCTTCAGAGATGTTACAGGGATGTTAACATAAAAACATCCACCATCAAAGACGATTTTATCTTGTGTTGACATAAAACTTTGCTAGGCAACAATAACAGTTACCAAAAATAGCAAAAGCAGTTCGTAAATTTGTAATTCGGTTCTATGACGTCACACAGCGTGAGAGCTCGAAATGATAACAGAACCATATATTTAAATGCAACATAATGTGCTATGACAATTAATAAAATCACGTTTAAATACTTGCACAAGCGAACAAAAATGTTTGTGTCTTCACTAGGTTATCATTTTGTTTTTCGCATTTATTTTGTTGTGTAGGTACAATTAATATATTTATTGTTAAATTGTTATATTGTTGTGTAGGTATTATAATAATTATAAGTTTTAATTGTAGAAAGTTCGATCTAGAATTAATATTTATTTATTATTGTTTTTGTGCGCATGTTTGTATTTTATATTGTGTTTATTTCATTTAATAATTTTTCAAAGTTTATATCATATTTATTTATTCATATGTTTTGGTGGCAAAATAAGAATTAAGTTGCATGTCGACATTTACTTCTTATTTCATTTTTTAGTGTTTATTTTGTTTTTTTAGACTAATTATTTTTAGTTTTTCCTCAATGCATTATTTACAATTTTTACTCTTACTATTTTTATGATTTTCTATTTGATTTTGGTGGGGATATTTCTTTTTTTTTTGGGGGGGGGGTATTTATATGTATTTTTATATTATTGCATTGTTTGTGCATTTTTTCGATTTGAATGACATTTATGGTTGTTAATTCTTTCTTTAAAAGTTTTTACTGTGACGCCTATGTAAGTTTTTCATCTATTTTAAAGTTATTTACTACGGTACTTTTGTATATTATGTTATTGGTTAAATAGTTGTTGTTAAGTGGGAAATTTTCATTTTTTCTGCAGTTACATTTATTGCTCTTATTTTGCTGGATGCTCTGGTATACTTTCTGTGATTTTTATTAGTTTTGTTAAATATTTTTACATAGTGATTGTTTATTAATTTCTCCGTGTTATCCATGCAGTTGTGAACTAGTTTTGGTCATATTTTTGTTGATAATATTTTTATAGTTTGCTGTTTGAGGAAGTGTTTTCGAATTATTTTGAAGAACATGTTCACTATTTTACTTTCCATTGTATTGATATGGAGAGTGTTGAACCAAATGTTTTGTTTGAATTGTTTTCGTTTTTTTATTTAAGTTTGTTAAAATATACACTTATTTCTTAGCGTGGATTCATGTTTTTTTTTTAATTGAATATTTTTTAATATACTAAAAGTGTGTGATTGATCGATTGATTGATTAATCGATATGGTTTTTACGGATTATCAACCTTTCATAGCTTTTTTAAAGACAAAATGTTTTTAGTGTGTGAGATGTTTTTTTAAAAACTGATCTGTGGATAAAAATTCTACTGATTAACTGGTAACAGCGTGAAGAAGAGATGGATTTATACTTTGTTCAAGGGTATTTGTAACTGAATATTATAAAGTCTACTCGAATTAGAAGTTGGCTGGAATATTTCTAATTTCTAAACGTTATCAATCAAACCACACCTCGTACCAGAAACGGTGTTAAACTAGATATGACCGTATATATATATATATATATGGCTTTAAAAAGAACAGAATGCTGGGAGATGATGGAACTCGTTTAAAAATAAAGTTATTGAAAAAAAACACATAAAATGTACGGGGGGTGTACACATGTAATTCCACAGGACTGTTTAAAAGTGAAAAATGTTACACTCACAGACTCACCGGCAATTGTAAGGAGCGTAAAAACCGCTCTTTCTGTCTGCACAAGTTCGGCTGTTGAATTTTCAAGCAAATTGCTTCCAAAATACGTTGATGATGTGTAGACCGAGCGCTGTGCAAGACAGTAAACCAGCTGTCCTCATATGCCGAGGCACACACTTGATTGTCCAAAAGATGTCGGTCAATAGCGGAATCCAGAACAGATTGTGTTGTTCTTATAGGTCTGAGAGAGCCACTGGAACGTATATTAGCAGGGACGTGTTGTGAAACCCGCGTCTCCAACCTCAGATCAGTACGTCCTATGTATGCCGCATCACAACAGCATTTAAATTTGTAAACAATGGAACTTTTTCGAAAATAGGACAACCTATCTTTTCTGAAGGAAGGAAACACAGGTCTAGTCTGAAAAACAACACGTAACTGGACCGCAAAATAACAGGACGAAACACATGCCGAAACTTTTTCGGCTACAGTTTGACATCTTCTACCAAGCCAGGGTATTTTCAAATACAAGGGACAGCGGCTAGGTCCTTCAACCTTAGGTTCTTTATAACGTTTGATCTTGCGATCAATTACCCGTTTCACCACATTAACCGGGTACTCGTTGCCTTCGAAAATCTCCTGCAAGCGAATTAATTCGCTTTCTAAACATTCAGGAGAACAAATATTCAAGGCACGGTGAACCAAGCTTTCTATCAGACCTAGTTTACGAGACTTAGGGACAAACGATTTCCAATTAGTATACAAACCTATGAAAGTTGGTTTGCGAAAAACAGAAGTCAGGAAAGCACCGTCCCGCCGCTGAACAAGGACATCTAAAAATGGGAGACATCCATCCCTTTCAATCTCCATGGTAAACTGAAGGAAAGGATGTAAAGAATTTAGCTGAACTAAAAAATGTTCAGCATCAATAGCGCTATCAAATAAACAGAAGGTATCATCAACATATCGCTGATATATCAAAGGTTCAGCTACCCTCTCAAATTGCAGACGCTCATGAAATCCCACGAAAATATTCGCAAGGACAGGACCCAAAGGACTACCCATAGCAACACCGTCCGTCTGCGCAAACATTGTCCCGTCAAAGCTAAATTCGACTCCCTCAGTTGCCAATCGCATACATTCCAGGAATAATTCCTCGGGAATTGCCGCGGCACCTAAACTCCCTCTATATAACATGTCTACACAAATGTTAATAGTGTCGTTTAATGGACCATTTGTGTACAAACTGACAATGTCAAAGGAGACCATAAATTTATCCCTAGATGAAAAATCTAAGTTTCTAATGAAACTAGAAAATCTGAAGGAGTCGATGACATTGTACGCAGACAGAGCAAGAGACACAGGTTGGAGAATCTCAGCCAACGACTTAGCCAACTCATGTTGTGCGGAGCCCACCATAGACAAAATAGATAGATAGATAGATAGATAGATAGATAGATAGATAGATAGATAGACAGATAGATAGATACATACATACATACATACATACATATGGTCGTAAATATAAGCTAGATACAGCCGTGTGTATATATATATATATATATATATATATATATATATATATATATATATTAATTGACTGATTGATTGATTGTTTAATTACTTTGTTTTTTTACCATAATGAAATTGGATCAGTGCATATTTGTATTAAAAAGTGTTCAATAAAATTATTTTGAATATTCTTCATTTGTAAACGAGTTATTACACGACCTAAGTTTCTACCATATATACATATGTGTATGTGTATGTGTATGTGTATGTGTGTGTGTACAATCATATTTTGTTTAAACACCAGTTCTCATACAAAAAATGGTGTAATTGATTACGGATTTATGAATCAGAAATCGATAGAATGATAAGATAAAAAACTAATAGGAAATGTTTATCAATTTAATGTTTCATTTATATATATATAATACTTTAAAATATGTCTGACAAATGTCAATTACAAAATTGCCGAAAAAATTCAAAATCTTTTATTAATGTCGAAATATAGTGATGACCTAATTAAAACATAAATATCAATCCAACGTAAAGATGATCATGTTTCAATTCTCAACAGATCTTATCAAGATAATAAAAATGCTTACTTCATAACTAAGTCTAATATATGCGACAACAAATATTATAAATTAACAAGCGTCCACAATAGATTCAAACATATTAGCATTGTTTAAATCCTCTTGTCATGGCTAAGCCATTTGTGTATTTTCTGCGACACATTTGGTTGGTGTTAATGCCTAGATGAAACATCTCATTTAGAAAATTGTGACAACACAACTCTCCTCTGATTACTTGCTTTCCTGTCAAATACGTTCATCAAAAATTTAAATGTAACGTCAATCGTCGATTTCTGTCTCCTTGAATCCTGTTCTTTTTATTTTCCTTTGTCTTCAAGGAAGTTTTTTCAGCTTACTTTACTTTCAGTGATCCCTTGAATCTTAGTAGATTTATTGTCATGCTTGCGATGAAATGATTAAAAAAAAAACAGAACATATTCCTTTCATATCATAGTTACAATGTTTGTATAATCTGTGGCTGACGTTTTTGCACCGTATTAATAATTAAGGAAATCCGGTTAGAAGAATTGTAAACATAGAAATAAAACGATAAACATTCGAATGAAGACACACATGAGAGAAAATGGCTAATTGATGGGCATATGATATCACATGACTTTCCGACGTGAGCCGATGCAATTCTGGTACGAACAGATAGCATGACTTTATTGGGTTATATTAATTTTCTAAGCATAGCTTGGATGTAGCACAAAGCCGAAATTATGGGCAATGATCTAATTCAAAACTTTATTGGAACGAATAAAAAGATCAGTTCAGATTCGGGAAAAATACTGCTTTTCAAAAATTTCTGAATTCTAAAATAAATCAAGATTTTGATAAAAGAAATTTCTGTTGTTACTTGTGATGTAATTTACCGCGGATTAATTTTAAGAGTATACTTAACAGGTCCCCTAAGTGGTCTCTTAATAAAAACGGGACCATAGGAAAAATATATTTGCAAATTTAGCTCGTTTTGCTTCGATATGCTGATTATAGTTGAAGTTTGGAAGAAAGCAATCTTTTGTCGCTCACCAATTATATTCATGTGATATTCGGTAACTTTCATTATCAAACAGAATGTTCATTAAATTTATAGAAATATTTATGTAACTATGAAATATTAATGATTCCAAGAATTGTACTCAAATAAGTTTCTGTGCCTTCTTTACCATAGACAATGGCCCTACCACAACAGAGACAATCGAAGTTTAAAGTAATATTTTTCCAGAACTGAGTTGTAGCTGTGTCCAAGAAAGTTACACACATTATTTTAAGTAACATTCTTTATCATACCACTTTTCTCAGTCACAACAGAAATAATCAAAATTCAAATAATTTTTGTAGATCTGAGAGGTTGATGTGTCCCGGAATTTTACGCACATTATTTCCGGAACCATTCTTTATCATACCTATTGCCCTAATCAAAACAGGGATAATCGCAGATTAAAGTAAGCTTTTCAAAGATTTGAGATTTTGATGTGTCCAGGAACTTTACTGATATTATTTTCGCTACCTTTCTTTATCATATATATTTTTCCAATGACCGCAAGGATAAAAGTTTAAAGTAATCTTTTTGTAGATATGAGATGTTGAATCGTTCAAGAATTTTACTCAAATTATTTTCAGTGGCTTATCATACCCATTGCCCTAATCTCAACAAGGAAAACATAAGTTTAAAGATATATTATGTAGATCTGAGATGTTGATCTGTCAAGGAAATTTTCTTACATTATTCTTGATAATATTATTCATCATACCCATTTCACCAATCAGAGCAGGGATAATAGAACTTATAATCTTTTGTAGATCTGACATGTTGATGTGTCTTGGAAATTTACCCACATTATTTTCGATAGCATTCTTAATCACACCCATTTTCCCTATCGCAAGTATATGTCCTAGGCAAGACGGTAAACTGTATCCGGCAGCAAGGTCTCTGGTTGGGGGGTTGTGAGGAGCATGGAACCACCTCTTAATTTCTGCTGTTCCCAGATCAACCCTGACCCGGAATAGTAGCACCTGTTATGGTCCCAACTATGGACAAATTTTGACCCCCAAACTAGGGTTAAAACACTATGAAAGTATAAAAATACACTTTTAAAGAAATATATACATAAACATGGATTTTATAGAAAAATTATTACCATAACATTTTCTAAGGAAAAAATTATTCTTCTCAAAACATTTTTAAATACAAAATTTCAATTTTCTCAAATAAAAAAGAATAGAACCAACAATTTTCATTAAACTCTGACTAAATCAACCTTTTTCCTATAACCGAACATTAAAAATACCTTAAAACCCAACCTTTTTGGCATTAAATAACCCACAAAAGCTAATATGCCGTTAAACAAAACTTAAAGAAACTCAAACAACATATATAAACGAAGTTAAAATCATCTTTGTGGAGATTTGAGATGTTGATCAACCAAGGAATTTTCTTCACGTTATTCTCGGTAATAATATTTATCAAACCCATTTCCCCAATCAGATAATCGAACGTGAAATAATCTTTGTGCAGATCTGAGATGTTGATATGTCCAGGAATTTGACTCACATTATTTTCGTTAGCCAGCAATAATATACTTGTTTCCCCAGGAAAAACAGGAATAAGCAAAGTTAAATAATAATTTTGTAGGCAGTAGAAATTGATGTGCTCAGAAATTTTACTCACATTATTTCTGGAAAATTTCCTTATCATAAATATTTTCCAATCACAACAGAAAAAACGTAGTTTGAAGCAATCTTTTTGTAGATCTGAGATGTTGATGTCTCCAGTAAAATTATTCATTATTTTCGGTACCTACTTCCTCAATAACAAGGGAGAAAATCGAAGTTTAAAGTAATATTATATAAATCGGAAGTGTTGATGTATCTAGGAATGTCCCTTACATTATATTTGGTCACATTATTTATCATAACTATTTCCCCAATCACAACAGGGGAAATCGAAGTTTAAAGAAATATTCTATAGATCTGAGGTGTTGATGTGTTTAGGAATGTTCCTTACATTATTTTTGGTAACATTATTCATCATACCAATTTCCCAATCACAACAGGGAAAATCGAAGTTTAACGACATATTATATAGATTGGAGGTGTCGATGTGTCTAGGAATTTACTTTAGATTATTTTTAATAACATTATTCATAATACGCATTTCCCCAATCAAAACAGGGAAAATCGAAGTTTTAACAAATATTACATATATCTGACGTGTTGATGTGTCCAGGAATGTTTCTTACATTATTTTGGTAAAATTATTCATCATTCCCATTTCCCTATTCACAACAGGGAAAATCGCAGTTTAAAGTAATATGATATGGATCTGAGGTGTTGATTTTCTAGGAACGTTTCTTACATTATTTTTGGTAACATTATTCATTATACCCATTTCTCCATTCACAACATTGAAATATTATATAGATCGGAGGTGTTGATGTATCTAGCAATTTTCCTTTCATTATTTTTGGTAACATTATTCATTATACCCATTTTCCCAATCACAACAAGGAAAATCGAAGATTAACAAAATATTATATGAATCTGAGGTGTTGATGTGTCTAGGAACGTTAATTACATTGTTTTTGGTAACATTATTCATTATACCCATTTTCCCAATCACAACACAAGGAAAATCGAAGATTAACGAAATATTATATGAATCTGAGGTGTTGATGTGTCTAGGAACGTTAATTACATTATTTTTGGTAACATTATTCATTATACCCATTTTCCCAATCACAACACAAGGAAAATCGAAGATTAACGAAATATTCTATAGATCTCAGGTGTTGATGTGTCTAGGAATGTTCTTTATATTATTTTGGTAACATCATTCATCCTACCTATTTCCCCTATCAAAACAAGGAAAATCGAAATTAAAAGAAAGATTCTATAGATCTGTGGTGTTGAAGTATCGAGGAACGTTTCTTACATTATTTTTGGTAACATTATTCATCATACCCATTTCCACAATTAAAACAGGTAAAATCAAAGTGTAAAGAAATATTATATAGATCTGAGGTGTTGATGTGTTTAGGAATGTTCCTTACATTATTTTGGTAATATTATTCAGCGTTCTCATTTCCCCAAGCAAAACAGGGAAAATCGAATTTTAACGACATATTATATGGATCTGAGGTGTTGATGCATCTAGGAACGTTCCTTATATTGTTTTTGGTAACATTATTCATTATATCTATTTTCCCAATCACAACATTGAAAATTGAAGTTTAAAGAAATATTATATAGATCGGAGGTGTTGATGTGTCTAGGAACTTTCTTAGATTATTTTTGGTAACATTATTCATGGTAGGCATTTCCCCAATCAAAACAGGGAAAATCGAAGATTAACGAAATATTATATGGATCTTAGGTGTTGATTTGTCTAGGAACGTTCCTTACATTATTTTTGGTAACATTATTAATTTTACCTATTTTCCCAATCACAACAGGGAAAATCGAAGTTTAAAGAATTGTTATATAGATCGGAGGTGTTGATGTGTCAAGGAATTTTCCTTAGATTATTCCTGGTAACATTTTTCATCATACCCATTTCCTCCATAACAACAGGGAAAATCGAAGTTTAAAGAATTATCCTATAGATCTAAGCTGTTGAAATGTAGGGGAATGTTTTAGTAACATTAGATTGTTTTGGTAACATTATTCATTAAAACTATTTCAACTATCACAACAGGAAAATCGGAGATTAAAGCAATATTATATAGATTTGAGTTGTTGATGTGTCTAGGAATGTTCCTAACATTATTTTTGATATCATTTTCATAATACCTATTTCCCCAATCACAACAAGGAAAATCGAAATATAAAGAAATATTCTTTTGATCTCAGGTGTTGATGTGTCTAGGAATGTTCCTTAAGTTAGTTTTATTAACATTATTCATCATACCCATTTCCCCAATGAAAACAGGGAAAATCGAAGTTTAAAGCAATATTATATAGATCTCAGGTGCTGATGTGTCTAGGAAGCTTCCTTACATTATTTCCGGTAATATTATTCATCATATCCATTTCCCCAATTACAACAAGAATAATCGAACTTTAAAGAAATGTTATATAAATCGGAGGTGTTGATGTGCCTAGGAATTTTCCTTAGATTATTCTTGGCAACATTTTTCATTATACTCATTTCCTCAATCACAACAGGGAAAATCGAAGTTTAAAGAATTATTCTATAGATCAAAGATGTTGATATATATAAGAATGTTTCTTATATTATTTTTGGTGACATTATTCAAATTATACATTTCCCCAATCACAAAATCACAACAGAGAATATTGAAATATAAAGAAATATTATATATATATATCTGAGTTGGTGATGAGTCTAGGAATGTACCTCATATTATTTTTGTTAATATTATTCATCATACCCATTTCCCAAATCACAACAGTGAAAATCGAAGTTTAAAGCAATATTATATAGATCTCAGGTGTTGATGAGTCTAGGAATATCCCTTATATTATTTTTGGTGACATTATTCATCATTCCCATGTCCCCAATCACAACAAGGAAAATCAAAGTTGAAAGCAATATTATATAGATCGGAGATGTTGATGTGTTTAGGAATTTTTCTTACATTATTTTTGGTAACATTTTTCATCATACCCATTTCTCAAATCACTAAAGGGAAAATCGAAGTTTAAAGAAATATTATATAGATCTCAGATGTTGACGTATCTAAGAATGTTCCTGATATTATTTTTGGTAACATTATTCATCATATCAATTTTCCCACTCACAACAGAGAAAATCGAAGTTTGAAGCAATATTATATAGATCTGAGGTGTTGATGTGTCTAGGAACGTTCCTTACATTATTTTTGGTAACATTATTCATAATACACATTTCCCAAACCACAACAGGAAAATTGAAGTTTAAAGCAATATTATATAGATCTGAGGTGTTGATGTCACTAGCAAGGTTCCTTATATAATTTTTGGTAACTTTATTCAACTTATCCTTTTCTCCAATCACAACAAGGAAAATCGAAATATAAAGAAATATTCTATAGATGTGAGGTGTTGATGTGTGTAGGAATTTTTTACATTATTTTTCGTAACATTATTCATCATACCTATTTCCCCAATCACAACAAGCAAAATCAACATTTAAAGCAACATTTTATAGATCTGAGGTTTTTGATATGTCTAGGAATGTTCTTTACATTATTTTTGATAACATTATTCATCATTTCCATTTCCCCAATCACAACAGGGAAAATCGAAGTTTAAAGACATATTATATATATCTGAGTTGGTGATGTGTCTAGGAATATTACTTATATTATTTTTGGTAATATTATTCATCATACCCATTTCCCCAATCAAAACAGTGAAAAGAAATATTAAAGAAATATATAGATCTGAGGTGTTGATGTGTTTAGGAATTTTCCCTAATCACAACAGGTAAAATCGAAGTTAAAATACTCTTTTTTTAGATTTATGAAGTTGATTCGTACAGGAATTTTATTCACATTATTTTCGGTAACTTTCTTTATCATACCCATATGACTAACCAGAGTAGGTGCAAAGAAAGTTTCAATAATCTTTTTATAGATCTATGAGGCTGATGTGACAAGGAATTATACTCGCATTATTTTCGTTAACATCATTGATCATACTCATTTGCTCAATCACAGCAGGGATAATCAAAGTTAATTTTTTTTTTGTAGATTGTTGATGTTGATGTGTTCAGTAATTTTAATCACATTATTACTGATAACTATATCTGTCATATACATTTCTCGAATCATAACAGGAATAATCGAAGTTAAAATAATCTTTTTATAGATAATTGAGGTTGATGTATCCGGAAATATTAGTCACATTATTACTGATAACTATCTCTGTCATATACATTTCTCGAATCATAACAGGAATAATCGAAGTTAAAATAATCTTTTTATAGATAATTGAGGTTGATGTATCCGGAAATATTAGTCACATTATTACTGATAACTATCTCTGTCATATACATTTCTCGAATCATAACTGGAATAATCGAAGTTAAAATAATCTTTTTATAGATAATTGAGGTTGATGTATCCGGAAATATTAGTCACATTATTACTGATAACTATCTCTGTCATATACATTTCTCGAATCATAACTGGAATAATCGAAGTTAAAATAATCTTTTTATAGATAATTGAGGTTGATGTATCCGGAAATATTAGTCACATTATTACTGATAACTATCTCTGTCATATACATTTCTCGAATCATAACTGGAATAATCGAAGTTAAAATAATCTTTTTATAGATAATTGAAGTTGATATATCCGGAAATTTTAGTCACATAATTTTCGGAAAACTTCAATAACTTATCTTTTTTACTAATTACATCATGAACAATTGAAGTTAAATCTTTCGCAGATCTGAGGTGTTAATGACTCCAGAAATTTCACTCATATAATTTTCGGTAAAAATCTTTATCTTCCGCATTTTCTTGATCATAACACGTTTGCTCAAAAATAAAATAATATTTTGCAGAACAGGTATGTTAACGTATCCGTAAATTTTAATCACATTATTTCGGTAACTTCCTTTGTTTTACATATTTTCTCAATCATAACATATATAATCGAAGTAAAAAATCTGTTTTTAAGATGTGAGATGTTCATGTAACCAGAAATTTAACTCACCTTTAATATCATACCCATTTTCAATATCAAAGCAGGGATAATCGAAGTTAAAATAATCTTTTTTCAAGACGTGAGATGTTCATGTAACTAGAAATTTTATTCACCTTCAATATCATACCCATTTCCACAATCAAAGTAGGGATAATCGAAGTTAAAATGATCTTTTTTTCAAGATGTGAGATGTTCCTATAACCAGACATTTTATTCACCTTCAATATCATACCCATTTCTACAATCAAAGCATGGATATTCGTAGTAAAAATATTTTTTTCAAGATGTGAGAAATTCATGTAACTAGAAATTTTACTCACCTTCAATATCATACCCATTTCCACAATCAAAGCATGGATACCGGAAGTAAAATAATTTTTTTCAAGATGTACGATGTTCCTGTAACTAGAAGTTTAACACAACTTCATTATCCTACCCATTTCCACAATCAAAGCAGGGATAACCGAAGTGAAATAACCTTTTTTTTAAGATGTGCTATGTTCATGTACCGAGAAACTTTACCCACTTTCAATACTATACCCATTTTTCTAATCAAAGCAGGGGTAACCGAAGTAAAATATTCTTTTTTCAAGTTGTTAGATGTTCAGATAATTAAAAATTTTACTCACCTTCAATATCATACCCATTTCCACAATCAAAGCAGGGTTAACCGAAATAAAATAATCTTTTTTCAAGATGTGTGATGTTTATGTAACCAGAAATTTTACTTACCTTCAATATCATGCCCATTTCCACAATCAAATCAGGGATAATCGAAGTAAAATTATCTTTTTTTCAAGATATGTTATGTTCATGTAACTAGAAATTTTACTCACCTTCAATATCATACCCATTTCCACAATCAAAGCAGGGATAATCGTAGTTTAAATAATTTTTAAGATGTGAGATCATGTCCCCACGAATTTTACTCACCTTTGATATCATACCCTTTTACGCAATCAAATCAGGGATTATAATTATATTAATCTCTTTTCTACATCTGAGATGTCGATGTGTTCAGAAACTTTACTCGCATTATTTTGGGTAACATTATTTATCATACCCATTTCTCCAATCACAACAGGAATAATAGAAGTTAAAATAATCTTTTAACAGGTCTGATTTATTTGTCTGTATTTCTGAGATGAGGCATTGTTTACAGTATGTAAATTATTCAAAATTATGTTCTCATCATTTTTGCCTTTTATGTGCGTCGTGGTGCATTGGATATCGGCTCGGAACGAGAAATCCGGGAACCGAGTTCGAATTCCAGCTGAATTCATTGCATTCACTTACGCGCAAATACCATTGGGAAAGGTATTAATCCTACTATTCCTTCCAGTTATGGGTTAAATAGCAGGACAGATTGGGTTCTATAGCCTTGGTCGGCAACCAGTCTACCGCAGAAAGCAATGGCAACCTACTACGGGATAATCTTCTGCCCAGTATATCACGTATGGCACTTAACTGACTGACATTCCGGTCTTCTTCAGGTGCAAGAAATTTCGAATCCAATCCTTTATTACAATCACTGGGGTTTATGATCTTCCTTCATTTCATAGAGTCTCTTCTGGTATTCATGAATTATCTTCCTCTAACCCTGTAATTTACTTGTAGACTAGTATTGAACTCACAACTCATTGGCTCAATTCACAGGAACTAACCAACGTCTATATCCATTGGGCCATGGGTCCTTAAGTACAAGAACAACTGAATGTTTGGGACTTATAAACCTAATGTTCAGTAACCCTTTTTTACCAGAGTTCATATTTTGCAATTTTTTGATGTTCATAGTTTTCTCTAGCATTTCTGAGGTTAATAGTTTTCTCTAGTATTTTTAACAGAGCTCATATTGTAATTTTGACACTGATGATTTCCTCAGCAGGATCACTGATGAAAAAGACCGTAAAAAGATCATGCGTGAATTGGACAAATCCTTCAGGCAAGAATTCGATGCAGTCAAGGTCCACCAAATATAGAATTCAAATAGATTAAAAGATCTGAAGGGAACACATGAGGTCCATAACCCACCTGTCCACATCAGTCAACATAAGTTAAATGTCTCTTAAGAGTAAGTGCTGAACAAGGGTCTCATCTTCGCAACAACAATCAGGCTGATACCATACTTAGACATCATTGCCTGTATCGAGAAAATAGCCTTGAACATTCCCCAGGCTCAGGTGGATGAGTTAAGATGGAAAATGAGACAGATATTGGAGAAAGCCAAGCCACCCAAACCAAACACCACGAAGGAGAAGGGGTTGGCAATGAGAACCCTACAGAGGAAAGAGAACATCATCATACTATTAACTGATAAAAGCAATGCAACTATAGTGATGGACAAAACTGAATACACCAAGAAACTGGGAGATCTCATAAGAAGTAATAGCTATGGCAAGCTAAAGAAAAACGTCACGTTGAAAACAGAACGACAGCTGTCACAGATCCTAATCAAGAACAATCGACGTATAAATTAAACTTTTAGTAGATCTGGAATGTTTATGAGTCCATGATGTTTACTTATATTATTTTCAGTCGCTTTCTCCGTCATGCCCATTTCCCCAATGACAACAGCGATAACGAATTTCAACTAATCCGTAGATCTGAGACGTTGATGTGTTCTTGACTTTTATATTCGGTCACATTATTCATCACAACCATTTCCCCGCTCATAACTGGGAAAATTGAAGTTTAAAATGATCTTTTTTAAATCTGTGATGTTGATGCGTCCATTAAGTTTACTCTCATTCTTTTCGGTAACCTTCAGACCCGTTTCTCCAATCTTAACAGAAATAATTGCAGTTAAAATAATATTTCTGTAAATCTGAAATGTTGATGTGTCCAGGAATTTTACTCACCTTTTTTATTATACCACTTGCCCCAATCAAAGAAGGGAAAGTTGAAAGTAATCTTTTTGTTGATCTGAGATATGGATATGTCCAAGAGTTTTACTCACATCATTTTCGGTAACAGCAGGGATAATCGAAGTTAAAATACTCTTTCCGTAAATCTGACACGCTGATATGTCAAGGAATTTTACTCACATTATTTTCGGTAACATTTGTCATCATACTCACTTCCCGAATTACAGCAAGGATATTCAAAGTATAAATTGATTTTTTGTAGATTTGAAATTTTCATGAGTCCAATAATTTTATTCACATTATTTTAGTCGCCTTCTTCATCATGCCCATTTCTCTAATGACAACAGTGATAATCGAATTTCAAATAATCTTTTAGTAGATCAGAAGTATTGCTTTGTCCAGAAATTTTATTCACATTATTTCTGTTAACATTGTTCATCATACACATTTCCCCAATGAGAGCGGGTATCTTCGATATGCCTTGTCCTTTCAGGACGTAGGCGATCATGGCCTTCCACTTTTCTCTATCCCTGGTGGCTCTGAGCACGCCTTCTCCTGTTACACCGTGCAATCCTCGTTCTGTCATCCACCTGATTAGGTTCTTTAAATATGTTATCCGTTGCTTTCCCCTGTCTCTTTTTTTCTCTATCTGGCCTGATAGTATCAGATTCTCCAAGCCCTCCTTCCTCATTGTGTATCCCAGGAACTTCAGCTGTCTCTTCTTGATGCTCAGTATTAATTTCCTTTTTGTTTCCATCATTTCCAAGACCTCATCATTGCTCACATGCTCGATCCATGATATTCGCAGCATCCTTCTGTAGAACCACATTTCAGTTGCTTCAAGTTTTTTCCTTCATCTTTGATGGTATTGTACAGCATTCACTGCCATATTGAAGGACGGACATCACGTAGCAATCCAGTACGCTCTTCCTAGTTTCTAGCGAAATTGTCCTGTTTCTTAATACTTTACTCAACTTCTGGAATGTTTCCTTCGCCATGCCAATTCGCCTTCGGATCTCTTTGTCGCACTTTCCGTCTTCTGTTATAACGCTTCCCAGGTATTTAAATTTTTGTACCTGCTTGATTCTGGTTTCCCCGACCTAGTAGGTATACTCGAAGTATGAATTTTTTTTTAATCTAAAATGTTTATGAGTCCAGGAAGTCTACTCGCATTATTTTCAGTAGCCTTCTTTATTATGTCAATTTCCCAATGACAACAGGCATAATTGAAGTTCAAATAATCATGTTTAGATCCTAGAATTTTACTCACATTATTTTCGGATGTGCGTTGTGGTGCATTGGATATCGTCTCGGAACGAGAAAGCGGGGAGGAGAAATAGAATTTCATTTGAATTCCTTGCACTCAATACGCACAAATTACCATCGGGAAAGGTATTAATCCCTCTTTTCCTTCCAGTTATGGGTTAAATAATAGGACAGATTGGGTCTATAGCCTTGGCTGGCAACCGATCTACCGCAGAAATCAATGGCAATCAACTGCGGGATAATCTTCTGCCCTGTCAGTCATGTCTCTTTCGTGATCACCCAAGCGTGTATCACGTATGACACTTAACTGACTGATTTGCGGTAACATTATTCATCATATTCATTTCCCCAATCACAACACGGATAAACGAATTTTAAAGTTATTTTTTGTAGATCCGAGATACTGATTTGTCCAGGAATTTTCCTCACATTCTTCGGTGACCTTCTTTATCATACCCATTTCATCAACTATAACAGGGATAATCGCAGTTAAAATAATCTTTTGTTCAATCTGAGACGTTGCCGTGTCTAGGAATTTTACTCAGATTATTTTCCGTAACATTATTCATCACAACCACTTCCCAAATAGCAACAGGGATAATCAAAGTTCAAATAAATAATTTTTAGATCTGAGATGATGTTGTGTGCAGGAATTTTATTTACATTATTTTCAATAACATTACTCATCATACACATTTCTCCAATGAGAGCGGTGACACTTGAACTGTAAATTTATCTTTTTGTCGATCTGAAATATTTATGAATCCAAGAAGTATACTCACATTATTTTCAGTAACCTTCATTATCATGCCGATTTCCCCAATCATTGCAGGTATAAACGAAGTTAAATTAATGTCTTTGTAGATGGAAGCGAAAAGAAAATTAATAGTGAGCATCAGGAAGAGACAAATGAAGTTTCTGGGACATGCAATGAGAAAGAAAAGCTTGGAGAACCTGATACTGACAGGCCAGATTAAAAGAAAAAGAGACAGAGGAAAGCAGCGGATAACATATTTGATGGACCTGATCAGGTGGATGACAGAACGGGGGTTGCGTGGTGTAACAGGAGAAAACATACTAAGAGCCACCAGGGATAGGGAGACGTGGAAAGACATTATCGCCTACGTCCTGAAAGAACAGGGCACATAGACGAAGAAGAAAAAGAGGAAGAAGAAGAAGAAGAAGAAGATATTGATGTTTCCAGAAATTTTACTCACATTATATTCGATACCTATCTATCAGTCAGTTAAGTGCCATACGCGATACACGCTTGGGCGATCATGTCTCGAAAGAGACATGACTGACTGGGCAGAAGATTATCCCGCAGTAGGTTGCCATTGCTTTCTGCGGTAGACTGGTTGCCGACCAAGGCTATAGAACCCAATCTGTCCTGCTATTTAACCCATAACTGGAAGGAAGAGACGGATTAATACCTTTCCCAACTGGAACTGGAATTCGAACTCGGCTCAGGCGCTTCTCGTTCCGAGCCGATATACACTGTACCACAACGCACATCCTATCTATATTATGCCAAAATTCTCCAACCACAACAGTGATAATTGTTTTGCTTTTTTTAATCTATTTATATCTATGAGTTGCTGGTGTGTTAAGATATTTTACTACCATTTTTTAGTTAAAATTCTCATCGTATTAATCACGAAAAAGATAATAGTAGTTTAAAGTTATATTTTTTCGCTCTGAGGAATTTTATTCATATGATTTTCGTTACCCTTCCTTATCATACCCGATACCCTCACAATGTTGAGATGTTGATGCATCCACCAAATTTATACCCATGATTTTTGTTGCCTTTCTTTATCATATCCTATACCCCTATCCAAATATAATCTTAGTTTAATGTAATCTTTTTGCCCCTCTGAAATGCGGATGTATCCACAAAATTTATTCCGATGATTTTTGGTGTCCTTCTTCATCATATCCAATGCCCCTATAAAAATTTAATCGTAGTTTAATGTAATCTTTTTTAGCTCTGAGTTGTTAATATTTCCAGGAATTACACCCATATGATTTTTTATGTCATTCTTTATCATAACCAACAGTCCGCACACAACTGAGATAATCGTAGATTAATGTAATCATTTTGTATCTCTCAAATGCTGCAGAGTCCACGAAATATACTCATATGGTTTTTGGTGATTTTCTGTATCATATTGCATACGTTTCCGATTCGCTTTGCTATTATACTCAATGCTCCTAACACCACATTGATTATCGTAGTTTGAATTCCTCTTTTTGTATCTCTGAGATGCTCATTGCTACAGGAATTTTACTCAAATGATTTCAGATCGCCTTGTTTATCATACTCGAAGTCCCTATCTCAACAGGGGTATCGTAGTTTAATTTAATGTTTCTGTAGCTTTGAGTTGTTGATGTCCTCAGATTTTGCTCTTATTCTTTTCGATGACATTTCTTTCATAATCAGTGCCTCATATCACTGTTGTTATGTGAGGCACGTTTTTAAAAGAAATTTCTGTCATTGAGAGATGCTGATGTGTCAAGGGCTTTTACTTACACGATTTTTGTCACCTTCTTTAACATGCTCAGTTCTTCTAGGACAACAGGGGTAATCGTAGTTTAAAGCAAGCTTTTGTAGTTTTCTGATGTGGATGTGTTCATGAATTTCACACTATTTTCAGTACCATTCTTTATCATACCCAATGTTACTCATCACACCAAGGATAATCGTTGTTTTAAGTTTCCATATCTTTGTTACTTCGATTTGCAGAACATTACAATTTGAATATATTTTATATTATTTGTAGGAACACTGCAACCCTGTGGGTGTAATATATGAATTAGTTCACATGTTTTTGTTTTTTTTGTTTTTTTGTTTTTGTTTTTTGTTTTTTTGTTTTTTTCAATCGTTTATTCCGACAAGCATCTTTTCGTGTACATTCTGAAAATATATTCAGAATCTTTCAATTTTTCAACCCTTAAAACTCTCATGGTTGCTACGTAAACAAATTACACACTTCCTTCTTTGGGGATATGAACAGAATAAAGGAAGATTTCTTTAAGTTTTAAACTGAGCTTTTTTATTAACTTCTCTTTGTAACTAATCACTTAACAGAAACATTCTAAGATGAACAATATCATTATCATTGTGAACACCTTCCCGCAGATAGTGTTTCATTCATTACTGTTATGACCTCGGCACCAAGTTGTCGAGGTCCTCTTTGGGCCAGAAATAAAAACACAAAGATGGTATAGTATTAAACAAATACATTAAAAAGACATTAAAAAGTAGCACAAATATATATCAATGAGAAATTAGCGTGATGGTTAGACTGGCTGTCAAAGTTATTTGCAGTAATAGATCCAGCTTTCATTCTCTCCGCTACTCTTACTCTTACTCTCTGCTCTACAAAACAGAACTCCTACTTATACATAGTTTGGACGAGTTCATGTTCATATGGGTAAGTCCCCATAACAATTACCAATAAAGCCCTTTTTTTATTATAAAGCAAGCAACGTTTGCACTAAGTCTTATAATTTTTGTAGATTTATATATTTTTATAGTTTAATTTTTTAATATAACGTAAATAAGACAGACATTCTATCGAAATTTTAACCTTGTCAAATGCTGTTTTTTTTCTTTTCTTAAATCTCGCTTTTCTCTTCACTGTTAATAATAATAATAATAATAATAATAATAATAATAATAATAATAATAAGCTTTAACATCTTAAACTGGACTCTAAACGACATCAGGCGAATGGATGCTAAAACAAGAAAGCTTCTTTCTAAGCATAAGATGCATCATCCAAAGGCTGATGTAGACCGTCTATACATACCCCGTAAAGAAGGTGGAAGAGGTCTTATTCAGCTGGAATTGTCATACAAGACAACAACTATTGGCTTACTAACATACATAGAAACAACAAAGGATTGGATGATACAATTAGTAAGGCAACATGAAGAAAGAAAGAAAAAATATTCAATAATAAAAGAAGGCAGTAAATACAAACAAGATTTACAGTTAGTAGATTCTGTAGAAAAGCAAAACAGAAGCCAAGAACCAACTATTGCGGCAAAAAATATGAAAATGAAAGCCAAAGATAAAGCTCTTGAACAGATGAAACAGCGCTGGCAAGACAAACCTCTGCATGGCCAATATCCAGAACGTGCCAATAAATCCAATGTTGGAAAAGTTAATACTCATCGATGGTTACGTGCATCTGGATTAAAGTCTGAAACTGAAGGCTTTATTCTTGCAGCACAAGACCAAAGTCTTTTCACTAGAAACTTTCAGGCAAATATTATGCATAATAATATGGATTCAAAATGCAGGTTTTGTGATAAACACCAAGAACCAATAGACCACCTAATCTCAGGCTGTTCTGTGCTTGCCCCAAATGAATATAAAAATCGCCACGATAGAGTTGGGCAATATTTACATTCGACAATGTGCAAACATTATGGAAAAGCTGTAAACAAACACTGGTATGAACATCACCCAGCACCAGTTACAGAAATAGAATATGTAACCATTCTATGGGATTACACCATCTACACAGACAGAAAAATTGAAGCAAACAGGCCAGACATTATTGTTAAAAACCAGAAGGAGAAAACTTGTCTATTAATTGATATGGCTTGTCCAGCGGATTGTAACATAGCAATCAAGGAATTTGAAAAACTGTCAAAATATAAAGACCTGGAAATTGAAATAGAAAAAATGTAGAAATTGAAAACAAGAGTTGTGCCAGTGATAGTAGGTGCACTTGAAATGATAAAAAATGAAACAAAACAACACATTGAAAGAATCCCTGGAAACCCCAGCTTAAGAGATATACAAAAAATTGTCTTATTAAGTACAGCCCACACACTAAGGAAAACTTTATCTATGTAATGCTAGGGATGATAGGGAAGATAGAAAAACATGAAATGGAGCCATAACAACACGCCACTACCTGCCTTAGGTCTCCCCGCAGACTTAGTTGGTAGTGAGACCAAAGCAGAAATCGAAATATGATGAAAAAATGACATAATAATAATAATAATAATAATAATAATAATAATAATAATAATAATAATAATAATAATGGCTGAGAGTATGAATAATAAAATATTAATAATAATAACAACAATAATTATTGTAAACATTAAGCATGGTTCTCATATAGCTTCTGATTCTAACTGATTGAAATTATTAACATGTACATATTTATTTACACTATTTATATTGTTCGTATTGTTGTTCTCAACATCGTTTCCATATTCTCGATATTTCAGTCGATGTACGCTCCGGTTTCTTTACGTGATTTGAATTTCGAACTGAATCCTTTATTTTATCCACCAGGGTAAAGTGTTCTATTTCAACGTGCCATGCCTCTTCCAGATATATCAGTATCGTTTATCTTCCTTTTAACTCCACAAGTTTTTTGTTTGTTTTTGTTTTGTTTTTTGTTTGTCTTGTTTTTTTGTTTTTTTGTTTTTTTGTTTTGTTTTGTTTTTGTCGCTAGATATTGAACTCACAAGTTTTTGAGTCAAATCACTAGATTCAACCAACGTTTTACCCACTGGGCCACATTTTTATAATCTCCTCTCTCACTCAGTAATAATAATAAACCGAATGTTTATTCTTGATGCACAGAGAAATGCTTACTCACTAGAAATTACCAAGCAAGCATACTGAAAAGGAGTGTTGGTTCAAAATGCCGATTCTCTGATGATTATCCAGAAAAATTCTCCATCTTGTATCAGGCTGCACAATATTAGCATCCAAACTCAGCATAAAAAAGTAGTCCAATATCTACAACGGAAGAAAACTGCAAGAAACTGATATGAACATCACTATAAACATAGAATCTGTAACAATGTTATCAGGCTTCATAATACACGCATATAGAACAATCGAAGCTAAGTAATAAAAAATTACAAAAACAGAATGTGCTTTCATATTGAAATGTCAATTGTAACGTAACACTGAAAATTTTCATATATGTATCAAAATAAAAGTATCTTGAAGGGGAAATCTAAAAAGGTAAAACGTGAGGACATCAATAATTTCCGTCGTAGTCAGGCCCTCAGTTTGATTTGAAAAGGTTCTAATAAACTCATTGTATGGATCTATGGTTGATCAAATCTTAAAGAAGTATTAAAATTTGTTCTCATCACTCAAACTTTGCGACGGTTTGTATTAATGTAAATTACGTGTGCTCTTATGTTGTTTATTCATTTATTCTTTAAATATTCAGTGAAAATGCCATTTCTGACCTTAGATCTCTGGTTGGTAGACGGAAAGAAATTAGCAAAAATTAAAGGAAATAATAATCATAAGAAACAAAATAATTAACGTAACTCTTCTATCAAGTCCTATAAAATTGTTACATATCCTATGTTTATAGTAATGTTCTGGGTAATGTTTATATATTTCTTGACGTTTCCTTCCGTTGCAGATATTGGACCACATTTTTATAGAGTTTGGATGCTAATATCGTTCAACCTGATACAAGATGGAGAATTTTTCTGGATAGTTCACTCATTTGGAACCAACACTGCTTTTCACTCTGCTTGCTTGGTAATTTCCAGTATTTTGTGCGATATATATACAAGAGTGCAATTTAAGAAAAGAGATTACTTAGCGTTTAGCGTTTAAAGATGTTTCGACACTTTGTGCGTCTTCTTTAAGTTATTTTAAGAAAATGTATACAAGTTTAAAAATATCTAAAATAAAAGTTTTAGTACAAACGTCGCTTGCCTTTTTTCTCAGGACAATCGGTGTTTGTAACAATGCTTGTATTTTAAACTTGTATGCATTTTAAAGCAGGCATATCAAACACGCGGCCCGCGGGCCGCATGCGCCCATTGTAGACACGCTTGCGGCACGCACAAATGATCTTCCTTTCTCCCACAACTCATTGGCAGACTCATACCTGTATGCGTATCAACGGACAGAAATCAAAGCTTCGACATTGATTTCTATTTTTTTAGACGCTAAGAGAGTGACGCAGTTGAAAACTTATCAATATCGTTTGATGATTTTTCGATTTCTAAGAAATGGCTCGATGAGATAATAGTGATAACCGACATCGCCTTGGCTACGGAGATATGAAAGATATAAGCGAAAAAGCCATAGAGTTATGAATATAATTTAATCAAATACTCCGGTGGAGTTATCCATAGAATTTTGAATTGAATTTGAATTTCCATTGAGTTTATAAATAAGTCAACAGAACGCATTTAAACTCTGTATCAAGCGATTCCTCCCCAATGTTTTGCATTTCCGGAGAGTAGCCTTAAGGTTACAAATCTATGTTGTAATTTTCAATAATCAGAAATATTCACATTGGATACGAACAGTGAATTTTCATTTCCTGGGGCCTATTTTTGTAACGGAAATTATGAATCGAGGAATACTGTCTTCTGTCCTTTATTTTGTATTAGTATCTCGATTAGTACGCAGTAAATATTTTTATCAGTCTTTCATTTCAGGTCTCTACGTTGCGAGAGAAACAGTCGCATTTGCGAGTGATTTTTCCAAGTGGCGACTAAAAACAATAAAAAGCTTATTTTTTGCGACTATATTTTTTTCACTGACAATCTTCCAAAGCTCATTAGTGAATGGAAAATGTCTTTTCAACATTTATATATTTTTTTAAATAAAACGAGCAAAGTCAAATTATTTAAACAATAAAAGGTTTAATAGAACAGTATACTTTTTCTTTTTCTAACGAAGGCTGTTTAAAAAATATCTCTAAAACTAAAATGAAAGTAATCACGATCACGTGGTATCAGTTTATAAAACTTTGATCAGAAACACTGTTGCTGAACGGATTTATGACATGTCAAGTGATTTGAAGCAACAGTTAAAAGCCAAATCATTAAAATTTGAACACTTTTCGCTTGCAATTGATGAGACCGTTGATATCACTGAAATAGCACAACTTACAGTCTTCATCAGGGCCTGTGACAACGAATTTAACATTTATGAAGAACTGATTGAACTGATCCCCATGCATGACACTACAACAAGTCAAGACATATTTGTGAAAGTCGAACAGGTTCTTCATGAGTATGCGCTTGATTTGAGCAAACCTGCGTGCTTGTCTACCGATGGTGCAGAGAATATGGTTAGTAGACAAATGTTGCAGCCAAGTTACAAACAAAAATGCTCAATTTATGCCCGGATTTGACATTTACACATTTTTCTGCATTATTCATCAGCAAAATTTATGTTAAAAGATTCTGAATTTAGATCATGTGCTGAGTTTAGTCACAAAGACAGTGTACTTTATCAGAGGTCGTTCTATCAACAATCGTCAATTCAGGCAGCTTTTGAAGGATCTGGATAATGAGTTCACCGATGTTCCATTCTACACAGAAGTATTCTGGTTATGATGCCACAAAGTGTTGAAAAGATTTTATTTGTTGAGACAAGAAATAATTACGTTTTTGGAGATGAAAGGTCGAAGCACCGATGAACTGAAAGACGAGAGTTGGCTGTAGGATCTGGCTTTTGCTGTGGACATTACTGCACATTTGAATGATCTCAATTTAAAATTGCAAGGTAAAAACAAGCTGATCACTGCTTTATATGATGATGTCAAATGTTTCTTTCTGAAATTGAAATTATGGAAGTCTCAAGTCTCTAGTGAAAATTTGGTCCATTTTGCTACATGCAAAGCGCTGCAAAACAGTGCTGATACGAAGTCCGCATTGAGTTTTGCCAAGTATGACATTCACCTGGAATCATTATCAAAAAAGTTTAAGAAAAGATTTAGTGATTTCGCATCATATGAACGCCAGTTTGCATTATTTTCAGGACCATTTAGTTTTGATGTTGCTGAAGCTGAAGAAAACCTGCAAATGGAACTATTAGAAATTCAGTCGGTTTCCTCCCTCAGATCAAAATATTTGGAAGTGGGAATACCTGATTTCTTTTCATACCTTCCGGAAAGGTTTAGAAACTTTAGAAAGTTTACCACAAGGATCATGGCAATGTTCGGCTCCACATATTTGTGTGAACAGTTATTTTCTTTCATGAAATCAACAAAAATATCTCAAAGAACAAGACTGACTGATCAACCTTTTTCATCCCTCATCAAACTCGGCACTACACAGAAATTTCAACCACACATACAAGGAATTGTCAACAAAAAGAGATGTCAAGCTTCGGGCAAAACAGTGAAAGTCTTTGAAATCTTGTTGATGAATGTCAGTTTTTAATTTATGTATAATGCATTTTTTGCTATTGTATTGAAAAAGATCAAGATCGTCAAAATTTTCGTTATATTAATTTGTTGAACTACATGTACACTATTACTTGAATTTGCCCGTATGTTTCTAAATTGAAAAAAAATCGCAAAAACTTTTATTTAACGTGTTCAACTTTTGCGGCTCTAATGACAATACAAATCGACTCCTATGGCTCTGAGAGAACTTTGAGTTTGACATGCCTGTTTTAAAGCATAACTTGAAGAAGATCCATATTTTCAAAATATTGTTAAACGATGTTACATATTGTTAAAAAACTGTCTTTTGTTTTCTTAAATTGTGTTCTTCAATTGTTGTAATAATAATAATAATAATAATAATAATAATAATAATAATAATAATAATAATAATAATAATAATAATAAGAAGAAGAAGAAGAAGAAGAAGAAGAAGAAGAACAATAATAATAAGAAGAACAATATACAGGAAGCCAAGATAGAAATAAAAAACCAGCTAAGTCAAATACAAAGTATTACAATGGAGGAACGTGAACAGCTCCCAAAATTCCAACCAACAAAACAAAACCTCCGAACTATTAAATTGTACAATGCAGCACTGAAATCAATACTGGATGAAGACCCGAATACAAATCTTAACGAAGTAATATATGCATCAGCAACAGCAGCAACAAGAAAATTAAACATCAAAATAAAAACAAGGCAGTCACGCAGACGTGAAGATCCACCTTGGAAAAGAAAAATCGAAAAAGAAATCGAACAACTAAGAAGTGAACTGTCAGTACTGGATGAACTGAGTAGAGGAATAAATGTAAGAACTAGGAAAAGAAGAAGAGCCGAAAAAAAATATAACATCAGGAATGAAAATGACGTCTTATCAAATAAAGAAAAAATAAAGCAAAAAATCCAACTGAAGGCTCAAAGAATAAGACGCTATGAAAAAAGAGCAAGATTTTACAGACAAAACAAGATCTTTCAGAGAGAGATTTTACAGGGAAATAGGTAAAAAAAGAATTGAAGTGACAGTACCCCCCAGAATGGAAGAAGTCACACAGTTCTGGGAAAAGATATGGGCTTGCCCTAAAGAACCTAGCAAGGAAGTACATTGGATCACGCAGGAGATAGAACGAATGAAAAATAAACCCGAACAGACATGGTCTGGAATTACAGAAGATGATGTTAAATTTGCACTAAAAAAAGTACACAATTGGAAAACTCCAGGTATAGATAAAATTCCTAACTTTTGGCTATATTATTTAAATGCAGCACATAAAAAATAGCCAAAGAACTCCAAGAAATGGTTGACGATCCCACTAAAATTCCTGCATGGATGACAAAAGGAATTACATTTCTTCTACCCAAGAATGGTGACACAAACAACCCGAAAAACTACAGACCAATTACATGTCTTCCGACAACATATAAACTACTAACATCTATTTTAACAAAACAAACATATTTATTCTTAGAAAGAAATGACATGATACCGCTTGAACAAAAAGGGTGCAAACGTGGCTGTTATGGTTGTAAAGACCAATTGCTAATTAACAAAATGATCCTGGAAAACTGCTACAGTACAAAGAAAAAACTTAGTACTGCCTGGATAGACTACCGAAAAGCCTTCGATAGTGTGCCACATTACTGGATTTTAAAGACTTTAAATATATACAAGATATCGCCCGTCATCATCAATTTCATCAAACAGTGCATGTCTATATGGAAAACAACCCTTTACCTCAATCATATAAATGGAACCTATAAGTCTGATGAAATAAACATCAAAAGAGGTATATTTCAAGGTGATTCTTTATCTCCCTTACTATTCTGCATATCATTAATAGCACTAACCAGTCAACTTAATAAGACAGAATGTGGTTATAAAATAGGCCAAAAGAAAATAAACCATCTATTTTACATGAATGACTTAAAGTTATATGCTAAGAATGATAATGAACTGGAAGGTCTTCTGCAAACTGTAAAATGCTTCAGCGAAGACATTGGAATGAAATTTAATTTGAATAAATGTGCTAAAGCTACAGTTTTACGTGGATCAATACAAGAAACATCCTCAATTAGCCTAGACCCTGCTGTAACAATAAAAGAATTGAAATCAGAAGAAGCTTATAAATACCTAGGTGTAAATGAGAGCGAAAACATTCACCATAAAAAAATGAAAGAAATAGTGCGTAAAGAGTACTATAGAAGGCTACGAATGATATTAAAAACTGAATTAAATTCACAGAATAGAGTTATGGCCATTAATAGCCTTGCAATCCCAGTTGTCCAATATAGCTTCAACATCTTAAACTGGACTCTAAACGACATCAGACGAATGGATGCTAAAACAAGAAAGCTTCTTTCTAAGCATAAGATGCATCATCCAAAGGCTGATGTAGACCGTCTATACATACCCCGTAAAGAAGGTGGAAGAGGTCTTATTCAGCTGGAATTGTCATACAAGACAACAACTATTGGCTTACTAACATACATAGAAACAACAAAGGATTGGATGATACAATTAGTAAGGCAACATGAAGAAAGAAAGAAAAAATATTCAATAATAAAAGAAGGCAGTAAATACAAACAAGATTTACAGTTAGTAGATTCTGTAGAAAAGCAAAACAGAAGCCAAGAACCAACTATTGCGGCAAAAAATATGAAAATGAAAGCCAAAGATAAAGCTCTTGAAAAGATGAAACAGCGCTGGCAAGACAAACCTCTGCATGGCCAATATCCAGTACGTGCCAATAAATCCAATGTTGAAAAAGTTAATACTCATCGATGGTTACGTGCATCTGGATTAAAGTCTGAAACTGAAGGATTTATTCTTGCAGCACAAGACCAAAGTCTTTTCACGAGAAACTTTCAGGCAAATATTATGCATAATATGGATCCAAAATTCAGGTTTTGTGATAAACACCAAGAAACAATAGACCACCTAATCTCAGGCTGTTCTGTGCTTGACCCAAACGAATATAAAAATCGCCACGATAGAGTTGGGCAATATTTACATTCGACAATGTGCAAACATTATGGAAAAGCTGTAAACAAACACTGGTATGAACATCATCCAGCACCGGTTACAGAAATAGAAGATGTAACCATTCTATGGGATTACACCATCTACACAGACAGAAAAATTGAAGCAAACAGGCCAGACATTATTGTTAAAAAACAGAAGGAGAAAACTTGTCTATTAATTGATATGGCTTGTCCAGCGGGTTGTAACATAGCAATCAAGGAATTTGAAAAACTGTCAAAATATAAAGACCTGGAAATTGAAATAGAAAAAATGTGGAAATTGAAAACAAGAGTTGTGCCAGTGATAGTAGGTGCACTTGGAATGATAAAAAATGGAACAAAACAACACATTGAAAGAATCCCTGGAAACCCCAGCTTAAGAGACATACAAAAAATTGTCTTATTAAGTACAGCCCACACACTAAGGAAAACTTTATCTATGTAATGCTGAGGATGATAGGGAAGATAGAAAAACATGAAATGGAGCCATAACAACACGCCACTACCTGCCTTAGGTCTCCCCGCAGACTTGGTTGGTAGTGAGACCAAAGCAGAAATCGAAATATGATGAAAAATGACATAATAATAATAAATGTGAATTATCGATACTGGATAAGGTTACAAGAAATTCAAATGTTTTAACATGAAAAAGTAGAAGAATCAAGATGAAATTTCATCAGTCATGGAAATACTTAATCAGAAATTACTATTAAATGCACAGCAGGGAACAAAATAGTATGAAAAGCGTTGTAGATTCAATTGAAAAAAAAATGTGGTATTTTAAACGGGGTTCAAAAAATTGTACAGTGAAGTTATTAATGTAAAAATAAGCTGCCATCTATTGACGAAGTACAAATATTTTGGGAGAATATTAGGAGTGGTCCAAGAGAATTAAATCCCAATGCAAAGTGGATCAAATGACAGCAAGAAAATATGAAGGACAAACGTGTGCAATAATGGAACAAAGAATATTGTAATCTTCAAAAAATCCCCAAAATGGAAATCTCCTAGAAATGACAAAATACCCAACTACTGGCTCTATCATCTGTCATCGACCCATGCGCAAAATTGGCCAATACTAATTAATAATTAATCAATAACATTCCAGAATTAATCATTTAACTTATTTCATACCTTCAATCAAAACCTTCAGATGAGCCAAATAATTATAGGCCAATGTCTGTTAACCACGTATAAAGTGATCATTTCTGTCCTGAGGAACTGTACTAATACTTTTCTCAATAAAAACAACATTCTTCCCCTGGAAAAGAAGAATGTCGAAGAGATTCATATGGCTACAAGGACCAACTACTAATAAATAAAATCATACTAAAAAATTACAGGAAAAGATAGAAATTTCAGTATAGCTAGATTAGTGTAAAGCCTTTGATAGTGTGCTACACTCTTGTGTTCTTCAAACTTCGAAAATGTACAAAGTCTCCTCGGTAATAGTAAATTTCTTAAAATATAGCAAGGAACTTCCAGTCACCTGAATATCCGACGAGGAATGTTTTAGAAAGATTTTCTATCATCGTTTTTGTTCCGTCTGTTCTTAATGTCTCTTTCGCATGAACTTCTCAGTAATAACTATGGAAGTAAAGTAAACAAGAAAGTATTTAATCACTAATTCTACAGGAATGATATCAAACTCTTTGCCGAAGACAACAATAAGTTGAAGGGTCTCCTCAATACTGTAAAATGTTTCAGTGGTGACATCTGCATAGATTTCGGATTAGATAAATGTACAAAAGTAGTATTCAGAAAAGGCAGGATTACAAAAAACACACTCAATAGATCTAGATTTTGTCACAAAGATTAGATGACTTTCCAGTTGTCTCATCTTTGTGACAAAATCTAGATCTATTGAGTGTGTTTATTGAGTGTGTTATATGAAGCTTATAAATACCTAACATTCAACGAAGGAGATGGAATAGAGCATAAGCAAATTAAGAAGAAGAGAATAAGACACGCGTGTCAAATAACTCTAAAAATACAAGGATTATGATGAGGTAATCTAAACAAAATATGGAGCATGAAGACTGCAATAATTTCAGTTGTAATTAAAGCCCTCGGTTTGATTAAAAAAACGTTCCGATATACTCATTAATAAGATCTCTGGTAGAAAAGAAGTAGAAAAAGTTGTATACACAAGTACAGATTACACATTACAAAGGACTTTATCTTTATAAAATGTATTTGATCTTAAGTTGTTTTATTTCTATTTTATTTTACAAAATGTTCAATGAAAATACCATTTCTGACCGTAGGTCTTTAGTTGGCACCAAGAAGGAAATATGTATACAGTATAAATCAAATTTTTGAAGACACATTACAATCTGCAAGAACCCTAATAAGAAATTACATTCTGTTAATGTGTTCTTTTATTACAATATCTGGACGATTAGCTTTTATTATTGACTGTATGCTTTGTAAATTTCCATAAAATTGTTAAAGCCCCTATCTCTGTAACCGGATCCTACCAGTTTGTTGGTGTTGCCTTCCCCTAAGCTGCATATTATTATTATGCCATTTTTCATCATATTTTGATTTCTGCTATGGTCGCACTACCAACCAAGTCTGCGGGAAGATCTAAGGCAGGTCGTGACGTGTTATTATGGCTCCATTTCATGTTTTTTCTATCTTCCCCATCATCCCTAGCGTTACATAGATAAAGTTTTCCTTAGTGTCTGGGCTGTACTTAATAAGACAATTTCTTGTATATCTCTTAAGCTGGGGTTTCCAGGGATTCTTTCAATGTGTTGTTTTGTTCCATTTTTTATCATTCCAAGTACACCTACTATCACTGGCACAACTCTTGTTTTCAATTTCTACATTTTTTTCTATTTCAGTTTCCAGGTCTTTATATTTTGACAGTTTTTCAAATTCCGTGGTTGCTAAGTTGATTATTATTATTATTATTATTATTATTATTATTATTATTATTATTAGCAGTAGCAGTAGCAGTAGCAGCAGCAGCATTAGTAGTAGCATAATTTATTGTTATTATTATCATTTTTATTATTTTGCTATTATTATTATTAATATAATCTTCTAATACATTAAACAATAATAATATGGATTATAATAAAACTGTTTTTACATTGCACTCAAGTGGAAAAATTTCAAATCAACTTCATCTTTTATTTCCTATGTTTCGGCATATCTCATTCTACTCTTCTTGTTCTTGTCTTGTTGGCTTGGCACTCATTGTCTTCTCTCTAAAAATCAACTTCAAGATCTCTACCCGACAAGATCGACTTGTCTGTCTTAATTAGATGTTATTTATTTGCCAGACACGCTAATTTTTGATGTTTTCTTTATATTTAAATTGGTGGTAGGGGTAGAGATCGTTAAGATTCTTGATGACATTATCGAAGAATACCATCTTCCTGAGGCACGTGACACTGTTGCAAAAATAGTGTGTGTGTGTGTGTGTGTGTGTGTGTGTGTGTGTGTGTGTGTGTTATGCAGCATATCTCTGTACTGGTCATTTTTAGATATACTTTTTAGGTTTCTGGATGTTTCCTTTGTACACTATACAAAACAAAATAGATTGTACAAAATGCCTACTGGTGTACATCGGAAAAACATTCAAAAAACTATTTTATACTAGTCATACATTCAGAAAACTATTTTATACTATTTTATACTAAGATTACTGGTATACATTGGGAAAAACATTCCGAAAACTATTTTATACTATTTATACATTCCGAAAACTATTTTATACTATTTTATACCATTTTATACATATGTCTTCAATACGTAGGAAGACATTTTTTTCATTTAACCTTAAGATCTTTTGGCCAACATTTCTTCAAAGAGTAACACTGGCAAGGTTAATTGACATAAGACAAAAATATAACACAGAAGATTACGTGGAGATATGCTGTAAGAGGAGGGTAAAATTGAAACACGATTAAAAAAATTCTTGTAAAAAGAATTTACGAATATAAGAAAAGTTACCAACAGAGTATAAAAGTGAAAAAAATCACTAACAGTTCCCTAAATAACACATGAGAAGGCATGAAGTTTTCTTTTTGTTTTCAAAGACCCGATCTGTGTAGCCTATACTTTTATCTGTGAACATCCTAGCCGCGTGAGGCATTACAATATCTTTCTGTAACAAAATGCGACCTCGATTGACCAAAACAACACACTCCTTTTTCATTTTGTCGTACTCGCTGGCACTACCGTGTGGACCAAGCTCGAAATGCAATACTCCTTGGAAATTCTACTAGACGGAGAACATGTTTTGTTGTCTTATTTTCTGCTTCCTAAATGAGTCATTACTTCCTGGTCAACCTAATATATATATATATATATATATGTGTGTGTGTGTGTGTGTGTGTGTGTGTGTGTGTGTGTGTGTGTGTGTGTGTGTGTGTCGTAACCATAGAAGCTTACTGAGGGAGTAATCGCCAAAACAGAGGTTGGGAATAATAGTATATCAACCAGTGCAAGACGCGCACGCTGCATGAAGTAGATACACTGCTAGTGAATAGCGAGTCATTATAATCAATGTCCTTGTCTACTCCAGTGCAATTAACTCCAATATTGCAATATTGTCCACCTACTTAAGAACATCTCATTATTGTATACAGATACGTATACAACAATGTGTGTGGGGGGCGCGTGCGAAGTACGTTCGTTTTCCGAACATATGGCCTGGGTTCGAATATAGTGGAATTGTCAGAAAGATGAAGCTATTCCAGTGTTTTGCACCTTTATAAATTTCCGGATTCGCATCTTTGTAAAGTTCCGGATTGAACCAAAATTTGTGATTGAAATTGAGTAAACGTTATTGTTTAGAAGCCGTCGATGGTTGTTGCTAGCACAAACTAACAAGTTATCATGACAGAAAATTGGATCGTACGGCGTTGTTTTAAATTTATGATCACGCCAGATTATATGCTCTCTCCCAGAAACTATAAGGTCTGCTCAGCATAGAGAGCTCTGTGGGTTTTGAACAAATACGTATGTGTCGGAGCAGGTGTTTGTGACAAGGACTGAGTAGCCGGTCTAGCTAATATGTGTACCCGGACAGTGAGAGGTGAGAGAAGCCGACTATTACACACACGCGCATGCGCACACACAAACACATATATGTGTGTGCATATGTGTGTGTCTGTGTGTGATTTTTTTTTTAATCATATCACCTCGAGCAAGGTGGTAACGCCACTGATGTGCAGGGGACTACGTAAGAGTGAAAAGATTGGAAAAGAGAAAGCCGGAAACCACATCCTAAACAGGGAACAAGGAATGAGCCTCTACACCTGTATAATAGACGTGGGTGGAGTGTGAACCGGGCGATAATTTAGTCTATCTACTCCAATTGAGAAAGAAAAGGAAAAGATAAGTGAAAAGATTGGAAAAGAGAAAGCCGGAAACCACATCCTAAACAGGGAACAAGGGATGAGCCTCAACACCTGTACAATAGAAATGGGTGGAGTGTGAACCGGGCGATAGTTTAGTCTGTCTACTCCAATTGAAAAAAAATCATCCTCCAGTAAAAAAAAATTTCTTTGAAAAAAATACAAAAAAAACCGCACTCGTTCAAATAACTAAGAAACTTTTAAAATTAGCCACAACAAAAAATTAAAATAAAATAAAATCAAAGCACAATCATTAATTACTAGTAAAGTTGTTCCCAACCGGAAAAAAAAATACGTGCTAAACCAGTGATAGAAGAATTATTTTATCTTTTTGGATACTACGTGCATGTATGCGGGGTGGGTATGGGAGTCAACTAACTAGACAATGGCCGAGCAAAGAAGACGACCAAGGAATTTAAGAGGAATTTTAAAACAAAATTATCCTCCAGTAAAAAAAAATTTCTTTGAAAAAAATACAAAAAAACGCACTCATTCAAATAAGTATGAAACTTTTAAAATTAGCCACAACAAAAAATTAAAATAAAATAAAATAAAAACAAAATCATTATTTGTAAAAGGAAAAGTTAGCTGACGTGTTTCGACCTCTGAAGAACACTATCAAGACAAATGCAAGGATTTTATTTTATAAAATGAATTTATATACGAGGTCATAAACTCTATTAGTTTTTTTAATTTTTTTAAATTTGAGAACGCTCATAAATTAATCTCAAGATAAAATAATTTTAATACCAGTTTCCATTAAAAACATTCAAGAATGTATATATCAGTACAATGAAGAATCCATTCTGAATGATTATTTGTAATATGTGTAGTACTGGTAAAACTTTTATTTCATAATCTTTTCACTCCAAGCAGGACAGCACTGCCACTGGTGCGCAGGGAGATTCAGAAGAAGAGAAAAAAAGCAAGGAACAAGTTACAGGGGGTGTGGGAGAATGGATAAGAAAAGGATAAGAATACTGATGTGAAGAGAGCTGCGTGAGAATAAAGCAAAAAGGGAGAAGAAAAAGATACAGATGGTGTCGGAGAAAGGACGGGAGTCAAGGAGATAAGAAATGGCAATTGGCGTTGTACCTAAAAACTCTCGGAGAAGCAAGTATACGAAAGTGCGAAAAAAGAAACTGACAGAGTAGAATTAAAGGCAACATTTGATTTTTTTTACTGTAAAATGGTGGGACCTAGTTCCCAGTCTTGCAGCTCGAGTAAATTCGTGTAGTGGGAGGATTAGCGAACTAAGCTAGTCGGAGCAGAAGCCGTGAAAATATTTGTAGAAAAGACAGAGGGAAGTCACATCTCTTCGGTGAGAAAGTGACAGGAGTCGACTTGTCAGGTTAGGATTGATCACATTCCATATTCTCTTTCGGGTTTTGTCGTGACCCCCTAGATAAATAGCAGGGGCGCACGACCAGATATGACAATAGTATTTAATGCACGGGTGGGTAGTAGGTTTGTACATGTGCAAGATGGATTCAGACGAGAACATACATTCTGGCCTGACACTGTGTCCGGGCCTTCCTAGCAGCAGATTTAGCTATTGATTCAATTTAGTTGCTCCACTTAAGATTGGCTGAGAGAGTGAAACTGAGGAGGCGCAGTGTATTGTTTTCAGGGAGACTAGCGTGGTCCAGGCTGATGGCAGGTAAGAGCAATTTTCTATTTTGGCTAAAGGATAGCAGCTTGTTTTGGAGGCGTTAAAATGTACGAGCCATTTCTTACCCCAGTCCACCACAGACTGAAGGTCCTTTTTAAGATCCACAGCAAGGTTTGTTTTGTTAGCCTCGGTAGATTTTTTATTGAGGAGGGAGTAAATGGTGGTGTACATAGTATCACTTTATAAAAATAGTATCACATATGGCACATACATTACTGTGTGTATCGTGAATTAAAAGAGTACTAATCAGCCAAGCTGTATTACGTATGGCACTAAACTGACAGAGTCAATTTGAATCGAAAAAATCATGATCCTCTTTGTCGTGTATAGGTACGTCACTTAATTGAGTGAGTCAGTCATGTATAGAAAGTATTAACTTCATATGTTTGTCATCAATCGAAAGATTCAATGACATCGAAGCGTATATAATATCTGGCATGTAACTGAGTCAATTATGTATCAAAATAATAATATTAATCTAAGTGTGCATCACGCGTAGCACTTACTTGAATCAATCAATAATCGAAAGATTTATGATCATCCGAGCGTGTATTCCATATTAAACTTAGTTGAGTCAACAATGACAGAAGAGTTAGGATGATCCAATTGTGTATCACATATGGCACTTGTCTGACAGACTACCATGAAACAAAAGGGGCATGATCATCCAAGCGCGTATCACGTATGGCACAAGCAGGATCAATAATGAATTGAATGAATCATGTTCATCTAAGCGTGTATTACATACGACTTTTATATGATAGAGTCAATCATAAATCGAATGAATGATAAACATCTAATTGTGTATGACATTTGGCTCTTAATTTGCGATTCAATCATGAATCAGAAGTGTCAGGATCACCTAATCGTATAGCCCGTATGGCACTTAAGTGACTGAGACAATCAGGAATCGAACGATTAATGATCATTCAAAGTTCTATGGCATTTAGATCTTAACTAAGTCAATCATCAATCAAATGTGTCATTACCATTCAGACAGGAATCACGTATACATTATTGACTTAGTTAAGTCAATATGGTATCGAAATAATTATAATCCCATCATGTATCACGTATAGCATTTCATGATCATCCAAACTTATATCATATATGGCATTTACCTCTCCGAGTACTCATGAATAGAGAGTCATAATCATCCAAGAGTGTATCACATATGACACTTATCTGTGTCAATTATGAATCTACTGAATCATACACATCCCAGCGTGTATCACGTATGTCGTTAAAATTGACTGAGTTTTTCATGAATCGAATGAATCATGATCATCCTAGCATGCATCACTTATGGGATTATCCAGACTATTTGAAAGAGTCATGATCAGCAAAAGATGTATTTTGTATGGTACTTAATTAAGTCAATAATTAATATTAAAGTTCATGATAATCTATGTATGTATAAGTTTAGAGCTTAATTAACTTAGTCAGTCATGAGTCGAAATTATCATAATTACCAAACTGTATGTATATCAGATATAGCATGTAACTAACCGATGCAATCATGACTCAAATGAATCATAAAATGTTCAAGAGCATTTGACATATTGAACAAAGCGTAAATCACGTCTTGTACTTTACTGTTTCAATCATGATCATCGAAAGAATCATGATCATCGAAAGGTGTATCATATATTGTACTTATTTGACAGTGTCAGTAGAGCATTGTAGGAAAATGATCACGCAAACGTGCATAATATAGGACACTTAAATGACTAAATCTATCATGAATCGAAAGTGATATGATCACACTAGCGTGTATTACGTATGGCACATAAATTACTTAATCAATCAGCAATAAAAAGACATATGATCACGCAAGCGTGTATCACGTATGATACTTAAATGACTGAATCAATCAGGAATCAAAAGAGATATGATCACACTAGCGTGTATCATGTATGACATAAATTACTTAATCAATCAGCAATAAAAAGACATATGATCACGCAAGCGTGTATCACGTATGACACTTAAATGACTAAATCAATCAGGAATCGAAAGAGATATAATCAATTAAGTGTGTATCACGTGTGACACTTAAATGACTGAATCATTCGGGAATCGAAAGAGATATGATCACGCAAGCGTGTATCACGTATGACACATAAATGACATAATCAATCGGGAATCGAAAGAGATATAATCACCCAAGCGTGTATCACATATGACTCATAAATGACTTAATCAATCAGGAATCGAAAGAGATATGATCATCCAAGTGTGTATCATGTATGACACATAAATGACTGAATCAATCAGTAATCAAAAGAGAGATGATCAACCAAGCGTGGATCACGTATGACACTTAAATGACTGAATCAATCAGGAATCAAAATGATCATCCAAGCGTGTAACATGTATGAAACATAAATGATTGAATCAATCAGGAATTAAAAGAGATATGATCACGCAAGCGTGTATTACGTATGACACATAGATGAACTGAATCAATCAGGAATCGAAAGAGATATGATCACCCAAGCGTGTATCATGTATAACACATAAATGACTGAATCAATCAGGAATCGAAAGAGATATGATCACGCAAGCGTGTATCAAGTATAACACATAAATGACTGAATGAATCAGAAATCAAAAGTGAGATTATCACCCGAGTGTGTATCACGTATGACACATAAATGACTGAATCAATCAGGAATCAAAAGTGATATGATCACCCGATCGTGTTTCACGTATAACACTTAAATGACTGAATTAATCTGGGATCAAATGAGATATAATCACCCAAGCGTGTATCACGTATAACACATAAATGACTGAATCAATCAGGAATCAAAAGCGAGATGATCACCCAAGCGTGTATCACGTATGACACTTAAATGACTGAATTAATCTGGGATCAAATGAGATATAATCACCCAAGCGTGTATCACGTATAACACATAAATGACTGAATCAATCAGGAATCAAAAGCGAGATGATCACCCAAGCGTGTATCACGTATGACACTTAAATGACTGAATCAATCAGGAATCGAGATATGATCACCAAGCGTGTATTACGTATGACACACAAATGACTTAATCAATCAGGAATCGAAAGAGATATGATCAGCCAAGCGTGTATCACCAAAAACACTTACATAACTGAATCATTCATGAATCGTAGGAGGTATGATCATCCAAACCTCTAACACATATGACTCTTAATTTACTGAATCAGTTATGAATCGAAAGCGACATGATCAGCCATGCGTGTATAACGTATTACACTTAAGTGACTTAATCAATCATGAATTGAAAGAAATATGATCACCCAAACGTGTATCACCTGTGACACGTAAGTGACTGAATCAATTAGAAATAGAAAAAGATAAGATCACCCAATCGTGTATAATCTAAAACACTTAAATAACTGAATCATTCATGAATCGTAGGAGATATGATCACCCAAACGTGTAACACGTATGACGTTTAATTGAATTAATCAATTATGAATCGAAATCTATATGATCAGCTATGCGTCTATAACGTATTACACTTAAATGACTTAATCAGGTATCGAAAGAGGTATGATCCCCAAGCGTGTCACGTATGACACATAAATGGCTTAATCAATCTGGAATCGAAAGAGATATAATTACCCAAGCGTGTATCACATACGATACTTCTTTATATTGAGGGTGCATGTATTCATATTTACTGAGTTTTCTTTTTTCTGGCAGAATATTACTAAAATTGAGAATTCATAGCTAATATACTTACTACAATAGTGGTCTATTAAAACTAATTTGGTCAAACATTTTACCATGATATATCAATTTTAAAACACATAGTCTCAATCTCCGGTTTATTCTCCACGACGACAAGCAGATAGTCGACATCAATGTTGGAAAGTGGCTCAGATCTGCGGTCATTTTGCACAAATTTTCATAAAAATCTATAATAATTTATTATCTATAATAATAAATGTATAAACGGAATCAATAGCATCGCCAGTCGCTCTTCCTCAGCCTTTTTTAAGGTAAGCACCGTTTTCTGCACATTCTACAAAGTTTGTTTTGCCACATGCTCTCTTGCATTATCGTAGTGGAAAATGACAATTTTTTATTTGAAAAATCATCAATTTTTCTTGAATCCAAATCTCTTTATATGTCGAAGGAAATTGAAATAGATGCTTTAAAACACACAGACTCGATCTCCGGTTTATTCTCCACGATAACAAGCAGATAGTCTTCATCAACGTCGGAAGGTCGCCCGGATCGCGGTTCATCGTTTATGTAAAAATCACCTGGACGAAATTTGCCACAACCTTTTTTGACCGTCCGAAGTACTGAACCACAATCCAAATAAACCTTCTGAATGTTTTTTGAAGCAATTCCAACGAATGCTTTTTCAAAATTCATATAAAAATTATGACAAAAGTACATATTATCATCCTACCATCTTTAAGATATTTATTTATAGACAAAACATTAAAATTCAGCAAAGTCTGACGTCAAGATGCAAGATCTTGACGCACAATAAATCGCTCCCAAAACAAATGCCAGTGTTTAAACGTGTTATCTTACCTAATGTATTCTTGGCAATAATAGCAACTTTATTTGGATTTATTTTATTAATCTTTATGTATAGATTACTGTTAAGGTGAATTAGATCGATATGCTTTCCCGAAGATCAAAGACTTGATCCATACGTATTTTGGTCCAGATTAATATATGTGTTATGGTGACTTACCCATATGACACATGGACTCTTCCAAACTATATATAAGAGAAACAAAACCAACGGGAACTTCAATGACAAGAAAAGCAACTTAAACAGCAAAAAATAATAGAGCAACTCCAGCTATATATACAAAAGTTTAAAAGAAAAATGAGAAAAAAAGACTTGAAATGTTAAGGTAAGCTACAAAAGAGCAGCTTGAATTTCAAAAACAAACTGAAGTCAGACATCAGAAACCAGAAGAAATTCTACTTCAAATTCAACAAGGGCAAAGAAACTTGCTTAAACTGGTAAACTGAGGACAAATTAGAGAAAACGAAAATTCGTTCTCACAAAACACGATCTGAAGCACAATAGACACTTTTACATATTATCCAGACGAGAATATAACTTTCGCCTTCTATTTTAGAAGAATCGAGATTTATACACCAAAGATTGCATGAATTGGTCGGACTTTTAGAAAGTTCGCCTTCTTTAAAAACTGGGAACCACAGAGCACACTAAATTTGTGAATATTATTTTATCCACTAAAACAAGTAAATTGACATTCACTGAATCGGTTAAACTTCTTACAGAACTTTTTAGTCATAAAGCTTTACTCATTTATACGAGATGGAAGGGCATGAATTTAACCAGAAAAGATAGTAAACATTTCACTACGTTCGCGTCGGTCGTGTCGTGAACAAGCATTGCGACGATTTCAAACTGTCAGAATTGAGTACAAATAATTTCAAGTGTCTAATATTTTTCAGGGTCTCGTTTCATCTAAAGACGCTGAAAATATACGTCGTGTTCTAAATAAATTGAAAAATGAGCCAAAACTTACTCTCCAACACATAGCGTAGGACTATCAGAGACTGTCGAAAAATATCGAGGAATCGGGCATAGCTCACATAAGAAAAGCACACTGAAAGAAAAACAAAATTGATCCTTCCTCTATATCCAACTAATAAAAAAATAAACAAGACAATTTTCTTTGTAACCTGTGTTTCTGTCGTGAATTATTACATTAGTATAAAGACTGCCTTTAGTGGAATAAAAATGCCTAAATTGTAGCCGTATGGATCACAAGTGCTCACATTGCCGAGTAAGAAAAAAGGTTAATAGCTACGTAAAAAACACAAAAGCAGATGAAAAAGACGGGTTAAACATCATACGTGCAAGTGCAAATCCTAAATAAAAATATGAAACTACATTTGAATTCTGGTTCAGATTTAACGATCATAAATCTACATACTTGGAAAAAGTTGGGGAAACTAACCTTGCTAAGAACTAATAAAATGGCCAGTTCCGTGACGGGAGAAAATCAAGTTTACGGGAGAACTTATCACGAATGTAACATTTCAAGGGGGACGTTCAAACTAAAGACATTCTTAATTAAAGAATACAGAAAATTTATTTGGCACCGACTGGATGAGGAAATTTAAGTTTTAGGACATGACATTTAATTCTTTTTGTTAAAATCTCGGAAACCTGACCATCGGGGCAAATAATCTAATAAAACACTTAAAAGAAACTTTTCCGGGAGTTTTTCTGTGGGCTTTGGTCGGTATAATAAAATGACGCGAAAATTCGTGTTAGAAGATAACATCCATCCAAGAAAAAACGAAATGGGTCTTTCGCCTCTTTACCAAAAATAAATGAAGAACTCGACAGACTAGAAGGACCCGATGTCTTGTCGAAAACTGTGTACAGTCAATGACCTTCACTGACCGTTTATGTGAAGAAGAAGTTAGACAAGATCCGGGTTTGCGCCGATTTCTCGATGGGACTTAATGCGGCATTCAAATACTATCATTATTCTTTACCTAGACCGGATGAAATTTTCGCAAAACTAAATGGAGAATTATTTTTTAAAATCGACTTCAGTGATGCTTATCTTCAAATATCGGTGGGAAAATGTTTTAAGTTGCTATGTATCAACACACATCGTGGGTTATACAAGTTTGAACGTCTACTCTTCGGGGTAAAGGTTGCGCCAGCAATTTTCCAATAAGTAGTGGATACTATGCTGAGCGACTTTGACTTCGCGGTTGCATATTAGGACAACATATTGATGATCAGTCAAAATGTAGAACAGCATAAGGAACATGTACATAAGGTTTTCTCAAGAAATCAGGAGTACGGGTTCAAATTGAAAAAATCCAAATGGGATTTCATGGAGAGGATTTAATACTTGGGACACATTATCAATAAATAGGACATAAGAACAGATCCAGAACGTGCTACAGCAATTAAGGACATGCCAGCTCCGGAAAAATATATCTACTTTGCAAATTCTTTTTAGGATTGACAATCTATTACAAAGTGTTTATACTGAATATGCACAACTTATGTGCTCCGTTAAACGAAATTTTGAAAAAAGACAAAGACTGCGAGTGGACACCTGAATGACAAGAAGCATTCGTCAAAATAAAGGAAGTTTTGTTTCTCAGACACTATAACCCAGACCAGGATATTATAGTTACTGGTGACGCCAGCACGTATGGCATCGAAGCATATATTCTGCACAATATTCCAGATGGATCTCACAAACCAATAGCTCATGTATCGAGAACATTTCTTCTTGCAGAAAAGAATTACTCGCAATTTGAGAAGGTATATTCGGGGTAGACACTTTACTTTGCAGACAGACCATAAGCCGTTACTGAGAGTCTTCGGTACTAAAAAAGATCTGCCTATGCATACAGCAAATAGACTGCGCAGATGGTGAACGATTCTTTTAAATTAAAACTTTAAAAAAAATCCTAAAATTCTGCTAAGGCTGTGCCTTGGCAGCTAAGGCATCTCCAATCAAATATAGTCCTTGGTCCAAAACAAACCAACCATGGTCTCGAATTCATGTAGCCTTTGCAGGTCCGCTAGACTGATTCTACTATCTTATAGTAGTAAATATTTTTTCTAAATGACCTGAAGTTATGAGATGTAGAAATCCTACAATAGAAATTACAAGCAATTTCCTATACAAACTTTTCGCCAGATTTGGGGTAGTCGATTGTTAAGTGTCAGACAATGGGACACAATTTACGTCCGGCGAATTTAAGGACTTTCGTGAGACCTTCCAGATCAGTCATATCACGATTGCTCCATATCACACAAGGTCCAATGAACATGTCGAGCGCTTTGTTGACACGCTAAAAGAGTTATGAAAAAGGTTAGGGTCACACCCACAGAATAAGCCCCACAACAGTTCCTTCACGCCCAACAACACATTACCCCTATCCGAGGTATAGTTTGCGCATAAAATCAGGTCAGTGTTCGACAAGCTATTTCCCAAACAAACAAAACCTGGACAAATAAACACGGTACCTACAAAACACTACCAACCCGGAGATAATTTTTTTCGGGTGTTCCGGGATAATAAATTTTTCTGAGAAGTAGTTACGACTGACGAAAGAGTAGAAAATATGGTCTATATAATTAATGGCCACTAGTTCACTCACAAAAACATTCAAATCAAATCAGAAAACGCCTGTCGAACAATGCTGACAGCGGTCCTTCTGAAGAAAAAGAAGTGATGGATGTCATTTAAGATACGTTTGACATGCCAATTCCGCAAGCAGCCCCGGAACATCGGTGGTTACGAAGAAAAGACAGATGACGAATTTTCTCGTCTTGAATCCAAAAAGAAAATATATTAAGACTCCTGCAGTGTTGATACTGAGGAGTGAATGTTATAGTGACTTACCAATATGAAACATGAACTATTCCAGACTATATATAAGCAGCAGGTCTGCTTTGTAGAGAGAAGAGAGTGAGAGTGAAATCTATTCCAGCAGATACTTCTGACAGCCGGACTAACAGTCATGATAATAATTTCTTATTGGTATAGGTTTTACTAGTATATTTGTTAAATATATTTGTTTAAGTCTATTCCTTCTTTGTGCCTTTATTTATGGCCCTAACAATAAGTATAAGCATCTTTAAAAATCATAATTGTTCACAATATTAACGAGCTGGAGAGCTTACTAAAGAAGCCATGAGTTTTGAAAAACTTAACCAACACTTACACATTTTAAATGTCCTTTATATCATTTTAATGAATACTTACAACTGTATATCACTGCGCTCTTAATCAAAATACTGGAAAGGAGCGTGAATCACCTACTGTTTGGTTAATACACTTTCTCAGTCCTTTTGCGTTGAAGTAGAGATTTAACCCTTGTTTCCGGTTTAAGATGGGGTTTCCAGTTCTTTCTAAAATCTAATTTAACTTTATAGATCTAAAATCTCCTTCTAAACCTCTAAACTTTTATTTGCTAATGAATTACTTTTTTTTTCTCAATACAAGTAGATAGGTTCATACTCCTTCCCGGTCTTTTGAAAAGGAGTAGAGATTTAGCCATTTTTCCGGTTTAGTATTGGGTTTCCGGTTCCTTCTAAAATCTACTTTAACTCAATACTTCTAACATCTTCTAAACCTCTACATTTTATTTACTATTAAATTACTTTTTTCTATTTCTTAATAGAATTAGATAGGTTCATACTCCTTCCTGGTCTTTTGAAAAGGAGATTTACCCCTTGTTTTCGATCTAGTATTGGGTTCCCAGTCCATTCTAATATCTACTTTAACTCAATATTTCTAACATCTCCTTCTAAACATGTGTACTTTTATTTACTATTGAATTACTTTTACTTTTCTCAATACAAGTAGATAGGTTTATACTCCTTCCTGGTCTTTTGAAAAGGAGTAGAGATTTATCCCTTTTTATCCTGTTTAGTAATGGGTTCCCAGTTTTTTTCTAAAATCTAATTTAACACTATACTTCAAACATATCCTTCTAAACATCTGTACTTTTATTTACTATTAAATTACTTTTTTTTCTCAATAGAAGTAGATAGGTTTATACTCCTTCCTGGTCTTTTGAAAAGGAGTAGAGATTTATCCCTTGTTTTCGGTTTAGTATTGGGTTCCCAGTTCCTTCTAAAATCTACTTTAACTCAATACTTCTAACATCTCCTTCTAAACATCTGTACTTTTATTTACTATTGAATTACTTTTTCTTTTCTCAATAGAAGTAGATAGGTTTATACTCCTTCCTGGTCTTTTGAAAAGGAGTAGAGATTTATCCCTTGTTTTCGGTTTAGTATTGGGTTCCCAGTTCCTTCTAAAATCTACTTTAACTCAATACTTCTAACATCTCCTTCTAAACCTCTGTACTTTTATTTACTATTAAATTACTTTTTTTTTCTCAATAGAAGTAGATAGGTTTATACTCCTTCCTGGTCTTTTGAAAAGGAGTAGAGATTTATCCCTTGTTTTCGGTTTAGTATTGGGTTCCCAGTTCCTTCTAAAATCTACTTTAACTCAATACTTCTAACATCTCCTTCTAAACCTCTGTACTTTTATTTACTATTGAATTACTTTTTTTCTTTTCTCAATAGAAGTAGATAGTTTCATACTCCTTCCTGGTCTTTTGAAAAGGAGTAGAGACTTAGCCCTTGTTTCCGGTTTAGTAATGGGTTCCCACTTCCTTCTAAAATCTAATTTAACACTATACTTCAAACATATCCTTCTAAACATCTGTACTTTTATTTACTATTAAATTACTTTTTTTCTTTTCTCAAAAGAAGTAGATAGGGTCATACTCCTTCCTGGTCTTTTGAAAAGGAGTAGAGATTTATCCCTTGTTTTCGGTTTAGTATTGGGTTCCCAGTTCCTTCTAAAATCTACTTTAACTCAATACTTCAAACATCGCCTTCTAAACCTCTAAACTTTTATTTACTATTGAATTACTTTTTCTTTTCTCAATAGAAGTAGATAGTTTCATACTCCTTCCTGGTCTTTTGAAAAGGAGTAGAGACTTAGCCCTTGTTTCCGGTTTAGTAATGGGTTCCCACTTCCTTCTAAAATCTAATTTAACACTATACTTCAAACATATCCTTCTAAACATCTGTACTTTTATTTACTATTAAATTACTTTTTTTCTTTTCTCAAAAGAAGTAGATAGGGTCATACTCCTTCCTGGTCTTTTGAAAAGGAGTAGAGATTTATCCCTTGTTTTCGGTTTACTTTTGGGTTCCCAGTTCCTTCTAAATTCTACTTTAACTCAATACTTCTAACATCTCCTTCTAAACCTCTGTACTTTTATTTACTATTGAATTACTTTTTCTTTTCTCAATAGAAGTAGATAGGTTTATACTCCTTCCTGGTCTTTTGAAAAGGAGTAGAGATTTATCCCTTGTTTTCGCTTTAGTATTGGGTTCCCAGTTCCTTCTAAAATCTACTTTAACTCAATACTTCAAACATCGCCTTCTAAACCTCTAAACTTTTATTTACTATTGAATTACTTTTTCTTTTCTCAATAGAAGTAGATAGTTTCATACTCCTTCCTGGTCTTTTGAAAAGGAGTAGAGATTTATCCCTTGTTTCCGGTTTAGTAATGGGTTCCCACTTCCTTCTAAAATCTAATTTAACACTATACTTCAAACATATCCTTCTAAACATCTGTACTTTTATTTACTATTAAATTACTTTTTTTCTTTTCTCAAAAGAAGTAGATAGGGTCATACTCCTTCCTGGTCTTTTGAAAAGGAGTAGAGATTTATCCCTTGTTTTCGGTTTAGTATTGGGTTCCCAGTTCCTTCTAAAATCTACTTTAACTCAATACTTCAAACATCGCCTTCTAAACCTCTAAACTTTTATTTACTATTGAATTACTTTTTTCTATTTCTTAATAGATGTTGATAGGTTCATACTCCTTCCTGGTCTTTTGAAAAGGAGTAGAGATTTATTCCTTGTTTCCGGTTTAGTAATGGGTTCCCAGTTTTTTTCTAAAATCTACTTTAACTCAATACTTCAAACATCGCCTTCTAAACCTCTAAACTTTTATTTACTATTGAATTACTTTTTTTTTCTCAATAGAAGTAAATAGGTTCATACTCCTTCCTGGTCTTTTGAAAAGGAGTAGAGATTTATCCCTTGTTTCCGGTTTAGTAATGGGTTCCCACTTCCTTCTAAAATCTAATTTAATACTATACTTCTAACATCTCCTTCTAAACATCTGTGCTTTTATTTACTAGTAAATTACTTTTTCTATTTCTTAATAGACGTAGATAGGTTCATACTCCTTCCTGGTCTTTTGAAAAGGAGTAGAAATTTTTCCCTTGTTTCAGGTTTAGTAGTGCGTTTCCAGTTTTTTCTAAATTCTACTTTAACTCAAAACTTCTAACATCGCCTTCTAAAGCTCTAAACTTTTATTTACTATTGAATTACTTTTTCTTTTCTCAATTGAAGTAGATAGGTTCATACTCCTCCCCGGTCTTTTGAACAGGAGTAGAGATATATCTCTTGTTTCCGGTTTAGGATTGGGTTCCCACTTCCTTCTAAAATCTATGCCTTTTTGAAGGAAAAAAATATTGGCAACAATACATTTTTTAATACAAACTAGAAGACATCTTCACTTTTCTAAAATGAAAAAAATTTCATCAAAACCTGACAAAATAAACATTCTTACAATAACTAAGCATTAAAATCCCTTCAAAGCCCCACATTTTTTGGCATTAAATAACCCACAGATAGTTAACAATTAAAACTCAAACTCAGACTCAAATTCTCTTTGTTACTTTGTCTTTTTTTTTACAGAGTGAGAGAAAGAAAGAGTAAGTGAAATACATACTTTCACTCAAATACACACACAAAACGTTCCCACTAAAACATAAATGTATATATATATATATATATATATATATATATATATATATAAACGCAAAATTACTGACATGCATACATACCAAAACGCATGCAAATATATCTAAACAGGTATACATCTAAATGCACAAAAGGTGACACAGGGGCTTAATTCACCAAACCCTTATCCACTCACCCCACTACTCTCAATCTTCCCTCCCACATACTACATTATCCATTCAAATATAGAAGCACAAAGACTCTCTCTTTCAATCAACTGTTCATCTCGGTCGTATCTCTCACACACACATTCATATCTCTTTTGTAGAAAACATGAAATGTGATTACGACATAGTTTCATTTTAGCTCTTTCCTCTTTTATTTCTCATTTCTTTCAAAATTTTTGCCTCTCCTCGACTTTATCTCTTCATCAACTATTCTTTTTCATACAATCATTTCAAGATTATCTAAATTTCTCTCCTCACTTTTAAATATCATCTCTTTTTTCTTTCACTTAGTTAAGATTTCACTTTCTCTTTTCACCCATTTTATATTCTGCATTCTTTCCTCCAAGATTTCTTTATATATATATATATATGTGTGTGTGTGTGTGTGTGTGTGTGTGTGTGTGAGAGAGAGAGAGAGAGAGAGAGAGAGAGTCTGTCGGTTCTCTTCTTCAATTTGCCTCTCAAGTTGTCTCAGATTATATCTATGTTGTCCTTTTAACTTCGTTTTTCTTTCTTATTTTTTCAATTTTTCTCTCATTTGTCCCAATCTGCTGATATCTATCTATCTATCTATCTATCTATCTATCTATCTATCTATCTATCTATCTATCTATCTATCTATCTCAGTCTGTTTCTATCTATCTATCTATCTATCTATCTATCTATCTATCTATCTATCTATCTATCTATCTATCTATCTATCTCAGTTCATATCTATCTATCTTTATGTCTTTACGTTCGTCTGTTTACAGTACTGTGTTCGTTTTGGGGTCTCCATAGCCTAAGGCGCGACTCTTCCAACACGTGCACATTGCTGCTACCCAAACAGCCTACATCTGTTTCACGTTCACGTACGGTTTCGCAACCGCAAATGTTTATTGCGTCCATTGAAAAATTGATGAACATTTGCATTCTCTCTCTGTCTCTCTCTCTCTGTCTCTCTGCCTTTCTCTCTCTCTTTCTGCCTTTCTCTCTCTCTCTCTCTCTCTCTCTCTCTCTCTGCCTTTATCTATCTATCTATCTATCTATCTTTATACATTTATTCCTGTTGAAAAGTTCTGAGCCAGCCTGACACACTTCTGATTTTTGTAAGTGGTGTGTGTGTGTGTGTGTGTGTGTGTGTGTGTGTGTGTGTGTGTGTGTGTGTGTGTGTGTGTCTGTCTGTCTGTCTGTCTGTGTGGTGTGTCCGTGTGTGTCTGTGTGTGTGCACTAATATATTTATATCCTTGCTATTTTTGCTTACTTCTTAAAGTCATTTTCTAATTGTTTATATTACATTATAAACATTGTTACATTATTCATTATAAACATTATATTATTCATTTTTTCACAAAGCAAAATCATTTTAAAACTTAAAAAACTTCTTGCTCTCTCTTATCCCAAAAACATAAACTATTTAACAATTTTCTGTCTCAAATCCGAAACTTTAATCGCGATATTCATTCTTTTAATATACGAGATTCTGCCTTTTTTATGTTTTTATATTTCTTCTGTTACTCAGTTGTGTGTATGCACACAAACATTGTCAAGAATTATTAAAAATATCTTGAATTTTCCTTCAAAAGTGCGTCTATTCATAAGGATTCATTTTTTTCAGTATTACCAATCCTACTAATTACGTCGAAGTTAAAGTCATTTTATAGCATTCAAAGAATGTATGACATCATGTAGAAGTAAGAAACAGTACATTTTCGTTCATTCAGAACACTGGAAAACCATGGATGGCCTCAGAATTAACAGTATGGGAAAATCGAATCTTCGAACCAAGTTCAAATTTAGGCTGAGATAGTTTGATTTCAAATTAATGACTTTGGAAAAGATATGAACGCATCTCTTCTGTTCCAGATATGGGTAAAATAGCAAGAAAAACTGTAAATTCTATTCTTTAAATTGTATGTAGACCAGACGAAGAGAAACACAGTTCATAAACGTCGTTAATGACATCAAAAACCACTGCATTATCCTCAAAGCCATAATTGTAGCGCAAATTTTATAGAAATTAAAAGCAAATAAATCATTAGAGAACAAAGAATGACATGTTTAATATATAGTTGATATAATATAGTATATTTCCTGTCCACTCTGCAAAGTTTTATTGAATGTATTCAAGTAAATTTTATGAAAGCGTATATCACAGAACAATTGAAACTGCTATGTAAACTTGACATGTTTTGGAAGGATATTAGAATAATCAAGAAGCTATTATGGAAGCAACTTGACTACGTGAGGATTAAAATGGATTTCCTAAATATAAAAAAAAATAAAATGGGGTGTGAGATAAATATGTCTCTTTTCACTGGACTTACTTAAACTATACAGTGAGGTGATTCAGTGAGAATTAGAAATACTACTAGGATCCATTATTGATGGCTACAACATTATCAAGATAAAATATGCAGATGACTCAGTACAGGTAGCAGGCATAGAAAGGTAACTACAAAAAATCTTACAGAAGGCAGTGAAGAAAAGTAAAAAGAATGGACTAAACATCAATTACAAGAAGTTAGAATACATGGTTGTTAGCAAAAGGAACGGTCAAACATGCAAATTCCAAATTAGAGATCGGAAAATCAAATAAGTAAAAAAACTGAACATCTGGGAAATGATCGACCATAGGACGGGTAATGCGACGTTAAAATCTGAAGGTGCATTGAAATAGAAAATGTTGCCTTCCAAAAGATAAGTAAAGTATTAAGAAACAGGAAAATCTCATAAGAAACAAAGAAAATAATGTTAATAAGATTTTAACTAAAAATGGAAAATGTGACACCAAAATCTGAAGGTGTATTGAAATGGAGAATTTTGCTTTACAAAAGCTAAGAAAAGTATTAAGAAACATGAAATCTCATTAGAAACAAAGAAAATAATGTTAATAAGATTTTAACTAAAAATGGAAAATGTGACACCAAAATCTGAAGGTGTATTGAAATGGAGAATTTTGCTTTACAAAGCTAAGCAAAGTATTAAGAAACAGGAAAATCTTTTTAGAAACAAAGAAAATAATGTTAATAAGATTTTAACTAAAAATGGAAAATGTGACACCAAAATCTGGGGGTGTATTGAAATGGAGAATTTTACTTTACAAAAGCTAAGCAAAGTATTAAGAAACAGAAAAATCTCATAAGAAACAAAGAAAATAATGTTAATAAGATTTTAACTAAAAATGGAAAATGTGGCACCAAAATCTGAAGGTGTATTGAAATGGAGAATTTTACTTTACAAAAGCTAAGCAAAGTATTAAGAAACAGGCAAATCTCATTAGAAGCAAAGAAAATAATGTTAATAAGATTTTAACTAAAAATTGAAAATCTGACACCAAAATCTGAAGGTGTATTGAAATGGAGAATTTTCATTTACAAAAGCTAAGCAAAGTATTAAGAAACAGGAAAATCGCATTAGAAACAAAGAAAATAATGTTAATAAGATTTTAACTGAAAATGGAAAATGTGACACCAAAATCTGAAGGTGTATTGAAATGGAGAAAGATGTCTTCCTTAAGTAAAGTATTAAGAAACATGAAATCTCATGAGAAACAAAGAAAATAATGTTCATAAGATTTTAACTAAAAATGGAAAATGTGACACCAAAATCTGAAGGTGTAGCGAAATGGAAAATTTTACTTTACAAAAGCTAAGCAAAGTATTAAGAAACAGGAAAATCTCATAAGAAACAAAGAAAATAATATTAATAAGATTTTAACTAAAACTGGAAAATGAGACACCAAAATCTGAAGGTGTATTGAAATTGAGAATTTTACTTTAAAAAAGCTAAGCAAAGTATTAAGAAACTGGAAAATCTTTTTAGAAACAAAGAAAATAATGTTAATAAGATTTTAATTGAAAATAGAAAATGTGACATCAAAATCTGAAGGTGTATTGAAATGGAGAAAGGTGTCTTCCTTAAGTAAAGTATTAAGAAACATGAAATCTCATTCGAAACAAAGAAAATAATGTTAATAAGATTTTAACTAAAAATGGAAAATGTGACACCAAAATCTGAAGGTGTATTGAAATGGAGAATTGTACTTTACAAAAGCTAAGCAAAGTATTAAGAAACATGAAATCTCATTCGAAACAAAGAAAATAATGTTAATAAGATTTTAACTAAAAATGGAAAATGTGACACCAAAATCTGAAGGTGTATTGAAATGGAGAATTGTACTTTACAAAAGCTAAGCAAAGTATTAAGAAACATGAAATCTCATTAGAAACAAAGAAAATAATGTTAATAAGATTTTAACTAAAAATGGAAAATGAGACACCAAAATCTGAAGGTGTATTGAAATGAAGAATTTTACTTTACAAAAGCTAAGCAAAGTATTAAGAAACAGGAAAATCTCATTAGAAACAAAGAAAATAATGTTAATAAGATTTTAACTAAAAATGGAAAATGTGACACCAAAATCTGAAGGTGTATTGAAATGGAGAATTTTACTTTACAAAAGCTAAGCAAAGTATTAAGAAACAGGAAAATCTCATTAGAAACAAAGAAAATAATGTTAATAAGATTTTAATTGAAAATAGGTGTGCAATCAAAATCTCAAGGTGCATTGAAATAGAAAAAGATACTTTCCAAGAGCTAACCAAAGTATTAAGAAACTGGAAAATATCATTAGAATAAAAGAAAATAATGTTAATAATATTTTAACAAAGGATGAAAAATGTGACACTAAAATCTGAAGGTGCATTGAAATAAAAAAAGATGCCTTTTCAAAAGCGAACCAAAATATTAAGGAAACAGAAACAACAAAAGTACTGAACTGTTACGTAATATCAGCCCTCTTATATGATAATGAATGCGCTACAACCTCATCACAGATGAAAAAAAGACTTGAAATAACAGTAGGATGCTGAGAATACCATGGACAGCATATGTGCGCAAAAACGAAATTTTAGACAAAATGGAAACAAAAGGGACATTTATACTTTACTTTAGACAGAGACACTAGGACACATAATGAGGAAAACTGAGCTTATAACATTTGATACACTCAGGATAGATTGAAGGCAAGAGAAACAGGGTAAACAACGCATAGCAATGAAAGGCAGAGAAAGGTTTAAGAGATATAACAAAAAGAAAAAATTTATTAAGAACTACAAAAGACAAGAAATTGTGGAGAGCCATGACCTCCAACGATTAGAAAAGACACGGTACGTAAAAGAAGAATGAGCTTGTGTAAATAAATGGCAGAGCAAGGTTTTGGAGAAATAACAAAAAGACAAAATTTATTAAGTGCTACAAAAGAAAAGAAATTGTGGAGAGCCATGACCGCCAATATTCTGAAAAGACACAGCACGTAAACGAATAAAAATGAGTTTATGTAATTGAATGGTAGAGCAAGGTTTAGAAGAAATAACAAAAAACAAAATTTATTAAGAGCTACAAAGGACAAGAAATTGTGGAGAGCCATGACTGCCAATATCCTGAAAAGACACAGCACGTAAACGAAGAAAAATGAGTTTATGTAATTGAATGGTAGAGCAAGGTTTAGAAGAAATAAGCAAAAAACAAAATTTATTAAGAACTACAAAGGACAAGAAATTGTGGAGAGCCATGACCGCCAATATTCTGAAAAGACACAGCACGTAAACGAATAAAAATGAGTTTATGTAATTGAATGGTAGAGCAAGGTTTAGAAGAAATAAGCAAAAAACAAAATTTATTAAGAGCTACAAAGGACAAGAAATTGTGGAGAGCCATGACTGCCAATATCCTGAAAAGACACAGCACGTAAACGAAGAAAAATGAGTTTATGTAATTGAATGGTAGAGCAAGGTTTAGAAGAAATAAGCAAAAAACAAAATTTATTAAGAGTTACAAAGGACAAGAAATTGTGGAGAGCCATGACCGCCAATATCCTGAAAAGACACAGCACGTAAACGAAGAAAAATTAGTTTATGTAATTGAATGGTAGAGCAAGGTTTAGAAGAAATAACAAAAGACATAATTTATTAAGAGGTATAAAGGACAAGAAATTTGGAAAATTTGTTTTTTGTTATCTCCCCTAAACCTTGCACTACCATTCATTTACACAACTTCATTTTTCTTCTTCTACGTACCGTGTTTTTTCTGGACGTTGGCGATCATTGCTCTCCACAATTTCTTGTTCTTTGTAGCTCTTAATAAATTATGTCTTTTGCTTATTTCTCCTAAGCCTTGCTCTACCATTCAATTAAACAAGCTCTTTTCTTTCTTTCTTTTACGTGCCGTGTCTTTTCAGGATATTGGCGGTCATGGCTCTCCACAATTTCTTGTTCTTTGTAGCTCTAAAAATCTAATAGACTTCATTGTTTTTGTTTTGGTGTTTTTTTATTTATGTGTAATTTTGAGTTTTCTTTTTCTTTTTTGGATTTTGTTCATTTTTTTGTTTTTTTCCCGATTTGTCACAAATAAACATCTTGATTACTAAATAATATAAATATACTGTATTCCTATTTATTTAAATATAATATCTGCTGGTTCAATGAGAGAATATGGTGGCCCAAAGAAGGAAAATCTTGTTTTCACGAGATCTCACTCAAATAAATATGCACCCAGATTAACGAGTGACCCAATGAATTAGAATTTGTGTTCTAAATTATTTATATAAGATATTGTCGGTGGACCAATTAAACGGTTTCATGTTTCAAATAAGCAAAGACAATTATTATGAAAATATTTGGTTTTTCAAGATCTAGCTGAGATAAATAAACGACTATATTAGTAGTACTAGAAATCTACAAGATACTTTATTATTTTAATCTACTTTAGATTTTAAAATCTACGAAAATGTGAGAAATACTTTATTTATATGAATGAAATAATTATATTCTACTGAAAGTCAATTCAGATACTTATTTGATAATGTATTGAAGCATTTAAGGAAAGCTTTGCAACTTTTTCGAGGGGTAAATGTGGTTCTACAGAAGGATGCTGCGAATATCATGGATCGAGCATGTGAGCAATGATGAGGTCTTGGAAATGATGGAAACAAAAAGAAAATTAATACTGAGTATCAGGAAGAGACAGCTGAAGTTTCTGGGACACGCAATGAGGAAGGAGGGCTTGGAGAATCTGATACTAACAGGCCAGATAGAAGGGAAAAGAGACAGGGGAAAGCAACGGATAACATATTTGAATGGCCTAATCAGGTGGATGACGGAACGAGGATTGCATGGTGTAACAGGAGAAAGTGTGCTCAGAGCCACCAGGGATAGGGAGATGTATAAGGCCATGATCGCCTACGTCCTGAAGGGACAGGACACATAGAAGAAGATATATGCCAACTGTTTGTAAGAAATTATAATGTGGATATAAAGTAGGGGATCAAATCTATATTATAATCAATAGATAGATCAATAGATTGGAGTAGATAGACTTACTATCGCCCGGTTCACACTCCACCCACGTCTTTTGAACAGGTGTAGAGTCTCATCCCTTGTTTCCTGTTTAGGATATGATTCCCGGCTTTCTTGTTTGTTTGTTTTGTTTTTTTTTGTTTTGTTTTTGTTTTTTTTGTTCTCAATTGGAGTAGATAGACTTAACTATCGCCCTTGTTTCCTGTTTAGGATGTGGTTCCCGGCTTTCTCTTTTCCAATTATTCTACCCTTAAGTAGCCCCATGCGCATCAGTAGCGTCACCGCCTTGCTTTGGGTGTTATGATTTAAAAAAAATAGATAAACTGATCCCTCATTTTGTGGCCATGATATTTTCTATACATTTATATTCTAGATTTATGGCCTTGAGCTAGTGGATGACAGAACGAGGGTTGCATGGTGTAACAGGAGAAGGGGTACTCAGAGCCACCAGGAATAGGGAAACATGGAAGCCATGATAGCCTACGTCTTGAAGGGACAGTGCACATGGAAGAAGATATATGCCAACTGTTTGTAAAAAAATTATAATGTGGATATAAGGTAGGGGATCAAATCTATATTATAATCAATTGATATTCTGATCCCTCATTTTGTGGCCATGCTATTTTCTATACATGAAGAGACAGAGCACATAGAAGAAGAACCGTTTGGAAATACCAGATGCTGAAAGCTTTGGTTTGCGTTGGGGTTTTATTCCCTTATGCGCAAATGCCCTTGGAGAAGGCATAAATCCACTTATTCCCCCAGCTATGGGTTAAAATGTAGAATGTGTATCACTAAATCAATATTATATCCCAAAAATGAAATTCCGTGCAAAATTTATATTTCGAGATTAGAAAAACCATGGAAGCGTTGATATGTTGTTAAAGAAAAGCAACCAACCAACATTTTAAGAAAACAATGCATAGAGAATGCATATATATATTCCATTTGTAAACGAGTTATTAGTGACCTAGGTTTCTACCATGAGTGCTGTCTTCAGGCGATCTTCAATAACTATATATATAAATTATGACTAAGTGTAACCATACCATAAAATACCTATTAGGTTCATATAAACATGAATGAAAACGTTATTATTTCTTCTAATTTTAAAAATTGCGCGTTCAAACATTCCCCGTTACGTGGGCGTTCAAAAATATTCCCGTTACGTGAGCGTTCTTTAAAAAAAAACGCAAAAATCAGTTATTGCATAATCGCCTGATGATACCACATGGTAGAAACATATGTCGCGTAATATCTCGTATACAAATGAAGAATGAGTAGATAGACTAAACTATCACCCGGTTCACACTCCACCCATGTCTATTGAACAGGTGTAGAGGCTCATCCCTTGTTCCCTGTTTAGGATATGGTCTTCGGCTTTCTTTTTTCTAATCTTTTCACTTTTATGTAGCCCCCTGCACATCAGTGGCATTACCGCCTTGCTCGGGGTGATATGATTAAAATATATATATATATATATATATATATATATATATATAAAACGTGTGTGTGTATGTGTGTGTGTGTGTGTGTGTGTGTGTGTGTGTGTGTGTGTGTGTGTGTTGAAAAAAGAAATAGGGGTTATTCTAACGAGAGTAATTGGTATAGAAGAAAATAGTGCGAGAAGCCATGAACCTGTTGTTTCAAATGTAGATTAATGTTATTATTATCATGTAATAATTCTGTTTGTTCCTTCTTTAGTTAGTTACTTAGTTCCTCCGTCCGTTACGCCACTGAAAAAAGATAACACACTTACTCTCTACATGAGCTTTTCCTTCCCCTCTATCTTTTTATAATCTATAAATGCTACTCTCGTCAGCCTTCCTCTCACCTTTGCCGAACAGAATCATATAATAATTCTGTTTGTTCCTTACTTAGTTCCTCCGTCCGTTATGCCATTGAAGAAAGATAATACACTTACTCTCTACACGAACTTTTCCTTCCCCTCTATCTTTTTATAATCTATAAACGCTACTCTCCTCAGCCTTCCTCTCACCTTTCTTTCAAAATTTCTCACAAAATAGCGTACAATATTTTGGTCATGGTCTGTGCATAAGCACTTAATATAATATAAGATTACAGTAAAGTAGCTTTTATGAACATTACTTTTGTAGATATTTTAATAAAGTTACATTCCGTGTTATCGTTATTTTATTATCCAATAGCTTTATGTTTGAAGATGTTACTATCATTTGTAGTATGACAAAGTAAACTTTTTCCAGGAAATCATAATTATCCTTCCGTGGAAATTCCACGGGTTCCGCTAATTATTATCATTATATCATTTTTCATAATATTTCGATTTCTGCTATGGTCGCACTACCAACCAAGTCTGCGGAAAACCTAAGGCAGGTGGTGAAGTGTTGTTATGGCTCCATTTCATGTTTTTTTCTATATCCCCTATCATCCCTAGCGTTACATAGACAAAGTTCTCCTTAGTGTCTGCGCTGTATTTAATAAGACAATTTTTTGTATATCTCTTAAGCTGGGGTTTCCAGGGATTCTTTCAATGTGTTGTTTTGTTCCATTTTTTATCATTCCAAGTGCATCTACTATCACTGGTACGATTTTTGTTTTCAATTCCACATTTTTTCTATAAAGGTAAATTCAGAGTAATGCCTATCTACCAAAATGACACGCTCACGGTGCAGGAAGAAATATTTATAAAATATACAAACCTTCCCTCAAGAAAATAACAGGAAAAAACTAGGATTTACACACAGACACACAAAACTCAAACGTTCTAACAAAACAAAAAAAAAGTAGATAAGTAAAAATCAAAATCGAGTGCCATTGCGAAAAACAGTACTTTTGTATTCCAAAGAAAACAAAAAGAACTCGATGGTCCGTAGAATTGAATCAAAATTGCTGAAAACAATTTGAAAAAAAAGGGTCGGGTGGAAGAGCTGACTAAACATTTGAATCTATTCGGTCAATCCATTTCTCAGCAAATGTTTCATCAAAATATTTCTTATTTTTGACTATAAACTTTGTCCTTGAGTACTCCCTTAAAGAAGAAATCAACTGAGGTCAAGTCAGGTGAAAGTACTGACTAAATATTTGAAACACTTCGGTCAATCCATTTCCCAGGAAATATTTTATCAAAATACTTCTTAGTTTTCGACTTTAAACTTTGTCCTTGAATACTCCCGAAAAAAAGAAATTAACTGAGGTCAAGTTAGGTGAAAGCGCTGACCAATCAATTGAACCTCTTTGTGCAATCCATTTCTTAGGAAATGTTTCATCAAAATACGCACAGACTTCTCTTAAATAATGTGGAGGAGCCACATCTTGTTAAAAAAAAGGTTATGTGAATTAGACTGTTGTTCCACATATTGTCCACCTACTTTTGGACCATCCTATATTAATTCTGGTTGTGCGTTTTGGTGCAATGGTTATCGACTCGGAACAAGAAATCAGGGAGCCGATTTTCAGTTGAATTTCTTGTATTCACTTACGCGCGAATACTTTGGGAAAGGTATTAATCCGTCTCTTCCTTCCAGTTATGGGGTAAATAACAGGACAGATTGGGTTCTATAGCCTTGGCTGGCAACCAGTCTACGGCAGAAAGCAATGGCCACCTACTGCGGGATAATACTCTGTCCAGTCAGTCATGTCTTTTTCGATACATGATCGCCCAAAGCATATATCACGTATGGCACTTAACTGACTGACTGTATGTATCAGACACGCACACACCTATATGTATATGTGTCGTTTAATAGTGCGTGTTGTTTCCATGTTTTAAAAATTAGTTACTATTCTTATATCTTGCTTATCTAATTTTGTTAGATTTATTATTTTTTCTTTCCATTTGAAAACCCAGACAATATCTGCAGTTATGTTATCATTACCATTATTATTAAAACTATTGGCAGCAAAGCACTTTTGAAGATTCGATATTCTTATGAATGAATCATCTCACTAATTGAACAAAGTGAAACCAACACGCGTTGTATTGATCCATTTAAAGCGACTATGATAACATTTTCTGGGTTAAATACTTCAAACATACTTGTCTTCTATACAGCCTAAAATACATGTATGCGTGTTTATGAGCGTAAGCAGAAACTTGGTAATTTAATTATAAACCTGTCTAGATTCAAATTAGTTTAACTTAATAGAAATTGACAAAATTATTTTCTTGTCCGGGTTACCCTAGTTTTCAAATGACAGCTGATTCGCCCCTGTATATGCATACTAGATGAAAAGCCATGATACGAGTAAGATTGTAAACTACTTTCTGCACAAAGCTGACCTCAGTAATAGAACAATAATTGGTGCTATTGTAATATATGGTCTGCTACAATATTTCTTATGTTGCATGCATTCTCCCACAAAAATACTATATATTGTCTACTTCATATACTGAAGTAGACTTCTTACTATAATATAATAGTTTATGATATACTGACGTAGACTTCATACTACAAGGTAATTTTCATATACTGAGGTAGACTTCCTACTAAAATATGGTAATTTTTGTATGCTGAGGTAGACTTCATCCTGAAATATGGTGGTTTTTATATAATGAGGTAGACCTCATCCTGAAATATGATTGCTTTCTTATAATGAGGTAGACTTCATACTACAATATGATTGTTTTCATATAATGAGGTAGACTTCATAGTACAATATGATAGTTTTTATATAATGAGGTAAACGTCATACTACCATAGTGATTGTCTTCATATAATGAGGTAGACTTCATACTGCAATATGATTGTTTTCATATACTGAGGTAGAGTTCATATTACAATATGATAGTTTCCTCTAATGAGGTAGAGTTCATACTACAATATGATAGTCTTCATATAATGAGGTAGACTTCATATGATAGTCTTAATATAATGAAGTAGACATTATACTACATTATAATTGTTTTCATATACTAGGGTAGTATTAGCGTTCAGCATTATAAATATACTAGAATTTCTTTCGGAGTAGTTTACCTTACAGTTACAATATAATTATGCAGTAAGCTTTTTAGGTAAATATAATTTCTTTCTGTATAGTTACCCTAACAGACACAACCGAAATTTCCAGTTCAGCATTATAATTATACTAGGATTTTTTTCGGTGTAGTTTACCTGACAGTCACAATATAATTATGCAGTTCAACATTTTAGTTAAATAGAAATTCCTTCATTACTCTGACAGATACAAATACGTTTCCAGTTCAGCATTATAATTATATAAATATTTTTGATTTTTTCAGATTTGTTATACTGACAGACACAATAAAATTTTTCAGTTTTTTCAGTATAATAATACGCTTCCGTATGTGCGTTGTGGTGCAGTGGATATCGGCTCGGAACGAGAAATCGGGGAACCGAGTTCGAATTCCAGTTGAATTCATTGCATTCACTTACGCGCAAATACCCTTGGGAAAGGTATTAATCCGTCTCTTCCTTCCAGTTATGGGTTAAATAACAGGACAGATTGGGTTCTATAGCCTTGGTCGGCAACCAGTCTACCGCAGAAAGCAATGGCAACCTACTGTGGGATAATCTTCTGCCCAGTTAGTCATGTCTCGAAAGAGACATGATCGCCCAAGCGTGTTTCACGTATGGCACTTAACTGACTGAATACGCTTCTAGTTCAGCATTATAATTATACTAATATTTTTTTTCCGGTATAGTTACCCTTACACAAAAAAAGTTTTCAGTTAAACAGTATTATTATACTAGGGTTTCTTTCGAAGTAGTTTACCTAACAAATACAATGTACTATTTCAATTACATACTTACCTGGTGGGTGGGGATCCAAATCATCTCTCAGTTGCTTCTCTGTCCTCGAAGACAGAGTGTGGCTCAGTTGTATCTTTGTCCGAGGACAGGCATGCAATTGAGAAAAATTATACTGAGGGATGCCCGGTCCCGGGGAACAGTGTCCCGAGGCCGCGCTCCGTAATTGCACCAAAGGGGTGGACCGGTGTTCGTCACCAGGCCAGCGCGACCGGCGGTTGCGGAGACTGGGCAAATTTTATACCTTGCCCGCTCGTACGCGTTCGGGCTCCCAGCATTAACCCTTGATCGTGTCGCATCCACTTCCTAGTGGGGGGAAGAGGTAAATATCTATACTGTTCCAAATTAGCTTTATACTTTAAGTAAAGATTTTTTTCGTTGTAGTTACCCTGATATACTCGAATAATTTCTTTAGTTAAGCATAATAATTATACTAGGATTTTTTCAGAGTAGTTTACCTGACATTCACAATTTAATGTTTTCGTTTAGCTTTATTCTTCAATGTAAAATTTCTTTCGGTGTATTTACCCTGACAGCCACAAATAAATTTCTAGTTCAGCCTTATAATTATTCTAGGATTTCTTTTGAAGTGGTTTACCTTCTTCTTCTTCTTCTTCTTCTTCTTCTTCTTCTTCTTCTTCTTCTTCTTCTTCTTCTCTTTGCTAATCATCACATCACGTTGAATGGCCCCATTTTGTTTTTAAGCATTGCTTACATGTGGTACAAGGCCGAAAGTGTGGAGCACATTTGAGGATCGAACTTACTACTCAACGTAATTGATCTAGCGAGAAAAGCGCCCAGTTTTGTACTAAGTGTTGCATAGATGTGGTACAAGGCCGAAAGCGTGGAGCTCCTTAAACGGTCAAGCTTACTATTCACTGTAATTGACCTAGCGAGAAAAAGCGCACAGTTTAGTACTAAGCGTGACATAGATGTGGCACAAAGCCGAAAGCGTGGTGCTCTTTAGAGGGTCATACGTACTACTCACTGTAATTGATCTAGCGAGAAAGTTTACTAACCATCACACAACTTCAAAGAGCTTTATTTAGTTTCCCAAGCGTTGCTTAGATATGACACAAGGCCGAAATCGTGGAGCTCCTAAGAGGATCAAACTCACGACTTAGTCGTTATAGCACTAGCGAGACAAGCTTGCTAACCATTACATTATGTCAAAAAGTCCCGTTTTTTCCAAGAGTTGCTTAGAAAGCTTAGAATATTGCACAAGGACGAAAGCGTGTATCTCCGAAGAGGATAGAACTCCCTTCTTTCTTTTTTATGCGCCATATCCTTTCATGACATAGGCAGTCATGGATTTGCACTTGTCCCAGTCCCTTGTTGTCCTTAATATTTTCCTCTTGGAAATTCTCCCAAATGCTAAAAGATCACTGGTTTCATCATAAGCGAAATGTTTTGTGCCTTTTATCTTTATTGGATACATTAGCTACTATTTCGTGAATGGTGATCATCGTTGGCGTCCTGAGAAGACACGCCACATGAAGAAAACTTGCGTTTTCACACCAATAATATTTACTAGTCATCGGTACAGATCAAGTGACACCAAGTTTTTCACAGTACTTCTTCACTTGATTCATTTTTATTTTGTGACGATATCATGTACTCCACTAATGATGGCTGACCGAGTCTATATTTTGTAAGGAAATTATATGATTGTTGTAGAGCAGCTAACACTCCCACAGTGATCTCAAAGATGTAATGGTCTGTGAACCTAAATAACTATATAAGTAAAGATAAATTGCAGTCAGGAATTAGGATCGCGATTGACGTCTGTTGTTATAACATTTTTTGTACTGTGTCTTTGTTTAATTTTTGTTCGTGTTATTTATTTGAACCTTTTTGCGGTTTAATTTTATTGATTGAGAGTAGACGAAAGCAATTGGAGCAGAGTCTCCCCCGCCATCTACTGTATCGGATGCACAGACGGTTACACCTTCGCCGTTGGTGTGAAACAAGTCCACAGTTAAAAAAGACTCCAGTTATTACGATAACATGCATGTAAAATACAAAGACTATATCAATGAACACGAGCTTTTAGCCGTTTCAGAAATAAACTGTCGGTGAGGACAATCTCCTTGTTGACATCCGATGTTAAAACCCGGAAGTTTATAGGGTGAGCATGAAGGAGGCTCTCAAAAGCCTCATCATTATACCTAAGATACTAGCAAGACGGTCCAGTGCAATGTAGAACGTGCTGCTAGGATCGGAGGAGGAAGCAAAAATTTTGACAGGAAGCACCATGCCGACAAATGATGGCTGAAATTTTTTAAGGAAATTATATAATTTTCGTAGAGCAGCTGACACTTTTTTAGAGCTGTCAGAAATGGAATATCCTGTGGATATAAATAGCTATATAAACAAACATTAATAGCAGTCAGGTATTCGGATTGGCATTTTCGGACTCTGCCTTCGGGCGAAGAGGAACCCGGACGGGGCTCAGCCGAGGGTGGAGTCTTGTCTAAAGAAAGCAGACAAGAACTTTTATCCGAGCTTACGGGATCGATGTTTCCACATAAATGGTCTTGTGCTGCATCTACCTTGAGCGTCCGTTAATGTGGGGAGGTGGTTGATACCTTTAGATTGTTATTGATAGTCTGAGAAAATCTACCGTGTGTGTCAGTATTTCACTTTGCCGGGCTCTACCTTCGGGCGAAGAGAAACCCAGACGAGACACCGACGAAGAGTAGAGTCTCGTCTGGGGAAAACAGACAATAAATGTTTGTCCTAGTCTACCCACGTTAATTGCCTTGTGCGGCATGTATCTTGGGCTTCTGCTCACGTAGAGAGACTGTAAATAATTTAGAGTACCATTGACTGCGGGTTGACTGCGTGCGTCAGTTGTTCATTTTGTCGGACTCGCTACCTTCGGGCAGAGAGGAACTTATACAAGGCCCCGCCGAAGTGTAGAGTCTCGTCTGGGAAAAAGCAGACAAGAATATTTAACCGAGCTTAAGAGTTCAGTATTCCAACTTAAATGGCCTTGTGCCTCATCTACCTATGGCAACTGCCCAATCAAGAATAAAACATCTCCCCACATGGGCGAATGTCCGACGAAGATGCAGCACAAAACTATTAAACCGGGAATACAGAACTCTTAAGGTTTTCCACATATAAAACTCTAACCTTCGCCAGAGACTAGTCTTGATTTCCTCTCCGCCTGAAACAGACAGTCTGACAGAGGGAACGACTGACAGACACAGTGGATTTCCTCAGACTTTCAATGACAATCCGAATTATTCACGGCCTCCTCACGTGGGCAGAAGCCCGAGGTAGATGCGGCACAAAGCTAATTAACGTGGTTAAAACTGAGCCGGTAAGTTCTGGTTTAGGGGAGAATCTTCTTGTTTGAGGGAGGGTTTGTCTGGTTTAGGCTAGAATTTGGAGGAGTAAGTTGATAGAAATCTTACAGTGGGGAACACTGACTCCTTTTCAATATATGGGTTTTAACAGGCAACACAGGTGCTGATTGAGTCTGAATGGCAACCAGGACCCATTACATCCGATACAGTAGATGCCTCAGAAGACAATGCTATAATGTCTTTTCACCTATCCTGAATCAATAAAATTAAACCGAAAAAAGGCTCAAACAACTAACACGAACAACAATTAAACAAAGAGACACAGTATCAACGCAAAGTTCAAAACAAAATCACTCGTTGCTAAGAATGTTATAACAACAAACGTCAATGACGGTCCTAATTTCTGACTGCTATTCATCTTTATTTATATAGCTGTTTATCTCTACAGGCCATTTCATATTCGAGAGCGCTATAGGGGTGTCAGCTGCTCTACAACAATCATACGATTTCCTTACAAAATATAGACTCTGTCAGCCATCATTACTAGAGTACATGATATCGCCACAAAATAAAACTGAATGACATAAAGGAATACTAGAAAAGACTTGGTGTCACTTGATCTGTACCGATGAATAGTAAATATTATTGGTTTGAAAATTCAAGTTTTCTTCATGTGGCGTGTCTTCTCAGGACGCCGATGATGATGACCTTTCACGAAATAGTTGCTAATGTATTCAATAAAGATTTTAAAAAATACAAAACACTTCGCTTATGATGAAACCAGGGATCTTTTAGAAGTGCATGGATAAATGGAAATGTTTGGCAAGATCTGTATACGAAGCAGTATTTTTATTCGATGCATCATCATAGTAAGTGTCTAATATATATATATATATATATATATATATATATGTGTGTGTGTGTGTGTGTGTGTGTGTGTGTGTGTGTGTGTGTGTGTGTGTGTGTGTGTGTCGCACTTGAAAATGTTCAGATAGAGTATATACTAAAAAAGGATTGCACGAAAAAAGTACAAAAGGAAAACTTATCTTAGTCTACGCGTTTCGTCCTCTGGGGGACTTTATCACATTTGATTTGATAAGTTTCCCTTTGAATATATACATACAGGTTACGATGGATGAATTGGCCCCTAAATTACGCAAAAATAAAAACAACACTGACATCTAATTTTAGCAGATATATTTACCAAAATTACACAAAAATACTTTCACATACTAAAGGTTAAGAATATTTAATAAAATTCGAAATCTCCTGAGACTCTTCTTGATAGTGTTCTTGTTTAAGTTGATGAATGCTGCCACAATCCTTACCTTCACTTTATTTTCGTTGACCAAAGACAGCATCACCTCCACAAGAAACTTGATGCAGGTCTCCGTGTTGAGCCATTACCAACAAATTCGAAAGTTATTTTATTATCGTAACAATCAGGATGAGTTTTCCGAGCTGACGTATCTCTGTAATCACTATCTGACTAATCTTTCTTCTTTCGAATCCTCTTCACTCTCCTCAGATTCTCACACAAACATTCTGTAATATTTATTTTGCAGCTTCCGGCACGAATGCCAAGCAGTACAGCATGCCGTTTCTAAATTTCTAGTAGAGTCTAATGCGTCATGGTGATATTTTTGCGTCCATCTGACCCTTTTATATTAAAGTACTAAACATACAACGCATATACGCAACATATTTCATAGCGACAATTTACCTATCGTATCATGTATATAATTGCAATATTTAATTATGGTTATTATTATAGTTACTAATACAATTACTAAACGTAATAGTATCGTTTCCTTCTCAAATTATACAACCAGTGATGAGTACAGTGTTTGTCTGCGTCAGCTTCTTTGGCACGAGCAGAGTATTGACCATGAATGATATTGCTTTCTTTTGTAGATCCTATGTCGTTGCAGTACATAAATTATGGTTTATTTGAACTTCTTTACCCTACATAACTATTGATGAGTACGGGGCTTATTTATGTCAGCTTGTTTAGTTTGAACAAAATATTGACCATTAAGAGGTTTATCTTGCCATCGTTTATGCTTTGGTACATTGCATTTGATACTGCATACTTTTGAAGGTCATTTGTCGTTGCAGTAGATATAATATGGTTTATTTGAACTTCTTTAACCTACATAACTCATTGATGAGTACGAGGTTGTCTACGTCAGCTTATTTTGCTTAAATAAAATATTGACCCTTAAGAGGTTTATTTTGCCATCGTTTCTACTTTAGTACATTGTATTTGATTTTGCTTTCTTTTGAAGGTTTTTTACCGTTGCATTAGGTGTAATATGGTTTATTTACACTTCTTCACTCGCTTGAAAATTTATTTTTGAATTGGTTGGCTGCTTTTACTTCTGAATAAAGTTTCTTACTTCTTCTATGTTCTTTGAACAAATTATTATTATTATGTCGTTTTTCATCATATTTCGATTTCTGCTATGGTCACACTACCAACCAAGTCTGCGGGGAGACCTAAGGCACGGCGTGGCGTGTTGTTATGGCCCCATTTCATGTTTTTTCTATCTTCCCCATCATCCCTAGCGTTACATAGATAAAGTTTTCCTTAGTGTGTGGGCTGTACTTAATAAGACATTTTTTTTGTATATCTATTAAGCTGGGGTTTCAATGTGTTGTTTTGTTCCATTTTTTATCATTCCAAGTGCACCCACTATCACTGATACAATTTTTGTTTTCAATTCCACATTCTTTTTATTTCAATTTCCGGGTCTTTATATTTTGACAGTTTTTCGAATTCCTTGGTTGCTATATTACAATCCGCTAGACAAGCCATATCAATTAATAGACAAGTTTTTCTTTCTGGTTTTTAACAATAATGTCCAGCCTATTTGCTTCAATTTTTCTATCTGTGTAGATGGTGTAATCCCATAGAATGGTGACATCTTCTATTTTTGTAACCGGTGCTGGGTGATGTTCATACCAGTGTTTGTTTACAGATTTCTCATAGTGTTTGCACATTGTCCAATGTAATTATTATTATTATTATTATTATTATTATTATTATTATTATTATTGCTGTTGCTGCTGCTGTTGTTGTTATGGTGGTGGTTGTTGTTGTTTTCTTGTTGTCATCCACAGTTTTCTATGTTTACTGCTTGATACAATCCTTTACCAAGTCTTTTACTTGAGGTCCGAGTTAAATTAACTTTTTTATCTGAAAAAATTGCAGAGTATATTGCATCATCATCACCATCATCATCACCGTTATTATTATTATTATTATTATTATTATTATTATTATTATTATTATTATTTAGCTCATACAGCATTGGATTATTATCTCTTAATATTATTGATGGTGACGATGATGTTTTTGTTGTTACTACTGTTATTTTCTTCTCTTTTGTATCATTATCTTTGTTTAATATGTTATTTTTTTCTTCGTTCTCATTTTTACCTATTTCCATTACCCTAAAACCGCCGTCACTCCCTCTGTAACTATCGTCACCACCACCAATCCGCATTTGCCCTTCTCTCGCAAAAACATCCAACCAACCAATCCACAACTTAGCCTGTACCTTCTTCCCCTTCCATGCCTCATCTTCCCACTCAATCACAATCCTTGCCAACTTCTCGGAATAGCTCCTGCCTACATGAGTGTTAGCTGCCCGTAGACTTACAGTGTCCCACGCTACGGGCATTACCAATGGTGGCAGATCGGTGACGACTACGACTATGGCGATGAAGTCACTTACAGTTTGAATGATGAAGATGGTGTATTTAGTGGTGGGATGGTAGAAGCAATGGTTGTAATGATGATGATGATCTCATGGTGGAAGAACCCTGTCACAGCAGCAAAACCAAACCACTTCAAGCTAGTGTGCTGCATGGTGGCAAGTATACCCATAAACAATGATGCTGACCCAGATGTCGTAGACGTCAGTTTTGATGAACTACAGGATAAAGACTACGAAAGTCAGGATTAACAACAACTTATGAGGATGGAACTAAACTCCCTGGTGGACGGTGCTCGCTGCTGAGTAAAAATGGCGGCTGTAGGGAAATCGGTGGAAGAGACATAGCGAACGAACGAACGAATGAATTAGATGAAAATAAAAAAGGAAAAAAATAAGAAAGAAACAATGAGTTAGAACAAAAAGATAAGAAATGAATAAATGATGAGTAAAATAAGAAAAGGGGAAGGAAAAAGTTAGTTGTAAAAAGGTATGTCATAAATTTAGAAGGAATACTGATGATAAATATAAAATAAAAGGAATAAAAAACGTGTAAGCATTAAGAAAGAAAGAAAGAAAGAAAGAATGAAAGAAAGAAAGAAAGAAAGAAAGAATAGAGGAGCAATAAAAGAAAGAAAGAAAGAAAAATCTAAATTCAATAACATAAATCCATGAAGAAAAAGGAAGAAAAAACATGGGGGAAAAGAGATGATAACGGAAATGTAAAAGAATAAAATAGAAATTAGAAAACACAATCTTATAATAACAAAATATATTTAACATTATAAAAGGAAAAAGTGAAGAACAAATAAGATATAAATGAATTAGAAATTGAAAAAGAAAACTGTATCGATTTTGAGCAATAGATAGATAGATAGATAGATAGATAGATAGATAGATAGATATGAATAGACTGAAAGACTAGATAGATAGATAGATAGATAGATAGATAGATATGAACAGACTGAGATAGATAGATAGATAGATAGATAGATAGATAGATAGATAGGAACAGACTGAAATGATAGATAGATAGATAGATAGATAGATAGATAGATAGATAGATAGATAGATAGATAGATAGATGTGCACTAATAGAAAGAAAAAAAGAAATACAAAATAGATAAGAGAGTTTTTGTAATGAGAGAATAAGCACCTAAGATTGATTGCTAAATCAGAGCAGGTGGAAAAAGTTCCATAAGTTAAGCATGTAATTAAGATGAGCCAAAGACAATAAAGTTAGCAGGTGATCTGTTAAATATACCTCAAGTGACACAGCACAGCAGGTGGATAATGTGTTTATTGATTGATTCAGAGTAAGAAAATCTCAAGAATTTATAACAGCCCGCTTTTATACATATATACACAGACGCAAGAATACACAAATACGTATGTATGTAATGTGATTTGGTGTCTTATTTTTTACATATATATATATATATATATATTAAAAGAGAAAATACAGTAAATGTCCACAGCTCGTAGCATTTAGTTTTTAAAAAGTGCTCACTAAAATGTGGAACAATATATCATATTATAAGTGTTTATAATAAAAACATTTTACATCGAGTATATATATAGTCATCCGCAGACAGATCTGTTTTGCAGTATCACAGCTCATCAGTACGGTTGGCATTCGATTGCTTTTTACCCAGGATTGAAATTCGACCAAATTGGCGTCATTCAGTGATTCTACTTCTGAGCTATGTTCGCTCGGCAGAAGGAGGCAGACTTTTAGCGTGTGATATACCATTTTCATACGCCGGAAATGAGAGTGTTCTAATTCATTATATATATATATATATATATATATATATATATATAATTATTTTGTATTGAGTCATAATTAATTTAGACAAGTACACAATCGTATTAAAAGTGTTCAATACAATTATATTGTAGAACTTTAGAATATTTTTCAATTGTAAACGACTTATTACGCAACCCAGATTTCTACCTTTCGGTGTATTCAGCCGATTTACAATAACTATTGTAAATCGCCTGAAAACACAGAAACGTAGAAATCCGGGTGGCGTAATAACTCGTTTAAAAATTAATATATATATATATATATATATATATATATATATATATATATATATATATATATATATATAATGTGGAGAGGTTTATCACTTAGCTGGGCAGATTTATTTCACTCATGTTGAATTCGAGATTTTGTTAAGGCATTACTGTAATGTTTTCACTCTTTAGGTTTTCGGATCTATATGAAGTTCGGTGTAATTTGATATATTTGTAAGTGAGTGGTTCTTATACCTTTATGTATTTGCATTTGGTTAATTGCATTTTATTGCTTTAAAGCTCTTTATTGCTCTTCTGTGTTTTTATAACCATTTTTCTTTTTATATTTACTTTGGATTTATGATTCTTTGTTTAATCCAATGCTTATTCTGCCTGCTAAACTGTCTTCAATATGTATAAATAAAATAATATATATTACTTTAGTTTTCTTCTACATTTTCTGTCACTGTTTATGTCTGCATAGTAGTAAAGGATGGCCCACACAAAAAACAGACAGAATATTTGACAAAGTTTATTTAATTATTTAATTATTTAAAGTAAATTATACAAATTCAATGGCTTAAAACAAAACAAAAACACTGGTTTTCAAACTAAAATACTCTAAAATTTCTTACCATTTTTTAATCCTTAAGTTCGATGTACTTTCCTAAATAGAACAATTACCTCGCTTTGAAAATTTGATTACTAGGGCATCCTGGAACAACAAATAGTTGCTGAAATTTATAATTTAGTTTTATAGATATGTAAAAAACTAAAAGGCGATTAGATGAAATTACCACAAATCTTCCTTGCCACAAACATTTAACTCAAATTGCTAAGAAGGTGTAAAGTTTTACTCTCAACTACGCCTGGCTGCTACGTCATAAATCAGCCAGTTAAGTGCCATACGTGATGCACGCTTTAGGCGATCATGTCTCGAAAGAGACATGACTGACTTGGCAGAAAATTATCCCGCAGTAGGTGGCCATTGCTTTCTGCGGTAGACTGGTTGCCAGCCAAGGCTATAGAACCCACTCTGTTCTGTTATTTAACCCATATCTGGAGGGAAGAGACGGATTAATACCTTTCCCAAGGGTATTTGTGCGTAAGTAAATGCCATTAATTCAACTGGAATTCGAAATCGGCTACCCGATTTGTTCCGAGTCGATATCCACTACACCACAACGTACATCTACTTTATAAATAGTCCGTCAAAAATGCCAAGCGGAAGATTTCATCGTGCCAGCCGAAGTTTCGCGTATCAATAAATGTATTTTGCATTTGGTAAACCATATTTTTGTCCTTGTTTGAAATTGTTACTTGTCTAAATGACGTAAACTGGTAACTTTGTTCAGCATATGTTAGTTTATTTTCTTTTTCGTCATACAGGAAATCAAAAATTTTCTGATTATTTGTGGGACACTTTGTATTTAAAGGCTATTTAAAGTAATCGTTGTATTTAAAAGGCTATTTAAAGTAATCGTTGTATTTAAAAGGCTATTTAAAGTAATCGTTGTATTTAAAAGGCTATTTAAAGTAATCGTTGTATTTAAAGGCTATTTAAACTAATAGTTGTATTTAAAGGCTAATTAAAGTAATCGTTGCATTTAAAGGCTAATTAAAGTAATAGTTGTATTTAAAGGCTAATTAAAGTAATAGTTGTATTTAAAGGCTATTTAAAGTATTGGTTGTATTTAAAGGCTATTTAAAGTAATCACTGTATATAAAGCCATTTTAAGTAATCGTTATAAATTCATTTATATAATTATAAATAATTTTCTGAATATGCTCTCAAAAAACAAAAATGTTTAGGATACAATCACCATGTTTAAAAAATATATGAAACAATATCTTAGTGATAACGTATTCTTCAAAGTAAACAATAATTCCTCTTTTGAAAGATTTATTCAAGTATTTTTTTAAATGTAAAAATTCATGATTTTGGGGAAATAAATCCCTTATTGGGTGTGTTTCTCATTTAAAACTAATATAAATGATAGATTTACTTTTTAGATATTTTATAAAAGAGCTCACTTACTTACAAACTAAGCAATAAAGCATATTTCCTTTTCAATAATTCAAGTCAGCTTAAGCTAGATTCAGCATTTTAAATTAAATTTGCAATGCAATGGATTTTTTACACCCGACTTCTCACCTAGAACCGAGGCACAACTGAATGATATCTACATTACACCTTCGCTTGTCTCTAAGATAATCTTAAAACTTGACCCTCACAAAGCGAGCGGTGGTGACGGAATCCCAACCATAGTCTTAAAAAAATGTGCCCCTGAACTTTCCTCTGTCCTTTCTAAGCTCTACAACCTCTGCCTATCTGCTTCCTGCTTTCCTGCCTGTTGGAAATCTTCCTCTGTAGTTTCTATATTTAAAAACACTGGAGAACCCTCTGACCCTGCAAATTACCGCCCTATCAGCCTTCTTCCGATCTTTGGCAAAGTGTTCGAAGCCATTATCAACGCCGAGGTGGTTCAGCATCTCACAGCACACAGGCTCCTCTCGGACAAGCAATATTGTTTCCGCTTCACCAGGTCTACTGCTGATATGCTAACGACCATCACCGAGTACATATACCAGGCACTCGACAGGAATGGCGAAGCCCGAACCGTTGCATTGGATATATCTAAGGCGTTCGACAGAGTTTGGCATGCTGGCCTTCTATGTAAACTGCGGAGCTATGGTATAACTGGACATTTGTTTCAACTAATCCAGTCATTCCTCTCTAACCGCACAATGAAGGTGGTATTAAACGGACATGCCTCTCAGAACTACCATACAAACGCAGGTTTCCCCCAAGGTTCCATCTTAGGTCCTACACTCTTCATGATATACATTAATGATCTCCCTGATACCATAAGAGCCCAAATAGGTTTGTACGCCGATGACACCACAGTTTACTCTCGCTTCCTACAAAAATCGTCAAAGCTAACCTCGCAGCCGAGATTGTAAAAGACATCCAATCCATATCGGACTCGGGTAAGAAATGGCTAGTAAATTTTAATGCTTCTAAAACGAAGCTACTCTCAATTAACCATCATCGACAATCTTACCTACCTCCCATTAGCATGGACCAGGCTTGCCTCCCAGAGAGTAAAACACTACGCCTCCTTGGTCTCACACTTTCAGCAGACCTCAAATGGAATGACTATATCGAATCCATTGCTAAATCCGCTGCTATGAAAGTGGGTTCTCTGTGTAGGCCCCGGAAGTTTTTTCCGTCTAAATCTATCCTGTACATTTATAAATCTACCATCCGCCCGTGCATTGAATACTGCTGCCATATCTGGTCGGGTGCCCTTGCTGTTCTCCTCGGGCTTCTCGATAAGGTTCAGAGGAGGGTCTGTAATGTGATAGATACCGACTTGGCAGACCGCCTGCAGTCTCTCTCCCACCGGCGCGACGTGGCTTCCCTGTGTCTCTTCTACAAATACTTTCACGGCTTCTGCTCCGATGAACTTAGATCACTAGTGCCCCCTAAATACGAATTTGAACGAGATACTAGATTAGCAACTAGATCCCATCCTTTTACAGTGAAACCGATAAAATGCAGCCGTAACTTCTACTCCAACAGTTTCTTTCCTCGCACTTCCCGACTGTGGAATTCTCTTCCAAACGATTGCTTCCCCGACTGCTACAATCTCCAGGAGTTTAAATGTAAGGTCAATAGACACCTCCTAACACACTAACCTGCTCCCATTCTATCAAGCACTCTTCTCAACCCTCATCCTCGCTATCCTTATTCATCTGTCACCTTCCTCCTGACATTCCCTATGTCTAACCATTCCTTCTCTTTACCTTCCCCTATGTAGCCCCATGCGCAATAGTGGCAGTGGAATGCCTTGCTTGGGGTGAGATGATTAAAAAAAATACATTCTGCGGTAGACTGGTTGCCTGCCAAGGCTATAGAACCCAATCTGTCCTGCTATTTAACCCATAACTGGAAGGAAGAAACAGATTAATACCTTTCCCATGGGTATTTGTGATTAAGTAAATGCAAGGTGTTCACCTGGAATTCGAACTCGTCTCCCCGATTTTTCGTTCCGAGTCAATATCCACTGCACCTCAAAAAATTCAGAAACTCTAAGTATCATAATGAAGAGTTCATACAAACAATTAACATGAAAGTATTTCTAAAAAAAATGACTGAAACCGAAATGCCACATCTGAACAAATAATATTGATGATTCTTCTTTGGTTCTTAACAAGGAGTCCAAGGTATATAGCAGGGGCAGCAGTATTCTAAGAGTGGACGAATTGTAGTATTATAGATATGTAAGATAGATTCCGGAGAAAGCAAAACGTCTCGCCCTACACAGTGAACTGACATTTATAGCAGCTGACCTATCAATGTATTCAGTATAGTCCTTCCACTTAATATCTGCTGAAAACGTTAGCCTGATAAGGAGCAACAAGTCACTTTCCTGGAGGTTAGCATCAGCCGTGATGATGGAAGGCAGATGATTAATATGGAGAAGTTTAGTTTTGGAAGCGTTAGACATAAGCTAATTTTTACCCAGATCAACGACGGTATTAAGGTCGTTTTAGACATTATTGTATATATGTGCAAATTTTACTAAAAACAACTGACAAGGTGCTGTAGTTAAGTATTTTACATAATTTTTCATGTATTCTTATAATTCCTCCTTCTACGATCGTAATGATAGAAAATAATAAGGTAAGTGTAGGAAATACATGAAAATTATATAAAAAAGCTTCACCACAGCACCCTGTCAGTCGTTTTTAATGAAACTTGCATAAAAGCAGGATTGCTGCCCAAATAAACAATTACATATATATGTGTGTGTGTGTGTGTGTGTGTGTGTGTGTGTGTGTGTGTGTGTGTGTGTGTAGTAAATACAATTAGTACTGATTCTTTTTGAGTGATCAATATTTGGATAGAGTCACATGCAGACCGAGATTTAAAATAACTTTTTCAGAAATCATAGTTTCACAATCGATTAGCCCAAATATATATAAATTGAATGCAAAGTGATGTTTATAATAGCTTTTTTATTATTTAGAATAATGTTTTTAAAAAAAGTCAGTTTAAATCATGGTCGTCACAATCCATTCAGCATAGCTGTCAGTTCCACAATTCAAAAATCGATCATCAGATTCTATCGTAAATGTGAATTTACTGTTATTAATTTGTAAGCTCCTGTTGTGATCGCTACCCTCTCCAACCTTAGGGAGGAAGCGGTAATAACCACAATTGGTGCTTACTAAACTGAAAATAATTCCACGTGTCTACAAAACTCTAGCAAATGAAGAAATTATAATTAAGACAAAAACTAAATGTGAGAAGATGCTAAAATAGCAATATACTAAACTGGAACCAAAATATAAAACCATTTATGTAACTATAGACGTAAAATCAATGTCCCATTAGCAGCAAATTGTTTGACTAAGAATATTGTTTAAATCTTCAACCAAAACTGAAGATAAATCGAATAATATGTATTTAGAATCATCATATAATCTTGGAAAAAGATATTTTGCAATCACGAAACATTTTCACATGAAGGAGCTGTACTAACAGAACAACACTCTCTAAACAGATATGGGGTTCTAAAGATAAATTAAATAAATCTTTCATTGTTGAATGGAAAATTATAATGAGAGCAAAGTGTCAAGTAGAATTGTTAGGTCTGAAGTAGAAATTAAATACCATTACTTTTCCAACGCATTCCTCAGGATATTGGAGAGCCGAGTTTGAATTCCAGTTGAATTCGTTGCATTCACTTACGCGCAAATGCCCTTTGGAAAGGTCTTAATCCGTTTGTTCCCACCAATTATGAGTTAAATAATAGTAGGATACATTGAGTCCTATATCCTTAGTTGGCAACCAGTCTACTGCAGAATGTATTTGCAACCTATTGCGGGAAAATCTTCTGCCTAGTCAGTCAAATCTCTTTCAGAATATGATCAATGACGTGTGTCTCATGTATGGCACTTAACTGACTGGCTGGCTAATCAGAGATATGTTTGTAGTTATATGCCGTTTTGGAATAAGAAAATGGGAAGTCAGTCACTTAAGTGCCATACGTGAAAAACGCTTGGGCGATCATGTCTCTTTCGAGACATGACTGACTGGGCAAAAGATTATCCCGCAGTAGGTTGCCTTTGCTTTCTGCGATAGACTGGTTGCCAGCCAAGACTATAGAAAACAATCTGTCCTATTATTTAACCCATAACTGAGGGTAAAGATGGATTAGTACCTTTCTCAAGGGTATTTGCTCGTAAGTGAATGCAATGAATTCAACTGGAATTCGAACTCGGCTCCCTAATTTGTAGTTCCGAGTCGATATCCATTGCACCACAACGCACATCCAAATGGGAAGAGTGGACAAAAAATACAGTTTTCCGACGTCAGCCAGTTCCACACACAAAACGATTTTTAGAACTAAGTGCCTGAGCAGGTGGATGACAGAACGGGCGTTGTGAGATGTTACAGAAGAGAGCCAGGGAGAAGTGGAAGGCCATAATCGCCTACGTCCTGAAAGGACAAGACACATAGAAGAAGAAGATTGCTTGACTGTGCGACTGAGAGTCACTTGATACTGGAAGTGTTTAGATGTATTTACATTGTATTTCTCTTCATTATATAAATATTTAAAGCTACAAATTCTAATTGCTTTAAAGCAGATACCGATAAATCATTTGTAAATCCAAGCATAAGCATCAATAAGTTCTTAGCTTTGCACCGACAACTGAAGTTTTAACTTAAATTTTTAATGTATAATTTTTATTATCTCTGTGATTAATGAAGAAGCATTGAGTTAAGTGCATTTGTAAAGATAAAATTGCTTTGAAAAATCAATATTAATTTTGTGAATTAATGATTTTTCATAAGGTTTTACGTACGTATTGATGCACCTGCGTACAAACGTTTTTTTTTTTTTTCAATATAAATGTATATACATTTATGTGTATGCATTTTCTATATTTTGGGTATTTTGTCTACCAATATTTTTTTTTAATCATATCACCACGAGCAAGGTGGTAACGCCACTGATGTGCAGCGGGCTACGCAAGAGTGAAAATATTGGAAAAGAGAAAGCCGGAAACTACATCCTACACAGGGAAAAGGGGATGAGCCGCTTCACCTGTTCAACAGACGTGGGTGGAGTGTGAACCGGGCGATAGTTTAGTCTATCTACTCCATTTGAAAAAAATTTAAAAAAGAAAAGAGTGAAAAGATTGGAAAAGAGAAAGGCGGAAACCACATCCTAAACAGGGAACAAGGGATGAGCCTCTTCACCTGTTCAATAGACGTGGGTGGAGTGTGAACCGGGCGATAGTTTAGTCTATCTACTCCAATTGAAAAAAAGAAAAAAAGAAAAGAGTGAAAAGATTTAAAAAGAGAAAGCTATATGAAATATATAGATATTTTCATTTGAATCATTATTTTTCCACAATTATCTGAAATGTTCAAACATATACACTTAAATGAAACATTTTTATGAGGAAAGAAAAGTTCTCATGTATAATTATATTTCTAAAATATATCTTTACCCGAACTCACAAATGAACATATTGATTTGTTTATCAATTTTTGCGGGTTATTTAAAGCCAAAGAATATTTTAGTTTTTAAGAATTTTTTAGAAATGATAATGATCTACTGACACAAGTCCTACTAATTAATCCATAATTGGGGGAAGAAATGGATTCATACTTTTTCCAGGATATATTCGCATAAGTGAATATAAAAATCCTGTCTGGAATTGGAACTCTTCGACTTCTTATTCTACACCATTATACATTCGCACCATTCGCACATCCAAGCTTACAGCACCAGGCATTCACACGCGGTCACTCATCTAGTTATTGACATTGCTTAACTTCAGTGATCTTACGTGATATGGCCCTAAGCGATGTCACCAGTACATCCCAGATTGCAACACCTGGTATTCATAAGTGGTCAGCCATGTAAGGATTAACCATGTACAACGTTGCTTTACTCTGGTGATCGTACAAGAACCGGTGATTCAATGTAACGAGAGCAATATAAATGTATAGTTATATATTCGTCATCCACATACAAATATGTTTCACTGTATCATAGCTCATCAGTGAGGCTGGACATCCACTTACTTCAGGCTGGGATTAAAAATCGACCGATTTGGTGTCAGTCGGAGTTACTAACCCTAAGCCATAGGTTCATGGAATCAGAGAAGAAACATTTTAGCGTGTTATATATAAGCGGTGTATACACACACCAGTCACCGAAAGAACTCAATTCATTCCTGAAGAGTTATGCATAAACCGCAGAAGTAACAGATTTCATTTTTAAATTTTCCTCTCTTATAGTTGTATAGAACTGAAAGCAAACACGTAAACAAACATATGCAGCGAAACAAAAAGGTATTGTCAATAGATCAACAAATTGTATATAGATCAATAGATAAATATCAGTAGTCAGTCATAGCTTTATCAAAGCTGAGATAGGTATATACATACACATGTAATGAAAAAGTCGAGATAGATAGATATGAGCTGACTAAAATAGATAGATAGATAGATAGATAGATAGATAGATAGATATTCACAAACTGTTTCACAGTTAAATAAATTCATGTACATTATATATATATGTACATATACTATATATTGTGATATGTGCATCATATATATATATATATATATATATATGTGAATGCGTATGATATAAATACGCATATATACATATGCAGCGTTCTTCTATTCCTTGTCTAGATGTAGTTCTACAAAATACATATATATGTACACATACACATACACACACGCATTATGTATGCATATATAAGGATATTTATATATATGGATATGTACATATGTGTGTTTATATGTATTTTGCATACAAGAGTTTATATATATGTGTATGACTATGATGTATATATATATATATATATATATCAGTGTGTGCATATATATATATATATATATATATGCAGCCTTTTTCTACTCATTGGCTAGTTCTGTGTCTGCAAAATACACACTAATGCACATACATACATACATGCAGTCATATACATGTATATATCTGTGTGTGTGTGTTTGTGTGTGTGTGTGTGTATGTTTGTGTATGTGTTTCTGTTTTGCATATATACATATGGCCAATAAATCTAAAAACCCTACATAGACGACATGTACAATGTTATTTAAAAATATTTTGATCCTGGCAAGTCGTATTCTTTAAAATGCCATAGAGACTGCTTGGCATTTTAGGATTGTCTATAATGAAGACAAAATGGTTTCTTTGTTGGACGGCTGACAAAACATTGAGATCGGCTTTTATTGGCATTTGGCATATATTCCGAATGTTAAACGAGTCATAGTTTCTATAAAATTTCTTCTTTAAGATTTTCCCCTACGTTAAATAGTGTTACTTTGACCCTCTGATCTAGTAACTTAATTTATTTTATTATTTTACGTCAAAATATTTTAAATCTTTCTTTAATTCAAAATACTGATTATAAATATAACATTTAGCATGTTTTTATGTAGATGGATATTTATGAATAAAGTCAGTTATGTGCCATACGTGAAACACGCTTGGGCGATCATGTCTTGAAAGAGACATGACTGACTGGGCTGAAGATTATCCCGCAGTAGGTTGCCATTGCTTTCTGCGGTACATTGGTTGCCAGCCAAGGCTATAGAACCCAATCTGTCCTGTTATTTAACCCATAAATGGAAGGAAGAGACGGATTAATACCTTCCCAAGGGTATTTGCGCGTAAGTGAATGCAATGAATTCAACTGAAATTTGAACTCGTTCCGAGCCGATATCCACTGTACCACAACGTACATCCTTATGAATAAAGACAAAGCGAAAACATTTCTTTACATACGTGTTTCGTTACCTGGTGGACTTAAAACAGTTATCTACAGCGTGCCTCACAAAAACAAGAAATTAGGTAAAGTGCTATACGAGATAAACGCTTGAGCGATCATGTCTCTAAAGAGACATGACTGACAGAGCAGAAGATTATCCTGCTGTAGGTTGCAATTACTTTTTGCGGTAGACTGGTTGCCAACCAAGGCTATAGAACCCAAACTTTTCTTCTGTTTAACCCGTAACTGGAGGGGAGAGATGCATTTATACCTTTCCCAAAAGTATTTGCACGTAAGTGAATGCAAGGAATTCAACTGGAATTTGAACTCAGCTCCCCAATTTCTCGTTCAGAGCCGATATCCACTGCACCGCAAAGTACATTCTAAAACGGAGGTTTTCGCGAGGATCGAACTCGCGGCCTTCTCTGTGTAAAGCAGACGTGATAACCACTCTTAATTGTTATAATTTTTGTTAGACATAACAAAACATAGATGTTAGATGTGGTGTTCAAACTAAAGAACTCTAAAGAAATTTCTTGGTATTTTTCAGTCCCTAAGTTGAAGTTGCTTTTCTAAAGAGGACAATGAAATATTTGATAACTGTGGCATCCTGGAAAAAAAATGGTTAAAAAATTTATGAGCTAGTTAATTTTTTTAGCTCATTCATATAGTAAAATATACAGTTATTGTTTTTAAAAAAAATTAGTAGTAGTACAAAACCGTATTAAGACGAGAAATAAATGGATTTTAATACTTACAGGCATTGTGGAAGAAAACAAGATGAAAAATAAAAAACGAAGGAAGAACGACCGAGTGGTTTCAATCCCAACTTTTTCAAGGTTAACTGGGAAATTTATTTCATTTTTTTTTTTTAATTAAAAAATGAAGATGAAAATGTAAAAGAAAAATATAGACAGCAAAAAGATCGGAATAGGAAAAGAAAAAAAAATTAAGGGAATTATTTTTATCCATATTTGTATGAACCTAAAAGGTATTTTTGATTACACTTAGTCATAATTACTGTAATCTCATTCAATAATTATAACTAAGTGTAACCATATCAAAAAATACCTATTAGGTTCATAAAACCATGTATGAAAGTGTTATAATTTTCTTCAAAAATGAGCGTTCAAAAAAATCAGTTGCATGAGCGTTCTTTAAAAAATGGTAAACGGTAAAATCAGTTATTGCAAATCATCTGAAGACACCACCCAAGGTAGAAACCTATGTCGCGTAATAACTCGTTTACAAATGCAGAATATTCAAAAATTCTACAATATAATTGTATTGAACACTTTTTAATACAAATGTGTACTGGCCTAATTTTATTATGACCAATAACTAAGTAACTAAACAATTATATATATATATATATATATATATATATATATATATATATATATATATATATATATATATATTGTAGAAATATAGTTATAAGGTATACTTTATTTAAGTGCTTAATATCAGGGATGGAGCAAATGCAAATACAAAAGCGGACATTAAGGTTAAAACCCAGCGGCGACAGCCTATTTCATGCATGAAACAGTAGAATGTCGCCGCTGAGTATTGACATCAATGCCCACTTTATCCATATATGAGTGTTATGCCTACAATTATATGTTCATTAAACATTGATATAATGTACAAAAATGAGTACAGTTTCAAAAGATACGTTGTTAAATTTTGTAGAAACAAAAAATGTAAGTTGCAAAGTATTGGCTGCTAGAAACAGTCTTAACACAAATAAGAATAGATTTAAAGGAAGCTTTAATGTTCTGAAATATATAACTAACATCAGACATCATCCAATGATATTTGGTCTCTACTTACAACAAATATGACTCTAGCGACAAAATTTGGAATGGTTTTATTCAGAAATACTCAGATATAATTATTAAATTACTTAGGGATTTTCGTATTTAGTCATATAAAAAATGTAAAATATATTCAGTTATAAAACAAAGGAAATATTTTAAATAATGTCACTCATAAATGTCAATATGTGTTCATAGATTTATTTTGAAATCCATTTAGTTAAAGTTAAGTATTCTTTCCAACTTTTAAGAAACTCCGTTTGTTTGTCTTTCTTCTTTTTCTTTATTTCTTTCTTAGTCTTCTGTTTTTTTCTTTCATTTTTTTTTTTAATTTTAACAATTGTATTTCTGGACATCTAACGAAGAATGCTTACGCATGCCAAATTCAAATGTCTTTGTCGAAATCAGTACATCGTAAAGTCTAATGCCTTTAACTCGTATTAATTAAAATGTGTAGTTCTTGTACTTTTCCGCTTCGTCCCTCTTTTTGTCTGTGATTATATTACTGCGAACTATTTTGATCAAATGGTTCAACAAAATTTTCCACGTCTTATGTTTAATCTTAATTTTCTAAATCAATTACTACATGTAATAAATTAGAACACTTTTTTAAAATGATTTCATCCCACTAGGAATCATGGGATTACTCAGAATGAAAGAAAATGAAAGGAAAAGTGAAGAGAAAAAACAGATTTCAGGAAGGCAGAAGATGGCAACAGGCGATACGTTTGAAGATTGTAGGTGACACGGAAGCAAGAAATGTAAAGAGAGTTCCACAAGTGAGAAGTGCGAGAAAAGAAACTGCCAGAATATAACTGGTGGTTGCATCTAGCTAGTTCAACAGAGAAACAATGAAGCCTAATTGACAATAGAGTAGCAAACTTAAATTTGTGCAGCTGAGTCACGAGGATGGAAAGCTCATCAGAACGATTGTCATTAGAATATTTTTTTAGAATGGACAAAAGGAAGCCACATCGATAAGAAAGTAACTAAGTTGAGATACTCGGTCAAGATTGATTATATTACAGACCCTTCTTTGAAATTGGTCAATAATTAGTTATTTAGTAGAAGCTCAAAACCAAATATGACTACAATATTCAATGCATGGTCGAATGCTAAATTTATAGATTGACATTAATATTTTTAACTTATTTTGTTTAACGCTTTCCAAATAATAATATTAAAGGTAGAGTCTAGGGATGTAAACGTTTGAATTAGCTAAGAGAAGATATTAACCAAAAACATTATAAGAAACGGACAGATTTAATATACATTAGCGTTCAAAATGTCTTGTCAGTTTCTGAAATACACCAAGTAATCTCAGTCATGGGAGGCTTACAGCCATATTATGTTGAATACACCGGTTCTCGCTCGATCATAGAAGTTAAGCAAGGTTAAGCCTGGTCAGTACTTAGATGGGTGACCGCTTGGGAATGCCAGATGTTGTAAACGTTTCGTGACGGATGTGCGTTTGTGGTGCAGTAGATATCGTCTTTGGAAAGAGAAGTCGGTGAGCCGCGTTCCAGTTGAATACCCTGCATTCACTTAAGCACTGGTACCCTTGCGTAGAGGTATGAATCCGTCCATTCCTTCCAGTTATTCTGAGTATTCCGCCCCGTTGTTCAACATTCTTGGTATATAATTTTTTAACCTTTAAAACAGAAATGTGCCTAGGCAGAAGTTATCAAGTAAATTAGGCAATTCCACTAAATCGCTAAAAAAAACCAGCATAGTATGAATAAAAAAAGTCCTAAACTTGATAAAACAAACTTTTTCCATCAAAATATCTATATTAATATTAAGAGGAAAGATCAAAGTAATTTTGAATTATTTTTTAAAAGTTTTAATCCCTTCTAATATTTTCGAAATTTTGTCAGAAAATTTTGTTTTGATTTGTGTTAATGGTTAAATAAACGTTACAACTGTTTACAATGGAAAACGTAATGATTGCATCATCCACTTCTTTTACGATGACAAACACATTAATTTGGAAATTCTCGCAAAAGTCAAATAATTGTCGAATTTTGATTAAACTTTCAGTACTCATTCACAAATAAATGAAAGAATTTTTGAAGTTATCATTTTTTAAAATCTTGCTAAAAATATGTTTTTAAACTCTGTCATCCCCCCCTCCACGTAAATCCATGAAATTTTAATTTGGCTGCAAACTATCTTTTATTAGTTAAACACAGGACTCATAGGGGAATATAAATCATCAATTTTTCTATTTTAAATTGAAGAACGCTATCTGAAAATCTGCTCCGAAGAGTAAAATAAAAAATGAAATAAAACTCTGATATAATTTAATTTGATAAGCTTTTAATTGCTAAAATAAATAATAATGATTAAGGACATTATAGTCTGAAGAAAAAAAAATTCGATTACTAATAAATTTTAAAAGAATTGTTTTCATTTTTATTAAAATAATTCATAAAGTTTTAAAATATTTTTAAAATCTTTTAAAGAACTGTTGTCCTTAGATTTTTTAGGTTAAGAATTGAATATTATATTGCCTATCGAAAATTAATGTTTAATAAAAATCGTTTGCTCTCATATTTTAAAAATAATTTAAACTTTTTTTTGCATTTGATATGGTTTTTTTTGTATGGTAATTTGTATGTGCAAATTAAAAGGTCAGACTTTCCTCCCTTGCCCGAAAGGAAATTTGGACAATTTTGTCTCTTATGAACGCCATATATTTTTTATCTGCAATCAATATTCTATCAGCACGATCTAGATTTACGAGGCATGCAGGTTAAAAAGTTCCAATTTGTAATTAAGAAATAGTTTTATTCTGAATTTCACGCTATAAATAAGTAATATCTGTGTAAATCAGATTAATTTAACATAAAATTTGCTAATATTTCAAAACTAATGTATCACAGATGTATATTTTATTTTTGTAAGGTTTTTAAAACCGAGAATTAACTTTTGTTTAGAAAAATGTGTCGATCGCTCAAAAATATCAGCAAATTCAAAAATTGAAAAAAATCTCAAACTTTTATATTCCAAACAATATAATTTCTGTTTGAAACAAAACCAGAGTATTTTGCTTACTAGAAATAGTAAATTTAATATTTTAACTTTCAATTAAAACTAAAATAAAAGTTTCAATAAAACGTTTTATTTTTAAAAATTCAATTTAAAAGTTAGTTATCGAAAATAAGTGGAGGTACCTAAAAATGGAATCTGAAATGTTTGAAATCAAAAACAATATTAATTAACAACTACAGGTATATTCTAACGCATTTTTTATGATCTAGTGATAATTTATTAAGGAATAACTTGTCATTGAAAGTATAAAATAGCGTAATTATTTTTTAGATTAATTAATAAACACTTCCTTAAAAACTCAGAAATACATGAAATATTCAACAGAAATACAGTTAAATTAAGTTACAGCTGTACTTGTAGTTTAGAAAAGTACATAAAAGAACAAAACACCAAGAAGTTAAAAACTAGCGTGCAGTATAATGTTGTTAATGAAAAATATAAGCGCAGAGACAAAAACAAACGCCTACTTGACGAACGTTATAAAACAAACAGAAGTTATTTTCAAAGCAGAAGTATAGGATACAGCTAAACAGAGAAAAATATATTTGGGTTGTACTGAAAGAAATCTTTTGAATCATTGGTATAATCACAAGTCTACGTTCAAGATAGAAAGTATTAAAAATTATATCAATCTAGCTAATGACGTGTGGAAATTAAAAGAAACAAATGGCCAAGACTCTGTTACAGCATGGAGCATATTATTTTTAAAAAGTCAGGCCTTACAACGGTGGGGATGTCTGAAGATTGTGCCAAGAAGAGAACTTAGCCATAACATTATTTCCAGAAAGAAGAAGGTTACTAAATGAAAGGTCCAAAGTAATGTCCGGACTTAGACATATCAGAAAATACATTTTAGGATCATACAAACCCGGATAGAAGTGTGTATAATACTAGAAATAAAATGCTTACTTTAAAGTTTCAGTTATTTTAAACTTCTAGCTCTGCGTTCTGAAAATTCCTGTCATGCGTTTGAAAAAACGTTTGGGAATCATGTAAAACGCCTGAAAATACCAAAAGATCATTAGAATATTTTTAGAATGGACAAGAGGAAGACATAGATGAGAAAGTAATTAAGTCGAGATAATAGATAGATAGATAGATAGATAGATAGATAGATACATACATACATACATACATACATACATACATACATACATACATACATACATAGGGATGCCAAATCCGTGAACGGAGAGGATAATTCAAAAAGATATATTTAATGTAAAATATTAAGTAACAGATTTGTATAGAGAGCTCAGTGGATATTATCCAGCGCAATATGATATACATAAATGAAAACTAAAGACATAATCTAAAGTGGTTATAAAAATAATCTATTTTGACTAGCTAATAAGCTCATCTCTTCACACCACGATTTTATTTGGTAAAAATTTTCTCAGAACATCCAAAAATTTTTTTTCAAAGAAAGAGAATGCAATTAATATGATCCAGAATAGAAATCTTTAGTCTTATCTTGTAAGGGTCACCAAAGTTAGAGGAGAACGAGTTCATTGGGTAGAATAAGTGACCATAAACCCATATTTACTCACCCACTTGCGCACGAATACCTATACGCATATATATATATATATATATATATATATATATATATATATATACAAACACACTCACATACATACATACATACATACATACATACATACATACATACACTAATTGAATGTAGAGCCTTTTGTGTGTATATATGAAGTTTGTTTGTATACTTGTGTATATGTTTCTTAGTATTAATTATACGCATATATATCGGGACTTCATAGGTGGTAATATGGGTATGGAAATACGAGGGTGTATATATCCATAAGACATTTGTATGTATAAATGGATAGATGTGTATATATAAATATATACATGTGTGTAAATATATATGTATATATATGTGGTTATGTATGTATGTATATATGTGTGTATAGATATGTATGTACATGTATTTGTATATATGTAGCATATGTGTATACGTATCCGTATGCATGTGGGTGGCTGTGTATGGATTAATGATCACTCATTCTGTCCAGTGAACTCTTTTCCCCCTAACCTTGGTGACCTTTGCTAGACAAGACTAAAGATTTTTATTCTGGGCTATATTACCTGAATAGTCTTTCTTTCAAAAATATTTTGGATGTTCTGAGAAAAATTATAACAAATAGAATTGCTACTAAAGAGATGATGAAGAGTTTATAAATTTGTTGAAATAGATTATAATTTATATCCACTTTAGTTGATGTTGAATTTTTCCTCATATATATATATATATATATATATATATATATATTATGTTTTAGAACATGTACATAATTTTTCTATATATGTCCTCTTCTCTACAATCATATGTTTGCTTCAATGTTGGGAGTCCAACATTTCATCAGAAGAATGGAAAGAGTAAGAGTCTGGAATCATCCTCTGTTTATATTTGGTTCGTTGTTGTTGTGGGGTTGGTTGGAGTTAATTGATAATTAAGGGAATGTGTCTTTAAAATTATTTACATGTTCTAAAACATAGTTTGTAATAAATATTCACACCTCTATATATAATATATCGAGCACTGTTTTAAATGAATGTTTTGGACGAGAAAATTTTTTTTCTTTTCTCTCCTCGTTCTATACTCACTCGGATATATATATATATATATATATATATATATATATATATATATATATATATATATATGGGGATTTTATGAGGAGAGCCTACTCTTAGGTTCTTTTAGGCCCACGTTATGTTGATGATACTTTTTGGGTGTTCAACAGTGAATCGGAGATTGACCAATTCTTCCCCCTACTCAGAGGTTTTCATCCGGCGCTTAAATTCATAGTAGATTGTTTTTGTCCTTCTTAGATATTCTGGGTCATAGAACACCTTTCTCTTTTGTTACTTCAGTCTATAGAAAGCCTACATTTACGGGTTTCTACACTAGTTGGGACTCTTTTTGTCCTAAATAACAAAAGATCAATTGGATCAAGACATTGACCTATAAGGCGTTAATGATTTGTTCAGATGACACCTTGAAAGATTAAATTAATTTTATAACTAGTATTTGTTTAACAATGGCTATCCTCCAACATGTGAGGGTTATTTTGCAGCTAATGCGCAAGTTGTGTTTAAAACTACATCTATTTTTCTATCTATGCGTAAAGACGTTTTACCACCCTATCATATTAATTGTTATTTACTAGTTTAAATGTAGAGTCGACTACAGAAGTAGAACGATGCAACGTTTTGATGTTAGGATCAAACAATATGTACTTGCTAAAATAATTAACAAAAAACTTTCGTCTGGTGATAACATCAGAAACATATACGGGTCCATTGCGGATCATGTTATAAATAATTCGAGTTGTGCTTTGGATTCGAGGTGAACATTTAAGAGCCCGACCTTACCTTAAGCAGATCTACGAGATATTTGTGGCTGGGCCTAAAAGCTCAGAATCTCTTAACGTTTTGTCATATCTGCTTTGGTGAGAAGGTGGTAAATACCAGTGTGAACTGGTTCATGTTTGACTGAACTGCCACTTTCTCTTGGGCAACTCTCTGGTTCTGAGGAGAAAGGGACTCAGTCGAGACTCCACCAAAGAGTAGAATCTCGTTTGGGGTGAACAGACAAGAGTCAGACCCAGCTTTAAGCAGGTTCTACAGGATATTTGTGGTTGAGCTTAAGGGCTCAGAATCATCACATTCATTGACCTTGTGTCGCATCCGCTTTGGTGCAAAGGTGGTAAATGCTAGAGTAGTCTGGTTCTTTGTTCTAGACAGATCATATTCGTTATTCAATCTGAAGATGTTAGAGACACTATTTATCAGGTCTAGGCGACCCTCTCTTTATAAACAAAGAGTGTGTCTGCTTGGGCTTGCTCTGCTAGGTCTCTAGTATCTTCAGATATAATAACCATTAGCAAAAGTAAAATGCTCCTCCCGTTCATTCATATCAGCCCTAATTGCTGTATATTCCTGATAATACTTCCTGTTTACAGTTCTGACGAGTGGTGACAAAACCGGTCGACTGGTGTTTTGTTTTAATATTTGGCATTGCCGATCTTGATAAAATTGTTGTCTTTATCACGATAATATTAATGTGTGTGTGTGTGTGTGTGCGTGCGTGTGTGTGTGTGTGTGTGTTCTCACTTGCGACTGAGCCCTGTAGAGAGATGAAATTTTATAAACAGCAGTTCTTTACAGTTTTACGCTATGTTCTCTGGTTACCGTGTAGAACGCCCGTTCGAAGCGGTTATCGGATAGAACGCTCTTGCTGTTAGTGTTGTGTATATATCGTAAAAATACATTACACGCTTTGAAATCGGCCTTTCTCTGATGTTGTGTCTATGGTCTTGTGGGTGAATACTCGACTACTGTCAACTCAGTCGGGTTTCAGTCCCGGCTTGAAACAAAACTTTTAATTTGGCTGCACTGAAGCGCTGTGATACCACGGAAAAGGCCTGTCTGCAGATGGTATACAAGTTTTATTAGAAATAACCGAAAATTTCTGTTGAAATTTTTTAGTAAAAAATAATTAAAAATATAATTAAATAGTCAAATTTGTCGTTTATTTTTAATCACTCTTGTTTGTATGAATACTTGCTGCCTAAATGTGCTTTATTCATATATACAGAGCCCGCCAAAAATGTATACACACTTCAGAAAATGAGTATCTAAATCTATTCAGACATCACGAGATTAATACACATTTTGAATCTACATTCACAAAAGAATCTCAAAATTGTGGTCTTTAGCTTCCAGACATTTAGTAGTACAGCAAACTACAGCCTGGGCAATGTTTGCTAAAATATCCCGTAGGATTGCTGCGCATGTGTTTTCAATTTCTCGTCTAACGACCGCCATTATAATACCATCTGAAGGGAACATTTCAGTAAAATGTTGTTGCAATTTGATTAAACAACAAAAAAAAAACAATATTTTCCCTTATATATATATATAGTCATTCGCAGACAGATCTGTTTCGCAGCTCATCAGTACGGTTGGACTCCGATTGTTTTAACCTAGGATTAGAAACCCGACCGAATTGGCGTCAGTCGGCGATTCTACCTCTTGGCTATAGGCGTTCGGTAGAGGAAGGCAGACTTTTTAGCGTATATATATATATATATATATATATATATATATATATATACGCTAAAAAGTCTGTTCCTCCTCTCTCTCTCTCTCTCTCTATATATATATATATATATATATATATATCGCTATCGCTAACTTCTCCTCATCACATAACCTACAAAATTTACTGCCTTTGTTAATAATAGGGCATTTTTTTTATTATTTCCCATTTCAAAATGGGGTCTCTTTTAGTTTTTATGTCCCATACATAGCTGGATAAAGTCGTGCTGTGTTTATACTTCTCATTTTTAAAGGAGGTTTTATGATTGTAAAACCTAATTTTAAAACCTGCTCACAACCTTATTAATGCCAAAACTGAAATATTGAATAGGTGTAGATTCCATAAAGCTAAATTTCTTGCTTAGAGTCTTTGGCTATTTTTTCTTTGGTTTTTTTTTTTCTTTGGTTTTTTTTTTTTTACCTCCCCCTCCCCCCTCGGGTAGGCTGGTCTGTTAGTCTTTGTTTGGTGGTGTCTATTTATTTGATTAGTTCTTGGTTTGCCTTTGCCCTGACGAGCCGTTGTGTGAAACCGCGGTAGGTTTTGGCGATCTTGTGATTTTTTTACGTGTCTTTGCTCTACATTGCTTCCTCTTTGTTATTCCGCTTTGGTTAGTTCTGTATCGAGCACTTTTTCTTTCTTTGTGGTTGGTTCCGTTTGGGGTTTTTTTCTTTACTGCGGGGTATTGTATGTATTGTCTGTATCCGCAGTTTTCTTTTTTTTTCCCCCTCTTGTCCAACGCTTTATAGCGACGGACAATAACGGAGTTAGATTCTGTCTGTTATTTGTTGTCCTCAAAGTTTATTTTCGTATAATTTTAGGATTTAGATACTTACAGAGTCGGTCTTGTTATTATATATATATATATATATATATATATATATATATACGCTAAAATATATATACTATATATATATATATATATATATATATATATATATATATATAACAGAAAATGAATGTCTGTTATGTTTATTCATGAGCCATTCTAAATATCCAAATGTTGGACAATTTTTGTCATTATTTCATTGTCTACTATATTTAACAATATATATTATAATAATTATCTGCTACCTTGATACACTAAATAGATATAAAAGGTTATGCCTCTGTTTGTGTGTCTCCATAATAACGAACCCCGTACCTCCGAGGCTTCTGGGATGATTTCAACCAAAATTTGGTAACTTGTCGATCATAACATGAACCTATGGTGTACGCAAAGTTTTGATGAATAGGGTGTGGCAAAACACCAAAACACTTAGAATTTATGAACTCAGAGATGATTTATGCGAATTCAACCAAAACTGGGTAACTTGTAGATCAAGGTCTGAACCAATGATATACAATTTTTTTTTTTAATTGATTTACAGATACATCAGAAAACATCAAAACGTTTAGCATTTATGAACTCCGAGATACTTTATGCAAAATCCGGTAACTTTTAGATTAAGGTCTGTACCTTTGATGTTCGCAAAATTCTTTCGAATTAATTTGCATGACGCGATAGAAAACACCGAAACGCTTCATGCGAGTTCAAACAAAATTGGTAACTTGTAGAACAAGATCTGAATTTTTGATGAACACAAAATTTTTTTGATTTGATTTACAGGGTACGGCAGAAAACACCGAAATGCTTAGCACTTATGAACTACGAGATGCTTTATGCGAATTCAACCAAAATCAGTAACATTTTGATCAAAGACTGGACTTTTGATGTACGCAAATATTTGTTGAATGGACTTAGAGGGTACGGCAGAAAACACCAAGAAGCTTAGAATTTATTAACTCTGAGATGCTTTACTTAAATTTAGGTATCTTGTAGATCAAGGTCTTAACCGTTCATGTACACAAATTTTTTTTCGAAACAACGAGCAGTGTTCGTCAAAAACCGACGATAAACATAGTTTTAGGTGGTCTTTTGCGCACTTTTATGCATTTCTCCAAGACGCTTCACTCAAACTCAACCCAATTCGAATCACTAGCAGATCAAAGTCTGAATCCTTGATATTCGAACAAAAATTTTAATTGGCGCTCAGGGTGTGGCAAGAACTAATAGAAAATTTTGCTTTTTTGCGATCGTTTATTTCTCTGCTGTATTCCAACAAACATCAGGTCTTTTTTGCAACTTCTCACTCATTATATGCCATTCCAATTGCACGTTTTCTAAAAGGTGCAGGGACAATGCATCCGCTTCTTCTGCGACACAACGTCATCAGATCCCATTACAAGCTCCCGTAACGCCCCTCCCCCGCTCTTCCAATTGTATATACATCATTCCCGTCTATTGGCAAAATTCACCAAGCCTGAATCCCGTTTCACAAATACAACAAAAACTAATATTTACTTAGCATTTTGTTAACTTACGCGTCACGGCAACCTCGTACTACTGCTTTTCGAATAGGTACTTGACCTTACCATTTCAACATAACCACTAAAAACCCCTAGCAATGTCGGTCTATACAGCTAGTATATTAATGAATATAAATGTAAATTAATAAATATACATTTGTTTTACGCATGACTCGGAGTTTTTAACTATATATATATATATATACTATTTACATTATTCGAACTATTATTCTATTCTTTGTTGCCATTTGTACAACGTGTTTGCCGGTATTCTTCAGGCGCTAGGAATTTCAAACTGAACCCTTTATTACGATCATTGGGGTATATCATTCTCATTCCATGTGCAAAGCTTCTTTAGTCATGAGTTATCTCTCTCTAATCCGACACCAAGTTACTTGGTCACCACTGCTGTAGTCTAGTATTGAACTCACAATTCTTTGGGTCAAGTCACTAAAATTAACCAAAAGTAATAAGCAGCGACCCAAAAACATATGAACAAAAATGATCAGTATAAGCAGTACCCTACAACGTTACAATTATTCAGGTTACATGACAATAACTCTAACGAAGACAGAAGAAGGGATGTATGAGGATAACAATTCTCAAAAATCAGCTTCAGTCTGTCTACCCTATGTAAATGGGTTATCAGGATCTGTGGTCCATATAACATCAGGACGATCTTCAGAAATAGTTCTACACTTCTACAGGTACTTCTCCAGAGCAAAACCACCAACAGAGGAGGACATAGAACGGCTGCAAGATAAGGACAATATTCCGAATAATGTAAATAGTGTAAATACTAACTCATCTCAGAAATATATATATATATATATATATATATATATATACTAGCAGTAGTTTAAGGAGTAATAATAAAAACATATAATGAATTTACATAGCAAATACTTACACAACTTCCACACTTGTCACTTTTATAGATATAGATAACAATGTAGAATGTCTCTATTGGATTATGGTGGGAGGGGGAGGGGCAACATATATAGATATAAATAATATAAAGTGGGGTGATCGATTCTATGTTATAATCAATACATAGACTGATGCCTGACTTTGTGAGGTGATAATATATATTTTTCTACTCCTAAATTTGGCTTTCCGAAAAATTTCAAGGTGTCGTTAGCATTCTAAAATTTTGATCTACATCTGAGCGCAACTCCCGTCGAGCTAGACCGCAAAATGCAGACGCTAAGTCGAATCTATCAAACAAACAAATACTATATATATATATATATATATATATATATATATATATATATATATATATATATATATATATATAGATAGATAGATAGATAGATAGATAGATAGATAGATAGATAGATAGATAGATAGATGAAAGTATGTACCAGAGGAAGTTCATTACTAGGGATTTTTGAGTTAATTTTTTATATTCGGATCCTTTTCCTGGATTTCTGTACATATTTAAATATAAATATTTTAAGGACTTTATATGCATTTTCAAATAAAGCATCTTCTCGTCCTCAGTAATAATTCGTGTTATCACATTGTTTTGTTTTTGTCTATGAAATATAGTTTGTTCCTAAATTCCATAAAATCAAATTGATGCTAGTTTTCATGTTTTATGCTCAGTGATTCTGATATATTTTTCCATTTTATGTGATATAATAATTTTGTTTTATAAGAAAGGATTAGTAGAATAGTTATGCTTCATTAATATTTAATTAGCCTATTATCAGATAAATAATACGTTAATCGTCACGATAATGCAGTTGCTGAGTACATTTCACTAAAACAGCTTCTTCCCGCAGTGAAACCGGCTCCTAATAGGATGTTTCACGATAACTACAATATTAACCTGTTCAATTCTAGGGTTAACCGTTATCTTCACCTTCCAGACGTTTTTTTTTCAAAGGCGGGATGTAGCAAGACTCTCCCTGTCTTATCGCTGCTTCCATGGAAAGTACTTAGACAAACTACATTTCTTAGTGCCACCATGTTAGACCTTCACGTCTAAGACCTGCCATGCCACTTACATACCACTTATATTATCTCCGTATTCCATTGGAGTGCGTTGTGGTGCAGTGGATATCGACTCGGAACGACAAATCGAGGTCTCGAGTTCGAATTCCGATTGAATTCGTTGCATTCACTATACGCACAAATACCCTTGGGAAAGGTAATAATTCGCCTTTTTTCTTCCAGTTATGGGTTAAATAACAGTATATATTGGGTTCTATAGCTTTGGCTGGCAACCAGTCTACCTCAGAAAGCAATGGCAACCTACTGCGGAATAATTTTCTGCTCAGTCAGCCATGTTTCTTTCGAGACACGATCGCCCAAAGCGTGTATCACGTATATATATGATCATCAGCAAAAGGTGTGAGTTACGTATTGGGAACGCAAAAGAAAACAAGCATTGATAGACATTTAACTGAGTAGGTAGTTTGGTAACAAACAAAGGAATGTACGAGTCAGAAATCCAACGGCGCATTTTCTTTTTCGCCCTTGAATCCGGAAAGATTCTTTGAGGTGCTTACCTACTAGGCTGTCCAATATTCTTCTCTGCCTGTCCCGGTCGAGTGACAGAGCCTGAGTCTCAGTGAATGATTTCTTTGTGTGTTTATCATTTAGCGTGTCTTTGATGTTTTTACCTGGAGGAACCCATCCCTCTCCAGATTAGACCACAGCCGATGTCATTTAACTAGGTGGCTCGCTTTGGTCGCGAAGAAGTGGTCGTTGTAGTGTATTTGAGTAACCCTTTCGGCTCTGGCCGAGGACATGAATCGAGGAGATCCTTCGCCAAGTAATGCCGTGTTATCACGACCCATTCACGTGACTTTAGTCCGCCAGCTGAAACTGTTTACCGGGGCATGGTAAGGTGCGGCCATCATGCGAGAGATTTAGGAGACGGTTGAGAATAAGTGATGCCTGTACACCCGAAGGTGAAGCTTGTCAGACAACCAAGATACAATCTCTATCCAGAGCCCCATAATGCCCCAGTCATGTTTCTTCCAGAAACTAAGACAAGGAATATATCGTTAAAAGCAAAGAAAAGAATACTGAACTAATATGTACCCTCTAATTTTCTATATAGCAGAAATGTTGAACAATCTACTCAGAGAAATGAAGCAACAGAAATGACGAATTCTGTACATGCTATAGACAGAATATGTGAGATATCAGGAACCTTCATAGAAAATTAGAACAAAAAGGAAAACATAATTACAATCAGAAAGAAACAGTTGATATTTTGAAGATATAAAGAGGAAAGAAGGTCTAGAGAATTTAATAGTCTCAGAATATCAATCAGTCAGTCTTACGTGATACACGCTTGGGCGATCATGTCTCTTTCTATCCATGACTGACCACACAAATTTTCTTGCAGTAGGTTGCTATTTCAACCAAGGCTATAGAATTCATTTTGTTTTACTATTCAACCCATAGCTGGAGAAAGAAGAGATAAATTGTTGCTTTCCCAAGAGTATTTGCGCTTAAGTGAATGCAACAAATTCAAGTTGAATTTGAACTTGGATCTTATTTCTCACTCCAAGCCACATCCATTACACTACAACGCATATCAACACACAGAATATCTTCTTCTTCTTCTTCTTCTTCTTCTTCTTCTTCTTCTTGTGCCTTGTTCTTTCAGGACGTTGGCGATCATGAACTTGTCTCTTGTCGTTCTCAATAATTTTTTTCTTGGTATCTCTCCTAAACCCTGCTACGCCATCCAGTTGCTCAGGCATATCAAGTAGGTTTCGCGCTGCTTCCCCCACCTCTCTATCTCTCTCTTTATCCGACCTGTGAGTATTAAACTCTCCAGGCCCTCACTACATGTTCCATGTTGTCTCTATTTGATATTAAGTATGAGCTTTCTTCGTGTTTGCACCCTTTCCAACACCTCATCGTTGTACAAGTGCTCCTTCCAAGGTATCCTCAGCATCCTTCTCTAAAACCACATTTCTGCTGCCCCAAGCTTCTCCTTCATCTTTGATGAGATCGTTCAACATTCACTTCTATACAGAAGGACAGATATCACATAGCAATCCAGTACTCTTTTTTTTTGTTTTTGTTTCTAATGAGATTAGATTGTCTTTCAATACCATGGTTAGCTTGTTAAATACGCCTTTGGCCATGCCAGTATACTGAAGCCAAAAGATATAGGGCGAACCTACTTAACAAATGTGGAGGGATGGTATGATAAGGAAAAAGAGAGATGATAAAGCGTCAAAAGAAACTTTGAGCAACAAAATACAGGGTGTTGTAAAAAGTCAGCCATGATTTTCCTGGAAGTACATGTTACATAAAGAAAGACCTCATAGAGAATAGTTATAATCTTTACCAAGATTATAAACATTTCGATTCAATTTTTCCCCTCATCCTGCAGCTATAAATAATATCTCAGAGTAAACTACATTCCTGAGATTTGGGTAAGAGAACGTGTAGGAGAAAATAAATCGGGATTCAAGATTGTAGAAAAGATGACAGGAAACTACTCTACTATCTTTCGCAATAAGTTAGAGCAATTCATAGACATAAAATGTGGATCCATGCCTGCTAATGTCATTAAAAAGATAGGACATTTAAAAATTTGTTATGAAAGAGTTCAAAGAACTTTTTTTCGTAATTATTAGGCCCAGGAGCGATTTGAAGTAGATGGTTACGTTGAGAGGTAGTTTATATATATGAAGGAGCGATTACGGTTAAGTCTAGACATGAACAGATTAAGATTGTAGTGATCGGAGAATGTGCGTTGTGGTACAGTGGATATCGGCTCCGAACGAGAAACCGGGGAGCCGAGTCCGAATTCCAGCTGAATCCATTGTATTCACTTACGCGTAAATACCCTTGGGAAAGGTATTAATCCGTCTCTTCCTTCCAGTTATGGGTTAAATAATAGGACAGACTGGGTTCTATAGCCTTGACTGGCAACCAGTCTACCGCAGAAAGTAATGGTAACCTACTGCGGGATAATCTTCTGACCAGTCAGTCATGTCTCTTTCGAAACATGATCGCCCAAGCGTGTATCACGTATGGCACCTAAACTGACTGATCGGAGAAACATACTTATGGATGTTACACAAGGCAGCGGTTCGTGGGAAGAAGCTGTTTCAGTAGAATTTATTTCTCGCCGATGGGATACGAAGAGAATGTGGCTGATATATAAGTCGCATGGCGGATCCGAGACGTAAAAGTTAGACATGAGGCAAACAAGGAATATAGTTTGTCGATGAACTTTCCATGATAGTAAGCATAAGGCAGCGAGAGGCACAAGCGGGTATGTATACCCGCTTGTGAGAAAGAGTGGAAGGTGGAAAATAATTATTCTTCAACAAGGACTTGAAAAACACTTTTTGACTCTAGGCTGGAAAGTGAGGACTAGACAGCTTCCACTAAAATATGGCAACATATTTCCATCCTGGAGGATGTGCGTTGTGGTACAGTGGATATCGGCTCCGAACGAGAAATCGGGGAGCCGAGTTCGAATTCCAGTTGAATCCATTGTATTCACTTACGCGCAAATACCCTTGGGAAAGGTATTAATCCGCCTCGTCCTTCCAATTATGGGTTAAATAGCAGGACAGATTGGGTTCTATAGCCTTGGTCGGCAACCAGTTTACCGCAGAAAGCAATAGCAACCTACTGCGGGATAATCTTCTGCCCAGTCAGTCATGTCTCTTTCGAAACATGATCGCCCAAGCGTGTATCACGTATGGCACTTAACTGACTGATTTCCGCCCTGATGTGACTCATATAAAGGTAGAGAAGGGTATGAGGGGTCAGGTACTTACTGGAGCTATACAGAACGCTGAAACGCTGTCTTACAGACGTTACAATTACATCTTTTTTTTATAATCATATCGCTCCAAACAAGGCATTTTACTGCCATTGTTTTGCAGGGGGTTACATAGAAGGAAAGTTATAAGAAAGAGTGACAGGTTATAGGGGGTGTCAGGCAGTGGGTAAGACAAGAGTGAGAATACTGACGAGAGTGAAGTGGACAGAGAAAGGAGCATGAGAGAGAGAGGATGCAAGTTAGTGAGATAGGAGGTGACCAAAGCAAGGCAGTTTACTGCCACTAGTGTGCAAGGGGTTACATAGAAGGAAAGTTATGAGAAAGAGTGACAGCTTATAGGGGGTGTCAGGAAGTGGGTAAGAGAAGGATGAGAATACTGACGAGAGTGAAGTGGACGGAGAAAGGAGCATGAGAGAGAGGATGCAGGTTAGTGAGATAGATGACTATTGACTTTATATTTAAATTCTTAGAGATTATAGCTATCGGGAAAGCAAGTAAATGGAAGAAAATTCCACGGGCGGGAAGTGCGAGAAAAGAAGCTGTGAGAGTAGAATTTGTGTTTACAATTTATTGGTTTCACAATAAAAGAGTGGGACCTAGTTGCTAATCTTGTGGCTCGAGTAAATTCATATATAGGGGGCGCCAGTGAGCTGAGTTCATCGGAACAGAAGCCGTGAAAGTATGTGTAAAAATGTATAATATATCTAATAGATACATTACCACGGAATAATTTGATGTACTTTCCAAATATATGAAAAGCATTTTAAGATAATTACCATCCCAGTAGTTGTACGGTCAGTCATAAGTAATTTCCGTTTTGGTGAAGTAGTTGTAATGACAAATATATCAGTTGAAATGGTTAAACAGGACATAGGCGATCATAGCTTTCCACGTCTCCCTATTTCTGGTGGCTCTTAGCATACTTTCATCTGTTAACTCACCCAAACCCCGCTCTGCCATCCACCTGCTCAGGCCCTTCAAATATGTTATACGCTGCTTTCCCCTGTCTCTCTTTCTTTCTGACCGGTGAGTATCAGATTCTCCAAGCATTCCTTCCTCATTACATGTCCCAAGAACTTCAGCTGTCTCTTCCGTATTGATTTTCTTTTCGTTCCCATTCTTTCTAAAACCTCATCATTGCTCACATGCTCGATCCATGATATTCACAGCATCCTTCTGTAGAACCACATTTCAGTTGTTTCAAGTTTTTCCGTCAGCATTGCTAATATTATCCAGCATTTACTGCCATATTGAAGAACATATATCACACAGCAACAGTACTCTCTTCTTTGTTTCTATAGAAATTTTCCTGTCTCTTAATACTCTGCTCAGCTTCTGGAATGCGTCCTTGGCTATTCCAATTCCTCTATTTAAAGTATACACATTTCTCGAATTTACATTGCTAGCTTCAATTTCGTAACCAAAATATGAACATCAGTAATTTTTTAATGGAATTTTATCTGACATTATTTCTTATTACGTTATTTTTAGTGGGTAAACATGTTTGAACAGTTATTCTAGTTTATTTGTTGTTGTCGTTTACTTGTTTTTTTTGGGGGGTGCGGGGGGTTCTTAAATAATGAAATTAAAAACAATTCCTTCTGGAAGCATAACCTTTCTTTAGTAGACTCCTCAAAATATGCCGGTTGCTATTAATTTTACTTTTTAAAAAAATAAAACTTAAAAGATTATAGAAACTGAAGTACGTGTACCTACTAAACATTCAAGTAAATGTACCTGCTAAAAATTCAGTTACATGTACATACTAAAAACTTCGAGTACATTTGCCGACTAAAAATTCGAATACATGTACCTAGTAAAAATTCGAGTACATGTACCCAATAAAATTTCGAGTATATGTGCCAACTAAAAATTTCGAGTACATGTAACTACTAAAAATTCGAGTACATGTACTTACTAAAAATTCGAGTATACTTCCCAACTAAAAATAACTTTTACAGCAATAAAGTGTCGGATAAAATAAGACACTCAGAATTAAAAATGCACTTTTCGGCTTTATAAGCAGTTTCCAGTCAGTATCAGGTTCTCCAGGCTCTCCTTCCTCATTGCATGTCCCAGGAACTTCAGTTGTCCCTTCCTGATGCTCAGCATCAATTTCCTTTTTGTTGAAAGGAGAGCCTGGAGAACCTGATACTGACTGGTCAGATAGAAGGAAGGAGAGACAGAGGAAGGCAGCGGATAACATATTTGCAGGGCCTGATCAGGTGGATGACGGAACGGGGGTTGCCAGGAGCAACAGGAGCAAACATACTAAGAGCCACAAGGGATAGGGAGACGTGGAGAGCCATGATCGCCTACGTCCTGAAGGAACAGGGCACATAGAAGAAGAAGAAGAAGAAGAAGAAGAAGAAGAAGAAGAAGAAGAAGAAGCAGTTTCCTTGATTGAAATAAAATATATATTCGATTCTTGTCGAAGCTCATTTTTTTTTTTTTTTTTGGTTACATTTCTAAATTTAGGCTGGTTGATATTAATTGATCTGTTTAAGAAAAATTTTAAGAGTACAACAATAGTAACTAAAATACGTGTACACACTAAAAATAACGTAAAAAGTTATTATATCAAAAAATACATTATTAAAATCTTTCTTTTTAACTAAATAAACTTCAAGTATCTTTTCTCCTACACTGCATCACGACCGCAATAGAATAAATAATTTTAAAAGTACAATAAGCTGTATCTATGTTTTTGCTTGCACGTGTTTCATTTTTTAATCTTCATTGTTCGTTTATTTATTTCATCTGTATTGGTGCAAATTGGCGCATGAACATATATGCTAGCATGAATAGACTGCTGTTGTATAAATTCATATATACATATGTGACTAGATATGATTGTATTATTAGAGTATGTATGTTTTTGCACAGGCATACGTTTGTTATATATCTATGTGTGCGTTTCTTTGTATTTGTGAAAGAATGCCAATAAAGAAGCGAAAAATCTGAACAACGAAAGGAAAACGTAAAGAAACAAAAACTGCGAATAATTATTGGCGAGAGAGTTGGATTAGAAAAAAACAGATTGAGTGATGGGGGACAACAAAGAAATAAAAGGAGTGTGTATCCAGAGAAATAAATAGAAAAAAATGGAAAAAGTAAAAAAAATAAATAATCGATAATTTTCAGGAAAATATTATCAACTGAGAGAAAAGGAAAAAAATTCATATCTCTAAGAATAGGAAACTATTGGGAACAAAAGTGAGGATTAGCTCTGAATTCCACAAACGCTACAAGAGTAATCTCCCTTTAAAACCCCGACTCCTTGTCCTTTACCAATAAATCTGAAGAGGCGGGAAATACTAGAAAAAAATAGAGAACAGGAAGAAGAATTGGAAAACGTTTGGAACAAGCCACGCAAAATTGAAATGAATATGGAAAAAATTACTTCTATTTCTGAGAATAAGAGCTAACGTCATCATTGCTAAATTCCTATTCAAAAATATCGGAAATTTCTTAATAGTTATGCTGTTGTCGTCGTTGTTGTTGTTATTTCTTTAAACCATTGTTTTATCGTCTTTTTTATTCGTTTCGTTCAGTTCATAATTATTACTACCGTTACAACCACTGCTATCTTTAATATTATTCTTACTATCATCTTCATTACAAACATAATTTTTATTGTTGCTACTAAAGGTGATCTTATAAATAAGTTGTTTTTTCTCCAAGTTTTGTTATTAATGTTGTTATTGCTATAATTATTTATCATTATTTTCACGATTAGTATTTTTTTTTTGTTAATGTTCTTAACTTATCATTAAAATTATCAATTTTTCTTTACAATATCTTCATTATTTTCGAAATCATATCAATTGTCTATATTGTTTCGATGAATGAATATTCCATTGCCATAATTGTTTCTATAAATAGCCGAGGCAGTAAAATATTGTAAAACTACAAAAGAATGGTTTATACTCTTAAGCAGTATTTTTCAAATATCATCAAACAACAAACCAAAATAATATTCATATTCCTTCGGCGTCACGTCTAAAGAAACAATGAATTTATTATATTGAACAAGAATCATGTTTAAATTTACTATTCCGTGGATGTTCATCGTCATGTAGTTCTTAGGTTGTTTTTCGTGTTATATAGTTTTCTGACAGACTAAACGACACTTAGAAAACATTCATCTACATCCTACATGCTTCCTTTATAATCATTCATAACGTTTTATATGTAATGCACCCCTTCAGGATGTAGGCGATCGTGACTCTCCACAATCACTTACCCTTCGTAGCGCTTAATAAATTTTTCTTTTTATTATTTCTCCTAGACCTTGTTACATTATCCATTTACTCAAGTTCAGTAATGTGTTGTTTTACTCCGCTGTCTCTCTTTCCTTCAATTTGTTCTATGAGCATCAAATTTTCTTAGCCTGCTTTCCTCGTTATGTACCCTAGAAATTTCAGATGTTTCTTCCTTATGTTAATTATAAGTTTTCTTTATTTTTTATTATCTTTAAAACTTCGTCGTCAAATATTCAGTTCATGGTATGCTCAGAATCCTTCTGTAGAATCAGGTTTCTATCGCTTCAAGTTTCTTTAATTTTAGAAGTTTTCTAGCATTCACAGCCTTATAGTAGAACTGATATCACCTAACAGACAACAACTTATTCAGTAACCGTTGCATTGGTGAACTATACTTAAAAACACTCATTAGAGATATTTAAGCTCTAAATATCTATGGTTCTTTGTTTTGTGTTAATGTCATTATAACATAACGAGAAGTCACATTAATAATACAACTGTATTATTAATGTATGAAAGACAGATGGCGTAATGGTTTTCGGCGCAGAAATAAATGGTCAGCCGAATTCAAATTTTAATCGATGGTGTTTACATTAACATTACGATGTCTTTAGTAAAGTTATCAATCTATCTGCCACTAACTATGAAGTATTTTTCACTTCACGCGAAGAAAAAATTTACAGATGGTTGCTTTATATCCTTCTCGCCATCATGTTCTAGCCAGACAAGTGTGCACAGCGTCGAGGTACCCCTGGAATTATCAATCTGGCGATGGAAATGATTGCAGGATTTTAAGCGAACACAAACATCATGCACAGAATAAAAAAAAACTTAAACTCGGCGCTGTTCTATCGGGACATCTCATAGATTAACCCTGACCTTGCTTCTTTAGGGGTAATGGCAAAGTGTTTTCTGGTGTTAAAGCTTAAAGCTGAGATACTGCACTTATTATTACACCGGTCACGAATGGCCAAGACTGCATCAGAACCTGAGATTAGATAATAGGTCAGAATGAATTGTTTAGCCTAGGTTATGAAACCAGTCGAAAGAGAACGACATCTTTGAAATCAAAACCATATTGAACAAAGATAAATACAATCAAGATATCTCTCTCTAGTCACTCCCATTATTGCAGCAGCGACTGCAGTGCATATAGAACTCTCAATGAGAGAGAAATTGCTAGATTAATGAATAAATGAAACAGTAATAATAGCCTCTTATAACAGTTTTATTGGCTGATTTACTATGGAGGTAACTGCTTCTTGCTGTGACTTAAATCTGTTAATTGCCATACGTTATACACACTTCAGTCTCTTTCGATCCATGACTGACTAGGCAGATTTTTCCACAGTGGGTTACCATTTCTTTCTGTAGTAGACTGGTTGCCAATCAAGGCTATAGAAATTAATCTGTCCTGCTATTCAATCCTTTTATCCAGATCAGTCAGTTAAGTGCCATACATGATAAACACCTGGGCAATCATGTCTCTTTCGATACATTACTGACTAGGCAGAAGATTTTTCCGCAGTAGGTTACCATTTCTTTCTGCGATAGACTGGTTGCCAACCAAGGCTATAGAACTCAACCTGTCCTGCTGTTAAGTGCCGTGCCATACGTGATACACACTGACCAAGTAAAAGATTTTCCCACAATAGGTTGCAATTACTTTTTGTGGTAGACTGGTAGCCAATCAAGGCTATAGAATTCAAGATGTCCTGCTATTCAATCCTTTTATCCAGATCAGTCAGTTAATGGCCATACGTGATCATGTCTTGGGCGATCATGTCTCGAAATAGGCATGAGGGACTAAGTAGAAAATCTTCTCGTAATAGGTTGCCATTACTTTCTGGGGTAGACAAGTTGCCAATCGATGCGATTAGACTCAATCAGTTCACCCCATAGCTGGAGGGAGAAGAGATGGATTTATATCTTTCCCAAGAGTATTTACGCATAAATGAATGCAATAAATTCCAACAGGGATTACTAGAAAAAAAACTTCGTTATGCCTGTGGTTTGCTGAACAATTATTTTTCTAAGCGCAATTTAGAGGTAGCACAAGGGCAACCAGTGAGGAACGAGATCACGACTCATTTGTAACTGTTTTAGCCAGACAAGACTCTAGAATTATTAATCTGGCTATGAAAAAGATTGCAGGATCTTAAGCGAACACAAACATCATCATACTATTTAAAAGGTCTAACTACACAGTATATTTATATATATATAAGGCAAGATGTTTGTGTGTGTCTATCTGTCTGTCTCTCTGTATGTATGTCCTCTATACAAATCCACAATTTTTATCCAATTCTCACCAAACTTCACACAAATATTTTTTAGACTTCAGGTCAGGTTATGGGCTACTTGTTCTTTCCGATTTTTGCTCCGATATTGGAAATCGATACCCCGATATCCGATCAGGTCTGTTTTATCGTGGTTCTTGCTGCAGTCCTTTTATCGTGGTTCTTGCTGCAGAATATGCTCTAACTTGGTAAAATTATAGTTTTTAGTCTCAAACATTAGTAGATCTTCTCATACGACTCATTTTCCTCGATATCGGAAATCGATATCCCCGATATTCTATCGAATCTGATCAAAAACTGATATTCAGCCATCAATATGGCTCATTTTCTCCAATTTTACTCACGATGGGTACGATAACTTTTCATGGACTTACTTGGGTTAGTTTATTCTTGGATGACTTATTTGATTCCGATATTAGAAATCGATACCCCGATATCATATTGGGTCTTATCAAATTCAGCTTTTCAGCCCTTTTATTTTGGTTTTTGCTTCGGGTTTTGCTCTAAGTAGGTATAATTGCAGTTCTTAGTCTCAGCTATGATGCCATTTACTGAGAGGACTTATTTAGCCTTCAAAATTCAGTTTGCGACAGAAAACTTATTTGACATCGATACCGGAAATCAAAATTTGACTTACATACATTCATTTTTCTTTCAATCTACGGTTTGACTGGAAACAACTATTGCTTTTTAGTCTTTCGTGCCAACGTCCAAAGAGTCTGATCTCAAGGACCATGGATTAGTTTTAAAGCTTTCATTACATCCGAACAACGCAGGGCTATGCTGCAAGTAGTAGATATTTCTGTCTTAAAACGTAAAATATCTACTATCCTATATATCGAAAGTCTTAAGAAAAATTACTAGTAAATGAAAGAAATCTAACTGGTACTCTCCTTTAACTCAAGGAAATCTTTCAAGCCAAACACGCTTTACTATTAATCTCAAGAAACCATTACAGAAAAGACAAGATTAATTATCCTACTTAAGAAATTCACATTTGTCGTATGAATCTTTTGAAATTCTTTATCTAATAGCTTTACTTTTCTACCATAAACGTAATTGTAACGCAGTTAATATATATTTTTAATAAGCTGATAGTATTTCTTATTACTGTAAACGAAATATGAGCATTTCTTAAGTAGAGTAATTAAGCTTTACTTTATTTACACTATATATTGTTCGAACTGTTGTTCTCGGGTGATTAGAATTTCAAAGTACACCCTTTATATAGTTCACAGTGGTAGATTTTTCTAGTTCCATTAATCATGCTTCTTTCAAATTTCTCAGTATCAGTTATCTGTTATTTCCCTAAAATTCAACTCTATAATTATTTTGTTCACCTCTATTGTGGCCAGGTATTGAACTCACAAATCTTTGGGTCAAGTAACTGGATTACTTCAACCAATGCTTTTATCCAATAAGGCCATGTGTCCTTGGGGGAATTTTAGAACATACAATGGTTGAAATGTTGTGAATAAGACAACAAAGATGAGGACAATAGTCCAAACAATGTAAATAGTTACAATATCTCATCTCATAAATATAGACAAATAAGTTTGACTCAGGTGTAATAAAGTCTCTTAGCTTAATGATAAGTCATGCAGAGATTGAAATTAATTTCCCTGATTTAAAAAGACAAACGATATAAGTTCGAATTCTGTCGAGAGGTACATTTTTTTTAAGACTTTATATTTTCCCTTTTGTGGGTGCGTACATTCTGTTATGTAAATTAACATTATTCTTTTAAGTTATGCAAATTCTTCCTCTTTTTATTTATTTTTTTTTGTTGAATAAAATTCTTTCTTACTCGTCTTCCTGTTATTTTGAATTGCTTTCAAATGCCATAACAGACTCCAAAGAGAATTCTTCCTAGATCCCTACAATTTTAACATCTTCAAGTTAGAGGTTCACTGTTATCTGTTCTAAATATACTCATGACATGCTTCCCTAGCTTTGTTATATACATAAAATATTTTACATGTAAAACAAATCGAAATCCATTTTTTGTCAAGTGTTACAGTGGCTGAAATCGAGATGGAGGTTATTGATAACTTCATAGAGTATTCTTTGTATTTTGACAAAAATATCAAGTAGAATCACCAGTCAGACATGGATTGCAATTATAATTTTTTTTTAAATTCAAGAAAGGCTTTTCATTTTTTAAATTCAATTTAAACCTTAGTCGTCAATTTTTGGGGAGGTACCTATATATAATTACAATACCTCATCTTTGGGGAGGTACCTATATATAATTACAATACTTCATCTTTGGGAAGGTACCTATATATAATTGCAACTCCTCATCTTTGGAGAGGTACCTATATACAATTACAATACCTCTTCTTTGGGAAGGTATCTATATATAATCACAACACCTCATCTTTGGGGAGGTACCTGTATATAATTACAACACCTCATCTTTGTGGAGGTACCTATATATAATTACAATACCTCATCTTTGGGGAGGTACATGTATATAATTACTAATATATAATTACAATACCTCATCTCATAAATATGGACAAATAAGCTTGAATCCGCTGTAATAGAATCTCGTTCCTTAATGGTAAATCATGAGGGGATATATTGCTGGATGATTAGCTGTATTGATAAGCTGTGATACTGCAAAACTGGACTGTCTGCTGATGACTATATTGTTGGCTCTGCATATTCAGTTCGTTTTATTGAGCATTGAGCACTTTTTTTTAAATAACCGTCTTCTGGTCTAACCAGTATCTCATTTACTTTTATATATAGATATACATTTATATAATATATATTAGTCATTCACATACAAGCCCGTTTCGCTGTATCACAGCTCATCAGTGTGGCTAGACACATCCACTTACTTCTGTCTGGGATCGAAACTCGACCGATTTGGTGTCAGTCGTAGTCGCTACCCCCTAAGCCATAGGTGCATGGAATCTGAGAAGAGAAATTTTAACGTGTTGTATATAAGCAGTGTATACACACGACAGTCACCGAAAGAACTCAATTCATCTCTGAAGAGTAACGCATATATCGCAGAAGTGGAAACCGTTTTTATGTGTGTGTGCATTTATTTATAATGAATTATTAATTATTTCTTTAGAACATGTGAAAACTAAAAACTACTACAAAATTGTACATTTTGTTTTGACACTGAAAGTAATCATTGTTAACTACCTGATGAGACATTGTTCTTTCAATGTCGTAACAAAATGTAAATAATAATAATAATAATAACAAACAATATCTATTGTCTACCTAACATCAAAAGCTTATAAGAAAGGATTCAGAGTATCTGCAATTCATATAACATACAGACAATATTAAAAAGTTAGTTCCACTCTTCAAAGACCATAGTTAAACCCCACCATCGAACAACCAAACATCCTGTTGTACAATACATTTCATGTATCTTTGTGGCGGAGACTATTGTGTCGAGATCAACTGTCTTCTAAAAGTAAAAATTGAAAAACAGTGAAAACCCGTAATTATGGAACAGCTTATAAAATGAGGTGTTATTCATAATAAATAAACCCCTACAGAACGAAGTTAGAAACACTAGAGAATAAAGCGATTGAAAGTTTTTACAAATCTCATAAGTTGCTGTAGCATAAAACTGAACTTCATATAAGGAGTCTTTATTCAGAACAGAAAAGAACATCCAAAATTACACCACATAACTATTGTACACAGTGTCTGATTCCTTGATGAATATAAGCATCGACTAAGTCTAAACAGTTTACATGGAGGTTGTGAGTTCAACCTCTGGGTTATATACCAAGTTTCACTGGAAAATGCAGAATCAGAACCACGAGATGAAAAAAAAAGAAATAAAGTTAGCAAGATATTCTTAAACATTGATGGCAAAATGAAAAAAGAATGTTTTCTTCTATTGAAGAAATGGTTCAGTTCGAAATCCCCACAATATTACTGAAAACGGCAGTCTCCTAACAAAAATAAGAACAACCGACTGTAACAAGGGAAAAATTCCATACGTATATATATATATATATATATATATATATATATATATATATATGTGTGTGTGTGTGTGTGTGTGTGTGTGTGTGTGTGTGTGTGTGTGTGTGTAAGATATCGTCTGTATGCATGTATGTGTGCGTATTTATGTATGAATGTATAGATATATATGTGAATTCACGTGTAATTCTGTATCTATCTTAATCAATCTATATATCTCGAACTTTCGATACATAATAAGAAAGCCTTCAATCCAATGAAAACTTCAAATATATTTACGTAAAGAAAAAACAGAAGCAAAAGCTTCGACAAGAAATCAAATGATTTGAAACCAAAAGTAATTACAAAAAACAACAGAAACGATAAAAAAACCAAAGCGACAACCAAAAGAAAACAGCGAATACGGAATATGAAAGATTTGAAGAAAAGAAAACGGAAACAATGAGAAAAAGGTGTAGACGCATGACGATTTTTTTTAAATTTTAAGGCATTTTTGTGAAGCTGTAGAAATTGTATAAGCCTGGAGGTAAAAGACAAGACTATTTTCTATGAATACTACTCATAATGAATCTTATTCAGGTAAGAAAACATTTATGAGATAACAAAATAAAATAGAATTATATCTAATAGGAAGTAAGATGAAAAGAAAAGAAAGAAATTTGAAGTGAACAAAAGAAATAAGACAAGCGACAATAAGAAAAATAATTAAAGAAAAACACACTCACTGGAAACAAAACAAAGTAAAGACATGAAAAAGAAATACAATAAAGAAATTACTTAAAAGAAAAAACAGGAGAACGAATGTAAGACTTGAGAGTTTAGAATCGGTTTAATTGAAGAAGAAGGAGAAGAAGAAGAAGAAGAAGAAGAAGAAGAAGAAGAAGAAGAAGAAGAAGAAGAAGAAGACGACAACAAAAAAAAAATAAAAGGAAGAAATAGAATGAGAGGAATAAAAAGACGACGACGATGACTACGACGACAAAGAAGTAGAAGAGAAAGAAAGAGAGGAAAGGGCGACGACGTTATTTACGACAAAAAAGAATAGGAAGAAAAATGAGAGGAGAAAGACAACGACTAATAATAATAATAATAATAATAATAATAAGAAGAAGAAGAAGAAGAAGAAGAAGAAGAAGAAGAGTAATGAGAGGAAAAGACGATGACAATGGCTACGATGACAAAGAAGACGAAGAAGATTGAGAGGAAGACGACGATGAAGAAGAAAAAGAATAACAATAAGAATCAGAAGAAAAGAATGAGAAGAGAAATGAGAAGAAGAAGAAGAAGAAGAAGAAGAAGAAGAAGAAGAAAAAAGAAGAAGAAGAAGAAGAAGAAGAAAAGTAGAATTTATAATACATTAAAAATAAGAAGTACGCGTACAAAATGGAATAAAAAGAGAAACTTTATTATTTACCATCAGGAGTTCTGGTTTGAACTATTTAAATAAAATGATATAAATTTATAGTTGTAGCGAACAGAGTAAGCAGTAAAAATTCACAATATAAATTAGAAGTAGATTCACTTTTTAACTCGAACATTGTTACAAAATTAAATGAAATTCAGTATACATTTAAAAATCATATATTGCATTTTAACAAGATGTGTGAGCACATACTTTATTTTATTATTATCTGTCATTGTTATCGATAGAAATGAAATACTCAAAATGAATGCTCTTCTGGTATAAAATTTCTTAAAATACATTCTACTACTAAAGGGTTAAATAATAATGACTTTATTCAACAGAATCAATCTCATCTGCAAGAAAAAATAAACTTTTCTTCTGTTGGATACCTAGCCATATTGGCGTCTTTGAAAATTGAAAATTTCATACAGTAGCAAAGGAATCCTTAAAAATGAAAACTTCAAATTTGAAAATCCTCTCTCCAGACTTTCATGTAACTATAAACGCATAGATTTTAAACAAAAAGCAAGAGTATTTGTCGCCTTCTGACTAAGGTAGGTATGATATAAGGTCTATTTGTGTGGAATTCCGAGCCCTTAGGCTCTTGTTTTATGAACCCAAGCGAGACTCTACCCATCGGAGCCCCGCTTGGGTCCCTCGGACGCAGAGAGCTAAACTAACTGACTGACTTAACGTAAAAAAGGAACTCTGTGAGAACTTTTTTAGCATTAAAACGTTCTACACAATTATAATCTTTATCCTTAAATACTGTATCGTTAATTTATAAACTCATATTATATTGATTTCAGTACTTTGCGTTTTTTAATCGATTTATTTATACACTGTCATTTATTTATTATCACTATAAACGTTATATTTACATGCACGTCAGTTAAGTGCCATACGAGATGCACGCTTGGACGATCATGTCTCTTTTGAGACATGACTGACTGGGCAGAACATTATCCCGCAATAGGTTGCCTTTGCTTTCTGTGGTAGGCTGGTTGCCAGTTAAGGCTATAGAACCCAATCTGTCCTGCTATTTAACCCATAACTGGAGGGAAGAGACGGATTAATACCTTTCCCAAGGGTATTTGCGCGTAAGTGAATGCAAAAAATTCAACTTGAATTCGAACTCGACACCCCGATTTCTCATTCCGAATCGATATACACTGCACAACAACGCACATCCAAATGCACGTGCTTGATTGAATTCCAACGATAGTGTCACTAGTGAATTTTCTAGCAACCTCTACCTAATATAATTGGATGAAATCCCACTTATAAAGATCTCTCAGATTTCTTCTTCTCTGTATTGTTCAACAGTGACTGTTTTTTTTTTTTTTTTTTGTTGTTGTTATTTGTTTTGTTTTTTTTATAGTTGCATTCGCTAAGATTTCGGAGTTCCTGAAGGACATTCTCTAGAACTTCTCTTTCTTCTGGCGTCTAATTAGAAACTGTTGCCTAGCACAGATCTCATTAGGTGTCTTGATAAATTATTGGTCCAATATTTGGACGGCTTCGTCGTAATTTGTACAATCCTCGATGTACTTATAGATCCAGGATGAAACACAATTTGTTAGAGATCGGAGCTTGTCTGTCGATTTTTCTCCACATTCCAGAATAAAATTTTCAAACCTTCTTTGCCGGTGTTTCCAGTCATTAGAAGCATTAGTGATATTATGATCTAGGTCAAGTCGAAATGGCGTCAGTATTTTAGACATATTTAATTTTTGTTGAGTAAAATGTTATTGAATTTTGAATGCCATTCAAAATAGTAGGAAAACGAAACGGAAATAAACTTGAGAAAGGTTCAATTCAGCAAAACACCGGAAAAGTACGACGCTATCGACGTCTGTCCGCATAATGTCACTCTCTCCAGAATATAGCTCATTCAAACCTTTGTTACTCTTTCGATCCATTTTATGTTTTGAGCACACAACATGTTTTTCAGTCTTTCTCTCATTGTCTCTTGATGTCCAGCTAACACACACACACACACACACAAACGCACACACACACACACACAAACGCGCGCGCACACACACACACACACACACAAACGCACACACACACAGACATACACACGGGCACACACACACACACAAACGAACACACACAGGCATACACACACATAGGTACACACACAGAGAGGCACACACAAACGCACACACACACAGACATATACACACACAGGCACACACACACAAACGCACACACACACAGACATACACACGGGCACACACACACACACACACACACAAACGAACACACACAGGCATACACACACATAGGTACACACACAGAGAGGCACACACAAACGCACACACACACAGACATATACACACACAGGCACACACACACACAAACGCACACACACACAGACATACACACGGGCACACACACACACACACAAACGAACACACACAGGCATACACACACACACACAAACACACACACAGACTGCAACGGGTAAATTGTCACCATTTTATATTTTTAAATTCGCGCATGTTCATTGTTTTTAATTCTGTCGACTGCGCAGTATAGTAGGGTCAGTTGTGGACCTGCTGTCAGAAAAAGAACACAATGAGGCAATTTACTCCGTCAGAAATTTGAAAACGACAGTCTGTACTTCTTGGAATTTGCTCCAATACGTGTTTGCGTATCAATCTGAAGACAGTGCAGATGATTCGGAAAGAGTTGGATGATATTGTGACACTTGACCCTTAGACGATCACGGACGCCGAATAACGATGATAACCTGATGACCGGAACCTGAGTGGGTTTATGCTATCGAAACGGCACCAATTATGACGACGCTCTTGGGTCGCCAATCGTGACGATGGCCTCGTCACAGTAGCTGGTCTTCAAAACGTCTATTACAACGGTAAACATCATATTTGGAGTGATTACTATTGATGGCGACGTTATGCCTCTATTCATCTTGCCACGGTGACTCGGAATCAACACGGAGGATTACATTAAGTGCCCTGAAGAGGTAGTCTTAGATCCAGAGAGTAACAGTTGAAAAACCTTGTGTCTGGCAACAGAACTCTGCAACAAACCAAACAAGCAGGGGAATTCAATAATATTTTTCAAACAATTTTAGTGACCATATCGTCTCTTACATCTGGTCAACTATCTCCCTGGACTGTAACCCCTTTCATTATTATCTGCGACTTGCAGTTGAGCGAGAGATCAACAAAGCTCATTACAACACCAATGATGAACTGAAGGCAAGGATTATGGCAGCATTCACTAACTTCAGCAATGCGACCACCCAGAAAATTGCAGCAAATTCCAGAATCGTCTGGAAGCTGTGGTTGTAGCGATTTTATTGAATAAATTTACTCTTTAGTATTTCAAGATATTTCTGTGTAATTTTAGTAAATATGCCTGTTAAAAAGAGATGTCAGTGTTATTTTCATTTTTGCGTAAGTTAGATGACAATTTTTCCATCGCACCCTCTCTATATACACACAGTTCAAACGTTTGAATCAATCTCCATGATTAGCATGGAATAAACAACGGAAGAATGAAACTGTTCCATCTAAAACTGAAAAAGAGCTCTAAGAGTCATTGAAAAAAGAATAGAATCAATTATCAAACTTATACTTTGAGAAATTTTTACAACGGATGTAAAAACTTGTATCCTAGTAATCAAGACTAAAGAAGGATATTTTGATGAGACAAAAATGTAATAATATAATGCGCTTTTCTTTTTTGTAATTATACAATTTCTTATAAAAAATCACGTTTCTTTTTTTAACCATAATTTTCTCTTATTTGAAGTATAAACTACTTATTTAGGGTTGATTTAAAATGTTAGAGGGATTCACCTCAAACTTTTGAACTGTAGTGCATGTATATATAGTGTATCGAGGAAGCAAATAATTTTCAAAACATATACAGCTAAATATAAGAAACAATGAATGTCTATTAGGTTTAATCATGAGCCGTTCTAAACATCATATTTTAGCTTTAATTTCAGGTGAAGATAAAGACAAAAATTCTCCAACATTTGGATATTTTTTCATTATGTTGGTTCTAAGCTTTCGGCTCACATGAGACATCTTCAGTCTTCAAAGTCCTTGTAATGTCTCTGAAGATGGCTTATGGTAGCCGGAAGCTTAGAAGCAACATAATAAAAGAATATCCAAATGTTGGTGAATGTTTGTCTTTATTTTCACCTGAAATTAAAACCAAAATACGATGTTTAGAATGGCTCATGATTAAACATAATAGACATTCAATGTTTGTTATATTTAACTGTACATGTTTAGAAAAAAAATATAGCTGTTTTAAATTAATGTTTTGAACGTCTTAATTATTTTCTTCGTCCTTATTCATTTACGTATTATTATTATTATTATTATTATTATTATTATTATTATTATTATTATTATGTCATTTTTCATCATATTTCGATTTCTGCTTTGGTCTCATTACCAACCAAGTCTGCGGGGAGACCTAAGGCAGGTAGTGGCGTGTTGTTATGGCTCCATTTCATGTTTTTCTATCTTCCCTATCATCCCCAGCATTACATAGATAAAGTTTTCCTTAGTGTGTGGGCTGTACTTAATAAGACAATTTTTTGTATATCTCTTAAGCTGGGGTTTCCAGGGATTCTTTCAATGTGTTGTTTTGTTCCATTTTTATTATTATTATTATTATTATTATTATTATTATTATTATTATTATTATTATTATTATGTCATTTTTCATCATATTTCGATTTCCGCTTTGGTCTCATTACCAACCAAGTCTGCGAGGAGACCAAAGGCAGGTCGTGGCGTGTTGTTATGGCCCCATTTCATGTTTTTTCTATCTTTCCTATCATCCCTAGCGTTACATAGATAAAGTTTTCCTTAGTGTGTGGGCTGTAATTAATAAGACAATTTTTGTATATCTGTGGTTTCCAGGGATTCTTTCAATGAGTTGTTTTGTTCCATTTTTTATCATTCCAAGTGCACCTACTATCACTGGCACAACTCTTGTTTTCAATTTCCACATTATTTTCTATTTCAATTTCCAGGTCTTTATATTTTGACAGTTTTTCAAATTACTTGGTTGCTATGTTACAATCCGCTGGACAAGCCATATCAATTAATAGACAAGTTTTCTCTTTCTGGTTTTTAACAATAATGTCTGGCCTGTTTGCTTCATTTTTTCTGTCTGTGTAGATGGTGTAATCCCATAGAATGATTACATCTTCTATTTCTGTAACCGGTGATGGGTGATGTTTATACCAGTGTTTGTTTACAGATTTTCCATAGTGTTTGCACATTGTCGAATGTAAATATTGCCCAACTCTATTGTGGCGATTTTTATATTCATTTGGAGCAAGTACAAAACAGCCTGAGATTAGGTGGTCTATTGTTTCTTGGTGTTTATCACAAAACCTGCATTTTGGATCCATATTATTATGTATAATATTTGTCTGAAAGTTTCTCGTGAAAAGACTTTGGTCTTGTGCTGCAAGAATAAAGCTTTCAGTTTCAGACTTTAATCCAGATGCACGTAGCCATCGATGAGTATTAACTTTATCAACATTGGATTTATTGGCACGTTCTGGATATTGGCCATGCAGAGGTTTGTCTTGCCAGCGCTGTTTCATCTGTTCAAGAGCTTTATCTTTGGCTTTCATTTTCATATTCTTTGCCGCAATAGTTGGTTCTTGGCTTCTGTTTTGCTTTTCTACAGAATCTACTAACTGTAAATCTTGTTTGTATTTACTGCCTTCTTTTATGATTGAATATTTTTTCTTTCTTTCTTCATGTTGCCTTACTAATTGTATCATGCAATCCTTTGTTGTTTCTATGTATGTTAGTAAGCCAATAGTTGTTGTCTTGTATGACAATTCCAGCTGAATAAGACCTCTTCCACCTTCTTTACGGGGTATGTATAGACGGTCTACATCAGCCTTTGGATGATGCATCCTATGCTTAGAAATTAGCTTTCTTGTTTTAGCATCCATTCGCCTGATGTCGTTTAGAGTCCAGTTTAAGATGTTGAAGCTATATTGGACAACTGGGATTGCAAGGCTATTAATGGCCATAACTCTATTCTGTGAATTTAATTCAGTTTTTAATATCATTCGTAGCCTTCTATAGTACTCTTTACGCACTATTTCTTTCATTTTTTTATGGTGAATGTTTTCGCTCTCATTTACACCTAGGTATTTATAAGCTTCTTCTGGTTTCAATTCTTTTATTGTTACAGCAGGGTCTAGGCTAATTGAGGATGTTTCTTGTATTGATCCACGTAAAACTGTAGCTTTAGCACATTTATTCAAATTAAATTTCATTCCAATGTCTTCGCTGAAGGATTTTACAGTTTGCAGAAGACCTTCCAGCTCATTATCATTCTTAGCATATAACTTTAAGTCATCCATGTAAAATAGATGGCTTATTTTCTTTTGGCCTATTTTATAACCACATTCTGTCTTATTAAGTTGACTGGTTAGTGCTATTAATGATATGCAGAATAGTAAGGGATTATTATTATTATTATTATTATTATTATTATTATTATTATTATTTCCTATGTTTCCTGTTGTATAAACATTTCCTTCCGGGTACCAAACAGAAACCTAAGATCAGAAATGAGATCATGAGATTTTACACTGATGAATTTTTAAACAAAAGATAATATGACCACACACATTTGTAAGGTGTGAGCAGTACTTTTGAGTACAACTTATTGTATTTCTTTAAGGCATGACCTACCAAGAATCCATTCATTGAGTCTATGGGAACCTTTTTCCAATCAATCCGAGGTCTCCAACCACAATTGTAATTATTAATGTATTTATGTCTTACATATTTTTATATTTCCAATTCAAGATCCTTGTATTTTGATTTTCAGTGATATTGTAGGAACTATCATAATAATATTATTATCGTTATTATTTCCTTTGAATCCCAACCAGAGACCTAATATCAGAAATGGCTTCATGACATTTTTCACTGATCATTTTTGTAAAAAATACCACACAAATTTTAAAGAGATATAACTCTTGAAATGAGTTATCTGAACTTGTGAGTACATTTTATGTATTTATTTAAGGCATGAACTACCAGGAATCCCTTCAATGAGACTATAGGAACCTTTTCCAATCTATCCGAGGGCTCCAATTACAACTGTAATTAATGATGAATTTATTATTATTATTATTATTAGTAGTAGTAGTAGTAGTAGTAGTAGTAGTAGTATCATCATCATCAGTATCCTTATTGTTATCCACGCTTGCACCTATAATTTTTTAAACCGTGTTTTTTCTCACAGAAAAGTTGTTGTTGTGAAGTTTGTGATTAATGCGTTCGATGATTTGGTGACTCAATAAATTGTAAAATGGAAGAAAAGTTGCTACTATAACGAACAAGATCAGGGAACCAGTTCGAATAAATCAATAATAATAATAAATATTAATAGTAGTAGTTGTAGTAGTAAGAGTAAAAGTACTACTACTACTAGTAGTAGCAGTAGTAGTAATATTATTAATAAGAGTGGTAATGATAATAATAATTCCTAATCGAAATTTTACACAAAATGTAACTATGAATATTTTATATTAATATTAATATGATGTAGTAATAGATATATGTTTATCTAAATGTGACAAATACATACATACATACATACATACATACATACATACATACATACATACACTTAGACATAAAGAGGGGTAGAATCAAATATTGAATATATAAGTTAGAAATTCGACTCCAGCTGACACCAAATCGGTCGAGTTTCGAACGCGGCCAGAAGCAAGTGGATGTCTAGCCACACTGATGAGCTATGATACAGACTTGTATGTGGTTATCGAATATATATATATAGATATAGATATATATGCACACAGAAAACTTTTATCGTTTTGTTTTGTCCTTTTATTTATTTATAGAAATATACAGAGATAGATAGATAGATAGATAGATAGATAGATAGATAGATAGATAGATAGATAGATAGATAGATAGAAACAGACTGACATAGATAGGCAGGCGTATAGATAGATAGAAACTATCTGATAGATAGATAGATAGATAGATAGATAGATAGATAGATAGATAGATAGATAGATAGATAGATAGATAGATGTTATACAATCTGACCTATTATGCAAACTGCACAGTCTTTAACCCACTAAATTAAAACTTGCAGTTTAGGCAAATTCCAAATTTTCTCTGTGAGAATAATTATTGACAGTTAACATCTGTTTACGTTGGCTTTCACGTTTTATTTAATTTATTTATTTATTTATTATTGTTGTTACTTTATTCATTCAAAATCTGCTACCACCATTATTTTATTGTTATTTTATTTGATCGTCACAATTATGTCGGTCTTTTGAACTTTTCTCCCACACAGTCTGGTGGGGGGGTCATTTTCTCAGTGTACTCTTTCTTAGACGTGGGAAAATGTGGGTCGTATCAATTCAAGCAGATGCTCACTTAAGTAAACTTGAGAATGGCAAAAAATAAAGATGAACACAATGGATATGTTACCCTCATGATTAATTTTAATTAATTAATTAATTAATTTAATTCATTTTAATTTTTGCTTGCTTTTATTTCATTCTTAACTACGTATTTTGCAATATTTTATTTTAGTTTTACTTATTATGTTTCACTTATATTTTTAAATATATTTTATTATGTATTATTTTTCAAAAATATATACATTATATTTCTTATAATATGTAATATATACATTATAATAATAATGTAATACATACATTATATTTCTTATAATATGTAATATATACATTATAATAATAATGTAATATATACATTATATTTCTTATAATATGTAATATATACATTATAATAATAATGTAATATATACATTATATTTCTTATAATATGTAATATATACATTATAATAATAATGTAATATATACATTATATTTCTTATCCTTTACTTCTCTTTCAATCTGTCTCTTTGTTTTATTTTTTTTTATAATTCAATTTTGATTTAATTTCTTTTATACATTTTATTTATGCCTATATACTGTAATTTATGCAGAATGTTTTGTTCATTTATTTTTCGTTTCAATATTTTTCATTATTATATACATATATATATTCTATATATGTATGTATATATTTACGTCTGTGCGTGTTCTTCCGTGTATACTACGATAAAAAAATAAACACCTGCAAATTATGTTATTTTACCCACTCTTTCAAAATAATCAATTCTTTTTTCATATTATTTATTCTAGTCATTTTACGACTATTTTTTCTTCTGCGTTTTTTGTAAATTTCCAAACTGTCAGACTAATCATTTATTTCGCTTTTATTTTTGATTTTTTCTCCAATTTTCTTCTTCTTCTTCTTCTTATTATTATTATTATTATTATTATTATTATTATTAGTCGTCTTCTTCTTCCTCTCATTCTTCTTTCTCGTCGTAGTCATCGTCTTTTTTCTCATTCTTTTTTTTGTCTTATTCTTCTCATTCTTTTTCTTTTTCTTCTTTCTTTTTCTTCGTCGCTGTCGTAGTCTTCGTTGTTGCCTTTTTCTCTCATTTCTTGAAAACAAGAGACTTTTACATATTCAAAAATTAAGAAAATAGGTACAAGATTATACCATTGTTTTTATGAAAGTCATAAATTCCATATCATCAAGAGGTTGTAACGAATTTAAGTTCACGATTCAAAAGATAATACCAAAACTATCTTTATCTTGCATTTCAATACCTGATTTATAACACGAAGTACTTTATTTTCCGTTTATAAGTTACACCATTTTTACTCCAAAATCTAATATCAGAATCTACTTGCATCCTATCACCCGAAGGTACAAATAATGAATGCAGCAGGAAAGATTTTAATGACCCGTACTGAACGAAAGAAAAGACAGGCGCTTGTTCCCGACTTTGGGGTCGAGTAGATAAAAAGTGATGTAATGATTAACTCATTTAAGAAATATAGTATTAGTAACAAAATCGATGGAATAAACGATAAGATTCTCTTGATCATTAATATTGAATCCAATCATGAAACGTGTGATTCTTTTAGTGAAAGCAATGAGGATGACATTCACTTTGGACCCTCATATTAACTAGATCCAATACAGAAATGTCGGATTCTCTTCACACATTCAAAAAATTACAGAGCAAAGCAAAAATACAGAGTGTAAGTAAGATGTAAAAGTAAAAGTTCACTTACTTTTGCACATCTTAATTTTTAATGTTTAATCAATAGTTTTAATATTTTAATTAACATTTTTAATGAATAATAATTTTAATTAATAGTTTTGATAGTTTAATTAACTGTTTTAATGCATAATAGTTTTAATTAATAGTTTTAATAGTTTAATTAACTGTTTTAATGCATGACTAATAGTTTTAATAGTTTAATTAAAAGTTTTAGTGCATAATTAATAGTTTTAATGCTTTTACATTTATTTTTTAATGTTTGGTTCGTTTGATTTTTTGAAAATGGTTGCAATTCGTTTAATAAAGTTTTTTTTTCTTTTTAATGAACATATAGTTTAATTAAGATTTGTTAATTATCTGGAAAGAAAGGATTACTGAGTTAATTCGCCGCTGGCGTTTAAGACCAAAAGAAGCATGACTCAGTCGCCCACAAGCAGAGCCAATCCCATAGAGGGTCCTTCGTCGCAACCCTCTCAATTAATACACGATGCAACGATGCCGAGAAAGGTCAGTGGACCGAGAAATGACCCACAAGGCCTTTCGACACTCGAGCAAGAAATTGATTTCGGAGTCTAGGTCGGTGCTCAAACCTCGAAATGGAAGGAGTGGTAGTAAGGCTAAGGAAGTCTTCCCTAACACTCCCCTCTAAAATCAAATTCTCTGTCAACACGTGGCATAAGAAAGCTAACTAGAGGAGCGATGCTGCAGGCTGATCCACGTGAAGAAGTCGGAGTTAAATTCGGTGGCTTTCAGGACAGCAGCCAGGTACCGATGGTCGAATTTATAAATGATCTAAATTGATCAGCCTGGCCTGCCTGTCTTCTTTTACACCCTCTATGATCTTGCGGATAATATGCAGGTTATTCTGAATCGTTCATCCCTTCACTGCACAAGTCTGCTCAGGTAACTGACTGTAAATGCTCCGTCAGGATCTTGGTTAAAATCTTTTATTCTGTGTTAATCAGAGTTTTGGGTCTGATACAGTGGATATCGACTCGGAACGACAACTCGGGAGAGCCGAGTTCGAATTCTAGTTGAATTCTTTGCATTCACTTACGCACAAATACCCTTGGGAAAGGTATTAATCCGTCTCTTCCCTCCAGTTATGGATTAAATAATAGGACAGATTGGGTTCTATAGGCTTGGTTAGCAACCAGTCTACCGCAGAAAGCAATGGCAACCTACTGCGGATAACCTTCTACCCAGTCAGTCATGTCGCTTTCGAGACATGATCACCCTAAGCGTGTATCACGTATGGCACCTAACTAACTGAATTATCTAAGTCCCTCCCAGCACCCTTGACCTTTTTTCAACAGCGTGGCCGCACTCCTGGAAATCCGATTGTGAACGGACCCCTGCTGAAACAAGTTGTTAAACACCACGGTCGAAATCGGTACAAAGATGTGCGACAGCATCAAGTACAATTTATAGGGTAGACTATCTAGTTCTGGAGACTTGCCATTGCCGACTCTCTTCAATGCCATGCGAACTTCGCCTTCCATGATCTCACCATCGCAGCTAGCTGCTTCATTCGGCGCAAACCGAGGAAATTCAGCCAAATAACTGCGAAACTCGTTTTCACATAGACTAGGCACCTTTGTAAAGCGACTATCGAAATGCCGCCGAAACGCCTCGTACATATCGTCGACCGACCTCAGAGTACGCCTATCCGGGGTTTTGGCCTCTCGAATATATCGATGGCCTCCTCGACGGATCTCCTAATTGCGCAATTCTGCGCCCATGCTCACAGCTTCGTTAGACATCTTGTGTAACCTGCTTAATTACCTGATCCGGTAACACTTGCTAGTCAAACGGTCCAAAGTCTGCCTAACTGATCCTATCTCTACAGGATCCCTCCCTGCCACCGCCCGGTATAGACTATTTTTATCTAGTTAGCCTTAGCTAGGGCAAGTCGACGGCTATAGTCAGCGGTGAGAGTTAATGCTATTAAGAATCTCTCACCACATATTCCCAATAACCGCCCCAACTAATTCCCGCTGCACTGGTTTAGTTAGCTATTGCCAGAAGTACTGCTTGTTCAGTTGAACGTTGAACTTCCAGTGTCCAGCCAATCTAGGCTTATTAACTAAAGCCATCCGGGCACAAACGAGTTTGTGGTAGGAATAGCTTAACCAGTGGAACGTAGGGCAATCTCGCAAATATAGATTGATCCTTCTCACTAACATCACTAACCTGGGTAGACGGCTAATTAAGTGCCAAGTCCACATCTTCCTCTGGGTGATCGACTCGGTATCTATCGACGAGACCGAACTCGTCGATCAGATCAACCAGGCTACGACCAGCCGACTTCCCGCTAGCTCCCAGCCCACTATCTAGCTCCACTAAGACTAGGCGCAAAGAATACACCAGGAACGGCCCAAACTGGGAGGAATTTCCTCACAGTCCATCCCAAGTTCTTTTTCAGTTATTTGTGCTAGTTGTTGCTGCTGCTGCTTCTGCTTCTTCTGCTGCATAACCTGCTGTTAAGTTTTTATGGCGGGAGATGGCGTTCTGTTTGTCAGAGTGTCCTGCTGAGGAGGAGGGGAAGCCGCCTTCTTTATCCTCCTCACAACCTGGGTCTAATCACCTGGACTTACTTCTTGGCCGGACTTTCACTTTCAATATCTGTTTTTTCCACCGCCGGTATTACTGGTGTTCCTGTTCCGCGACTGGATTTCTGGTGAGGCACATTTTCGACTGGATTTATTGCCGGGCACATCAAAAATGTGCCCCGCTGCTCCACACGTACAACAATGTGGTCTTCGGCTCTCTACTACGATAAACAGTTTTTTTACCCCGACAAACCAAAATGCCGGGTACTTTTTAAAAATTGGGATGGTCCACGGTTACATTAAGCCAAACATCCCCCGTAGGGACATCCACTTTACTCGTCACGCGAGACACCTCCTCCACGGAACCAAACTGTGAGAAGAACCCTCCACATGGTCACATGAAATATTTATAGGTACTCCATGCACGGGTTTTCATGTACTTCGTTGTCAACTTGACTCTCTTTGCTGTTATAGTACTCCCAGCCAACACCTTCACCTCCTCCTGCGATCCTAGCAGCACGTCCCACATTGCCCTGGACCGCTTTGCCAATATTTTAGGCAGAATGTTTAGGCTCTTGTGAGCGTCCTCCATCCTGTCCCTGCTGACACTAATAAACGCCCGGGTTTTGACATCTGATGTCAACAGGGAGATAGTTTTCGCCGCGACCAAATTCACTACATCCGGAACGGCCACAAGTTCATTACCATTTATATAATACTTGTATTGTTCACGAATTTCTTCATAATATAAGAAATCCTTTTTTTGTCGGAGTTTTATTCGGTGCTGGTGTAACCGTCGGTGAAATAGTTGAAACAGATGACTGGAGAGACTGAGCTATAATAGTTTTCGTCTCCCTTCAGTATACAAAGAAATTAAACTAAAAGTTCCACAAACAATTTAAAGAACAACAATGACAACAAATATGTACAATATAAACACATACGATGCTCAAAATAACGTACTTACAAAATCTTTCGAAAAATATCGTGACTACTGTCGATGATACTCCGAATATCCCATACTGTCATTAGTCTCTATTTTTATGACCACCATGGTCCACAGACCATTCAATCTTTGAGAGCGCTAAAGGGGTGTTAGCTGCTCTACAACAGCATGTGCGTATTTGTGTATGTGTGTTAATAGCTAGTGACTCAGAGGAATCAGAGTACCGAATTCGAGTTTCAGTCGAATGCATTACATTCTCTTTTATAGGTTAAAAACAGAACAAACTAGGTACTACAGCCTTGGGAAAGAACTTGCCTTGTAAAAGGACAAGCTGAATTCAAAACCAGCCTGGAGTGGGTTGAGATCTGCCAGGGAATACCACTGCTACTACGGCTAAAGTACACGTGGTTTCTTCTGCATATGTTATATTGTTAAGTTAATATATCCAGGTAGGATCCCCAGTTCTCTTAGGATAGCGTCAATGTTGAGGTTTTTTAAATTTGGGAGATTGGAGTAGATAGACTAAACTATCCCCGGTTCACACTCCACCCACATCTATTGAACAGGTGAAGAGGCTCATTCCTTGTTTCCTGTTTAGGATGCGGTTTCCAGATTTCTCTTTTCCAATCTTCTCAATTTTTTTTTTCAATTGGAGTAGATAGAAAAAAGTATCGCCCGGTTCACACTCCACCCACATCTATTGAACAGGTGAAGGGGCTCATCCCTTGTTTCCTGTTTAGGATGCGGTTTCCGGTTTTCTCTTTTCTAATATTCTCACTTTCTTTTTCTCAATTGGAGTAGATAGAAAAAAGTATTGCCCGGCTCACACACCACCCACATCTATTGAACAGGTGAAGAGGCTGATCCCTTGTTTCCTATTTAGGATGTGGTTTCCGGTTTTCTCTTTTCCAATCTTCTCACTTTTTTTTTTCAATTGGAGTGGATAGACTAAGTATCGCCCGGTTCACACTCTACCCACGTCTATTGAACAGGTGAAGGGGCTCATTTCTTGTTTCCTGTTTAGGATGTAGTTTCCGGTTTTCTCGTTTCCAATCTTCTCACTCTTTTCTTCTTTTCTTTTTTTTTTTTCAATTGGAGTAGATAGACTAAACTATCGCCCAGTTCACACTCCACCCACGTCTATTGAACAGGTGAAGAGGCTCATCCCTTGTTCCGTGTTTAGGATGTAGTTTCCGGTTTTCTCTTTTCCAATCTTCTTACTCTTTTCTTCTTTTCTTTTTTTTTTTTTTAATTGGAGTAGATAGACTAAACTATCGCCCGGTTCACACTCCACCCACGTCTATTGAACAGGTGAAGAGGCTCATCCCTTGTTCCGTGTTTAGGATGTAGTTTCCGGTTTTCTCTTTTCCAATCTTCTTACTCTTTTCTTCTTTTCTTTTTTTTTTTTTTAATTGGAGTAGATAGACTAAACTATCGCCCGGTTCACACTCCACCCATGTCTATTGAACAGGTGTAGAGGCTCATCCCTTGTTCCCTGTTTAGGATGTGGTTTCCGGTTTTCTCTTTTTCCAATCTTCTCACTCCTATGTAGCCCCCTGCACATCAGTGGCGTTACCGCCTTGCTCGGGGTGATATGATTAAAAAAAAAAAAAGAAGACATGTTCATGCCTTACGCCCCTTTCTATTTTTGTGTAGCTATCGAATTAACCTTCTTTTCCACAGCAGGCGGTTTTCTGCTAGCATAAGTTCTTCGTTATTCTAACATCCTTTCTAAAAAGATCGAGTTTTCCTAGCAGTTCAAATAAAACCTTGTCCTGTCTCCTGTCAAATGCTTTTGTGTGATCTATATAACCTAAGTATACATCCTTCCGTGTGTTCAAACAAACTTTCTTGAGGCAACAACTGGAGAATCTAGTCTTTATTTCTTATCCGTTCTGCCTACTCACTGTCATCGATGGATACCCTAAGTAAAATTGAGATAAAAATCAAAACAACAATTTAGATGTAAGTAAATACTAGTTGATGTGGTCGAACCGATGTAAAATAAGGATTTTTAATGCTAATTTTTAATGCTAATAGCCAAACTAAGATAGAGTATTTTATTTTTAGAATATTGGCGCATCGCGACCTTTTCAAATATTTCTATTTGTCAAAATCGTTTCATTCACTTACGCGCAAATACCCTTGTAAAAGGTATTAATCCTTCTCTTCTCCACCCAGCTATAGGTTAAATATTAGGACAGATCGGGTTCTATAGCCTTGGTTGGCAACCGGTCTACCACAGAAATTAATGGCAACCTACTGCGAGAAAATTTTTTCATGTCTCTTTCGAAACACATCGTCCAAGAGTGAATCGCGTATGGCTATTGACTGACTGATAAAAAAAAAATACAAACCCAACCCCTCCAGGCTTTACCACTTCCACGATAGAGAGCTGAGATTATTGTCTGAAGTGTCCCCAAAACTGGTAAGTGCTGAGAGGATAGGGTAATTTTTACACCGTACAGTCGATAAATAAAAAAAATTAAAAAAAACAAAAATAAAAAAAACATACGAACTTACATTAAATCCGGTTTCAGTTGTAGGCGCGCTGTTAAAAACCTATAAAAATATAAGCTTAATGAATGCCCTCAAAACAATATATTTTCATGTGCGTTGTTGTGCAGTGGATATCGGCTTGAAATGAGAAATCGGAGAGCCTAGTTCGATTTCCAGTAGAATTCCTTGTATTCACTTACGCACAAATACCCTTGGGAAAGGTATTAATCCGTGTCTTTTCTCCAGTTATGGGTTAAATAACAGGACAGATTGTGTTATATAGCTTTGGTCGGCTAAAAGTAATGGCAACCTACTGCGAGATAATCTTGTACCCAGTCATGTCTCTTTTTATGATCGCCCGAGCGTGTATCACGTATGGCAACTAACTGATTGACGTATTATGTGGGATATCTTCTCGGAATATGAAATCGGAGAATCCATTGCATTTACTTTAGCGAAAATACCCTCGGTAAAGGTATTAATCCATCTGTTATGTCTAGTATATCGCAGTTTCAGTATTGTATACTTGCTACACCGTTACACGTGACGTAATAAAGTTTTCTTCTTCTATATGCCATGCCCTTTCAAGATGTAGGCGATTATGGCCTTCCACGTCTCCCTATCCCTGGTGGCTCTTGGCACGCTTTCTCCTGTTGCATAACGCAAACCCCGTTCTGCCATCCATCTGCTCAAACCAGTCAAGTACTTTACACGCTGTTTTTCCCCGTCTCTCCTTGCTTCTATCTGGCCTGTTAGTATCAGGTTCTCTAAGCCCTCCTTCTTCAAAGCATGTCCCAGGAACTTTAGCTATCTCTTCCTAATGCTCAATATTAATTTCCTTTTTGTTTCCATCCTTTCCAAAACTTCATCATTGCTCACATGCTCGATCCATGATATCCACAGCATTCTTCTGTAGAACCACATTTCAGGTACTTCAAGTTTTTTCCTTCATCTTCGATGATATCGACCAGCATTCACTGTGATATTGAAGAACTGACATCACATAGCAATCCAGTACTCTCTTCTTTGTCTCTAGCGAAATTGTCCTGTTTCTTAATACTCTTCTCCGCTTCTGGAATGCATCCTTGTGCTTTTGGATCTCAGGAATATAAATGTATAGAAATTGCTGTGACCACAAAGTGAGGGGTCAGTTTATATATTGATTGTAATATAGAATTGATCCCCCACTTCATATTCAGTATGCTTCTGTAGAACCACATTTCGGTTGCTTCAAGTGTTTCTTCATCTTTGATGATATTGTCCAGCATTCACTGCCATATTGAAGAACAAACATCACATAGCAATCCAGTACTCTTTTCTTTGTTTCTAGCTAAATTTTCGTGTCTCTTAATACTCTATTCAGCTTCTGGAATGCGTCCTTCACCATGCCAATTCGCCTTCGACCGACAGTTATTAGCTTATCATTTAAATACAACTCAGCTAATTTGCATAGGATACCACATCATCTCTCACCCCCAGTTATAGATTTAATAGCAACCGGTCTACAGCAGAAAGAAATGGCAACCAATTGTAGGAACATTTTCTGCAGGAAAGAGACATGGTCCCCTAAGCCTGTATCACGTATGTCACTTAACTGACTGAATGTCATCCTCGCATTGTAACGCTTTTAGAATAAAAAAAAAGAATTATATTCAATTAATTCTGACAAAAGTTTAATCCAGATTTTTCTCCCTATACATTTTGAATCAAAACACTCAAAATTACACATGCAATTATGGGAAATATACAACCGCTTCATCAATCAAACAGGCTTTCATTTTATTTTTTATTTTTATTTTACTTCTTTTTTCTTTTTCTTTTTTGTTGGATAAATTGTGAGCAACGAATCAAAATAATAGAGAGAGAAAAAGTAAATTATAATACTTCTATTTTTTAAATTCACACAGGCATACACAATCATTTCACATAGATTATCTATTTTTCCTTGTAAAACCCAACAAATTACAGTTTATAAGTTAAGCAAAAATTGTAATATCCGTCTTAAAGTTTCTGCTCTATAAATCTTATTTATCGTTAATATCTGGTAACATCTACCATTAATTACTTTACTCAATATTACAGTCACTACATTTACTGTTAATTTATATATTAATACTGGCGTATCTACATACGTAAAGTACATCTCATGCTCCAATAACAAAATTTTCAATAAATTTTTCTACATTTTAAAAGTTCAAAGATCTAAAGGAGCAATACAAGACTGTCTATCCACGTAGGTTTCTTTCGTCTCAATTTTACCTGTTTCGTCTTTCACTCGCTCTCCTCTTTCCTTCTTTTCTTACATTCTCCTTCATATCTTCTTTCACTTTCCTCTCTCTTTGCATATACAAGAACGGTATTATAATTATATATGTCATCGAGAGATAAAAATATGCCAATAATAAAACTTTTTCTAAATATATATAGCTATAAAAAAATAAAATTTCCATCAACATTAAATGGGAAATCATAAAAAGGTGCCTTCATGCAACATTAATAGCAGTAACTTCAGGCTATGCCAAAATATCAAATAATTAGTTAATAATCAGTAAATAACAAATAATGCGTACGAACCATGTATTAAATAATGCTTCTTCTTCTTCTTCTTCTTCTTATTATTATTATTATTATTATTATTATTAGTCGTTGTCTTTCCCCTCTCATTTTTCTTCCTATGTGTTGTGTCTCCTCAAGATGTAGGCAATCATGGCTCTCAACACCTTCCTATCTCTTGTACCTTTTAATAAATTTTGTCTGTTATTTCTTTTAAACCCTGTTCCTCCATCATTTACTAAGGTTCACTAATTATGCTTTGCGTTGTATTCCACTATTACTCTTGCCTTCAGTTTGTCTTGTAAGTATCAGATTTTCCAAGCACTCTCTCCTCATTATATGCTTTAGAAATTTCAACTGTCTCTTTCTTATGTTAAGTATAAGTTTATAAGTTTCATTTCGTTTCTATGTTCGGAATCCTTCTGCATAAACACATTTCTGTTGCTCCAAGTCTCCATCTGTGAGAAGACTATCCAGCACTTACTGCTATGCAGGGAGAGATAACACTAAAAAACTGTTAATATTACTATTACAATTAAAGATTAGTAGAACAGATACTACACTTTTATTCTCAATGTAAGGCCAGTTTAACTCGAGTAGCATTCGCTATTCTGTCAATGAGGACCTGGTGTTTCCTTGTAAGGAAACGGTGAATATTACAATTACCATTAAAGATTAAGAAAACAGATACGACACTTTGATCCTTACTCGGAAGCCAGAGGATGTGACTCAAATAGCATTGGTTATCCACTAAATGAAAGTCTGGTGTTTTCTTATAAAGAAACCGTTAATATTAATAGTACATTACGACTTGAAGGAAGATTTTCTTTCTTTTAATCTTAAGGGTAGCACTTTTGAGCTCTCTTTAACTAGATATCAGATCATTTAACTTATATTTGTTAAAGAGGTTTTGTTATTTTATTGATTCATTATCTGAACTGTCATTGGTCTCAGTACGATTGTCGGTATTAGATTCAACTCATATTTACATTCCTCAGAAGTAGCAAAAGCTGGTTCTGAACTTTCTTGTTTACTTACTAACTAGCAGTGTAGCCCGGCGTTGCTCGGGTGTAATGAAAGCTTTAAAACTAATCCATGGTCCTGGAGCTCAGACTCTTTGGACGTTGGCACGAAAGACTAAAAAGCAATACTTGTTTCCAATTAAAGCGAAATCGTAGACGGAAAGAAAAATGAACGGATGTAAATCAAATTTTGATTTCCTGGTATCGATATCAAATAAGGTTTTTTCGTCATAAACTGAATTTTGAAGGCTAAATAAGTCCTCTGAGTAAATGGTATCATGGCTGAGACTAAGAACTACAATTATATCTACTTAGAGCCAAATCCGAAGCAAAAACTAAAATAAAAGGACTGAAAAAATACAGACATACAGGCAGATAAACAGACACACACACAAACATCTTGCCTTTTATATATATATATATATATATATTATCGATTTTCTGCACTATTGTAAGAACTGCAACCTTGAAACTTCTGAATATCGTTTCTTATGTCTTTGTCTATGAGTGTATCAAATTTGATTAAAATCGGACCACTCCTTCTATAACCCGATTTTTTCGATTATCAATTTTCGATATTTATCGGGGGTACCTCGATACAAAACCTAGCAAAGAACACTCGCAGACGTTTATAGTACAACTGTGTAAATTTTCAAGAAAATCGATTCAGCCGTTTCGGAGTCTATAGGTAACGGACCCACACAAACACACAGACAAAGTTCCATTTATAAATAAGTTTAGATAGATAGATAGATAGATAGATAGATAGATAGATAGATAGATAGATAGATAGATAGATAGATAGATAGATATACTTAACTTATTGTACATTGAAAAGGGGAGATCATAACGGTGTAATGACGATTTCGTACACAATTATTATCTTGCTTTTATTGTCACGTCAAGTTAACTAAAATAACTCTTAATATGAGCTCTCCCTCACCATACTTTTTTTGGACCGTGTCTTTCCAACAAATAAAAGATCATTGGCCTCCATATTTGTTCCATGTAGCTCGATACATTTTTCTTGTTATTTGTCTTCGTCTCCATTCTCTCTAAAACAGCACCATAGGTATTCCAAACATTAAAGCCTCCTTCCCTTGAGTTTATTGTCGAAGAGGTTTTTAAAAGTATTATGGACCAAACGAGGCGCTCATGGTTTATCCTCAGGCTTGTTACCAAATCATGCCAAAAAGTTTTTCCACAAACTCATCTATCTTTTTCCACCTTGTTTTCACCGCTAATGTAACAAAATACATCAGGATGGCTCACATTTCCCTCGGGCATGATTTAAATTGCTACGTATGTATTTATTATAAGTATTTATCTGAAAATAAAAATTAAATGTGTCTAATTTCTGTGCATACTAAAATCATAAACTTTCTTCACAGCTACGAAATGCTTATTTATACAGTTTAACTTACATTAAGTTCAAAATTTGTATTTCTCGCCTTCAAATAGAATTACCAGTTTATTTAACCACAATATAAGTTGATGATTTATAAGCTATTTATTTTATTCTCCTATTTGAAAACTAAATGGGTTTTAATGCCTAATGTATAAAGTTTCCCACAATAAAGATCAGCTTAACAATTGACAGTGAGTTAGAATAAAGTGGTCTTCACTCTTGACGGATAAATTCATTACAAAACTGGTCATTTTTCATTTTATCATTTACTCTTAGTTATATTAGTAATCATAATTCCTGTCTTTTTTACATATGTTATCAAATTTAGGTTTTATACTGTTTGAATGATTGATTAATTTTCTACAGCTTAGCAATCCTTTGTAGGTTATTTAAAGCCAGATAATACTTTTGATTGTAAGAAATTAGGAGGGGATAATAATTTAGTGATAAAAGTGTTACTATTTAACCCATTCATGGGTATTTGTGCGTAAGTGAATAAAACGAACCCAACTGGAACTAAACCTCGAATCACTGATTGACAATTACGAGCCATTATCCATTACAGCTCATGGTATTTTTAAGCGGTTACATATCTTGATCAGACTCGATGTTGCATAACTTCGATGATCCTAGGGGAATCGGTGTTTCAACGTATACACTTTATAGAAATAGCGATCAAATTTTTACCTATATTTTCAATAAGTCTACCATTCGTTCATGCCTTGAATATTGCTGCCAAATGTAGTCTGGTGTTCTTGCTATATATTTAGAGATTCTTGATAAAACCTAAATAAGAATCCGAAACCTTATTGATTCTGATCTGACATCTAATGTCATGTGACTTCGCAGTATCTTTTCTATAAATATTTACTTGTAATCGTTCTGATGAACTTTCACTTATGATACATATACTGTAAGACTTTAAGTAATGTGCCAGCTTGACAACAAAGTTCCATCAATTTTCACTTGAATTAGTTATATGTAATCGTAAGTTCTACACTAACACTGTCTTCTCTAGCACTTCTCGCTTGTGGAAGTCTCTTCCAGCTTTTTGCTTCCAAGTCAAGTTTGATCTTTAAAAAATGAAATGCAATATCTATTGTCGTCTTCAAGTCTATTTTATTCTTTTAGCTCCTTAATGTTTTCCTTTTCTTATTCTTTCATACTCAGTAACCCATGTGTCTTAGTGGCTTTACTGCCTTGCTTAGAGGTAAAATTATTAAAATAAATAGAAAAATTGTCATATTTTAAACAAGGTAAAATTGATTGACGTAATTGAAAAAATAATGATCAAAATTATTTATAATCACCACATTTGCCCCACACTATAATATACAAAAGCTTTTACTAACCAGTGTAATATGCCAAACTTTATATAATTAATTAATAACTTGCAATACCTACCTGAATAACAACAGATACGCTGTTGGGAATGGAGTTCACAAGTGTAAAAATAGAGGATACAAGAGTATATTAGAGAGATATCTACAACACTCTGTTAACCCTCTAGGGCCATTCGTATCATATTTGATACAGTATGAAAACAAGCCTTGAAAGAAATATTTTCCTGAAAAATTTTTTAAGAGAAATATTTTATAAATTTCAAATGAAAGCAGTACTGACTGCTCAGTCAATGAATACCAAATGTTTCCTTATAGGGAAATGCCAAATGTTTCCTTATAGGGAAATACTGTATCAAATATGATACGAATGGCCCTAGAGGGTTAATAGGCTAGACTTATAGCCACTTACGGTCTCTACTGTATACGGACAATATGGTGTACACGACACACTTTTTCCAGTCGAATAGAGATGTTCCCTGGCCTATCTGGGATAGAGTAATTAGTGCTATTGTGTCAATAATACTACACTCGTTAGTTAACAAATATTAATCCCGTTGTACTTTGTACAGTTTGTTGAATGGTGAGTTTAATGGAATTTTTCATTTTTTTGTCAGTCACTAACGGTCTCGTTCTCGTATCATTTATACGTGCTTACTGTTTTCCCGTGACACGACACTGCAACAACTACAATAACTTTTACCAATTATGTTACATATGCGCAAATTGGCTTAGTTCATTTATACAAGTGGAGAAGGGTGAAAACACCAGTGAATTGATGTTTCTAATTGACACTTAAGTTTATATGTATATTAATCATTTCGCACTTAGTAAAACGATAATGCTAGTAAAATAACAAGTATTACTGAGAATGAAAAAGAATAAGAAGACTTTTTTTAAAAGAAAGGAGAATACAAGATTTCAGGGTGACAGAAAGCAGAGAATGATATTGTAGTTAATATTCTGAAGATCGTATGTAACAGGAAAGCAAGAAACCGGGAAAAGGTTTCACAAGAAATATGTGTACGAAAAAAGAAACAATTAAAATGAAAATTACAGTTATATCTAGGTAATTCAAAAGTAAAACGATGAGATCTAGTTACTAGTCTACTCAGTCAGTTAAGTGCCATACGTAATACACGCTTGGGCGATCATGTCTCGAAAGAGACATGACTGACTGGGCAGAAGATTAACCCACAGTAGGTTGCCATTGCTTTCTGCGAGAGACGGGTTGCCAACTAAGGCTACAGAACACAATCTGTCCTGATATTTAACTCATAGCTAGAGAGAGAAGTGATGTATTATATTATTAAGTAGTAATTAGTGGGCGATCGGTTTCCTCTTGTTATGAAGTAATAAACTGATCCCCCACTTTATGACCAGTAGAAGCCTTAATCATTATTCCAACTATTATATTCAGTCAGTCAGTTAAGTGCCATACGTGATACACGCTTTGAGCGATCATGTCTCGAAAGAGACATGACTGACTGGGCAGAAGATTATCCCGCAGTAGGTTACTATTATTTTCTGCGGTAGACTGGTTGCCAGTCAAGGCTATAGAACATAATCTGTCCTTTTATTTAACCCATAACTGGAGGGAAGAGACGGATTAGTATCTTTCCTAAGGGTATTTGCGCGTATGTGAATGCAATGAATTCAACTGGAATTCGAACTCGGCTCCCCGATTTTTCGTCCTAAGCCGATATCCACTGCTCCACAACGCACATCCTCAAATATAGTAGTACTCTTAAATGCATACAATGGCGGTACCATGTACAAGAACTCATCAGAGCAATTACCATAAACATATTTATAGTAAACACCCTTGGAATATTATATGAAATTATTGCTTAAGTTTTCTTTTCTTCACGATACGGTCAGTTTTAGACCAACTGAAGGGACAGGGTGTTAATGATAAGATTCCTCAGATTAGATCCTGTGCAGTGGTGTGCAGTAATATGAATCTATTTTCGGGGTGTATGATGAAATCTGTTTGGCCTTGAATAATATTGCATCATCACTGATTATATGAGATTTCTATCACGCCCAGACACCATTGTCTGGACTGTCTATTAGTCGTCCTACGGCCATTGTCTGTGATGAATGTTACTTCAAGGAAGCGTATAAGAATTGTAACGCTGCACGAACACACTGGTCTTACAGAGATAGCAAATATTGTTGACGTCAGCCTTTTAACTGTCATCAAGGTGAAGAAACAAACTGGACCAATCAGTCCAAAGCGTAAAGAAAAATGTGGTTGAAAGAGAAAAACAACACCAATAGACGACGTATACGTGATCAGGGAAAGTGTGAAAAATCTTAGGAAGACATTATTCGTTTTGTTTCAATTAATTTGCACAAGGGTGTAGAAAAACCCCTTGGTGGCATTAGGAAAACGATTGAAGTTGAGACGACAGACCGAAAATTTTATAGACACTATAGATTTTAAAAATATTTCTGGCACGACACAGTAAACCAAACAATTTTGTAAGCAGAAAACTTAACAGTTTATTCAATATAATCACACTACTTCATATCAATGGGAAAAATGACACCAAGAAGACACAAAGAGTTACTTCTCTTGAACACGTTAGTGAAAGGCAAAATGATTCTATATGTTGATTATAGTTGTTATTTACAAAGCTTAGCTTAGTTTGGTACAAGATAAAAAATATGAGGTAATATATGAGGTACCAGTGATGATCAAACTTTAATATTTAATATCATCATTTCATCATCGTCATCATCCGTCATATAACCTAGTTTGGTAGTAGAGTGGATTTGCCACTGACCATCTAACCAGTTCACACCATATATCTAGTCAATTCCAGATGGAATCGTTGTATTCACTTACGCACAAATACCCCCGGAAAAGGTATGAAACCGTTGCTTCTCCCTCCACCTATGGGTTAAATAGCAGGACAGATTGGGTTCTATAGCCACGGTTGGCAACCAGTCTACCGCAAAAAGTAATGGCAACCTACTGCAGGAAGAACTTCTGTCGTCAGTCATATCTCTTTAGAAACATGATCGCCTAAGCGTATATCACGTATGGCACTTAACTAACTGTTCTGGTTTGAAAGCCGGTTGGATATCTATTCATGCGTAGCGTGTCTTGAACAATTTGACCTATTGGATGCCATTCTGCAAAAGATCAAACCACAGTCGATGTCTTCTAACTTTAAGGTTTAACTGTTCATTCCATCGTGCGAATCCTCCATTTCTATGAAAATAGATAGGAATAGACTTACATAGATAGATAGATAGATAATGAACAGACTGAGATAGATAGATAGATAGATAGATAGATAGATAGATAGATAGATAGATAGATAGATAGATAGATAGAAACAGACAGACATAGATTTATTGATAGATAGATAAAATATTGTCTCCCTAAAAGAATGAAATATGTTAAAAAGAGATAGAAAAAAAAAGTGAAAAAAGATAAAAATGAACAATGTATTACTTTTGTAACACTAGAATTATCTGCTTTATAAGATTAAAGAGAGACATAGGTGACCTTAGCAAAGGACTCATTAGAAAGAATTAGCAGTTCGTGTGGGGGAAGGAAGTAAGAGAACAGGTAAGTTTATTTACTACTAGGTCATTCATTACCTGTGTCAGGCGTTACTTGTCTGGATGACTTGCGGATTTGAACTCGCCATTGATTGATACCGTCAAGAGATGAGAATTGGTGGATTTAAAGGATTAAGACAAGCAAAATGGCCACCCGGCATCGCACACATAAGGCAGTTGCAATATTTGTGGTGGATACATGACTGCCTGTTGGGGGGAGGGGATTACTTTTCACCAGAGAGTGCCTTTATAGCCTACACACACACACACACACAAAAAAAAAAAAGAATTATCATACGCAATACATTCATGGCAGTATTTATGTATACGTGTGCACAGAAAGTTGAGAGTTTAGATTATTATACTATGGCCTACTGCAAGGTCATATAGTTAGTCAGAAATATAGATAGATAGATAGATAGATAGATAGATAGATAGATAGATAGATAGATAGATAGATATGACCAGACTGAGATAGATAGATAGATAGATAGATAGATAGATAGATAGATAGATAGATAGATAGATAGATAACGAACAGACCGAAATAGATAGATAGATAGTTATAGAAAAATAACTGAACGAAATTATCTACGCATAGAGAATATCAATCCTAGCTGGAAGCAATCGGATGCCTAAACATACTGATGAGCTCTGACACAGCGAAACAAGAATGTCTGTAGATGACTATATATATATATATATATATAGTAGCGGCCATAATATAAGGACTGGAAACAACAAAGACAGAAATATGTATATTACTTAAAAAGTAATGCATGATTAGCAATGAAATTTTTACTGAATAGAGATTAGGGTGTAATGCATAAATATTATACAAAGTTACAAAAATTTACGTAATATGTTTTTTTTAAATAAAGATTAAATGGAGCAAAGGAAATAAGCTACTGGGCAAAAGTTAAGGAATGATTTAGTTAATATATGATTGTGAACAAAATATCAACAAAATTTAATATTTGGTAAACATCCCCTTACTTTCAATGACTTCTCTGCATCGTCGACCACACGATCTAATTAATATCTTGCAAAAATCAGCATTAATTCCCCCCCATTCATCTTTAAATATCTCCCATAGGTGGTCCTGGTTTTTCGGGCTTCTTTTTTGAGTCTTTTCTCCAATTATCTTCTAAAGATTTTTATTGTATTCAGGTCGGGGCTTTGGGCTGGCCACTTCATTAGGACAATTCCTTCTTCAAATAAAGCCATAACCTTCTGAGCCTTGTGGCAAAGTGCATTGTCCTGCATAAAAATAAGAGATTCATAAATATTATGGTGTAATTTTGCTGCCATATGTTGCTGAAAAAGCCTTTTGTAAATCTCAGCATTGATATTGCCATGTATGCGGATGATAGGGCCAACTCATGCAGATGAAATCATTCCCTCCACCATCACACTGCCACTACCAAACTTCACGGTTTTCTTGACGCATTGAGAAGACAGTCTTTCACCTGTTCTAAGTTTTGCCCTCAGAACCAAATATAGTAAACCTGTACCCGTCATTGAAATGAACTGTATCCCATTGTGCGTTAGTCCAAACAACATGTTCTCTCGCATACAACAGGCGTGCCCTTTGGCTTTGCTTTGAAATTAGAGGCTTCGAAGCTGGAATACGGGCATGCAATCCTGTATTTTTTAACCTGCAAGCAACCGTTTTCCTTCAGATCTTATCTGTCTCTTCATTAAATTTATGGGCAATTGATGTATAAGTTTTAAAACGCTTTTTGTAGATATTCTAACAATTCTTCGATCTTCTTTTTGCGATGATTTTGGAGGTCTGCTAGTTTTTCGTTTTGCATCTAACGTTTTATCGGTTTTATACCTGCTAATTACGCGATGAACGACACTTTTAGGCCTATGAACAATATCAGAAATTTCTGAAACTGACTTTTTTCTTGATAGATAGCGATAATGAGGTTTTTCTTCAAAAGATAGCGTTTTGCGTGTAGAATTTGGCATATTGTTTAAAAATAAAATCTTAATGATAAATACTCTTTTACTTATTGTTGAAAAGCTCCATCAAGTTTTTTAACAATGTAAATTAAAATTTTATGCAAATTATTAACATCGTTCCTTAACCTTTGTCTAATAGATTATTTCGTTTGTTCCATTTAATCTAAAAAAAAACATATTACGTAAATTTTTGTAACTTTGTTAAATATTTATGCATTTCACCCTAATCTTTATTCGGTAAAAATTTCATTGCTAATCATACATTACTTTTTAAGTAATACACATATTTATGTCTCTGTTGTTTCCATTCCTTATATTATGGCCTCTACTATATATATATGTAACCTGAGAAATACAAATGAGATTAAAATAAACCCACACTTTCAGATAATTACTAATAAAATTGAACATGAGTCGTTTTAAAACAGCGTTTATGAATAATATTTACATTATTCGGACTGTTGTTCGCATTGTTCTTGCCATTTTTACGACGTTTCGGCCGTTGTACGCTCCGGTCTTCTTCAGGTGCCAAGAATTTACAACCGAACCACTGAATATAGACGTTGGATAGTTCCTGTGACTTGACCCAAAGAGTTATAAGTTCAATTCCAAAGGTATTAATATGTCTCTTCCCTCCAGTTATGGGTTAAATAATAGGACAGATTGGGTTCTATTGACTGGTAACCAGTTTACCGGTGTACTGAAGAAAGCAATGGCGAACTACTGCGGGATAATCATCTGCCCAGTTAGTCATGTCTCTTACGAGATATGATTGCCCAAAGCGTATACCACGTATGGCACTCAACTGACTGAATGTCTTTGAAAATGTAGATCCCACGTCGATCGTTATCTTCTGTAAGATCCTTGACATTTTCTTTCACTCTCAGTGACTTCTTGCATCTTAATGAATCTAACGTCTTGCTTTGGATGAAATGGTCTTCAAAAAATAAAAGAAGCAAAGTGCGTATCTATGTATGAATGTGTATACATGCGTGCGAACGCGCGTGCATGCGTGTCCATAATTTAATACTTAATTAAATAAAAATACTTACTATAAAAGTAAAAGAATTTTTATTTTTATCTTGCTTTCTTTCTCTACATACAAGAAAAACATACACGTCTGGATTCAATGTGAGAATGTATTGGATAAACAGTTGAGATTATCATTATAAGATCAGAGGATAAAAATATTTGATCCTTTTATTTATTTCTATTCTTCGGAAAGGTATGGATCCATTGCCTGCTCCAGTTATGCTTTAATAGAAATATATATGGAAAAATCATGATTCTCCAAAAATATATATAAAATTATTCTTATAAAAGATTGATAAGATATCAATTCATCTCATCCACTCAGCTATGGGTTAAATGAAACTTTTACTTGGTAAAATCATTGTTATTCCCATAACATTTATCCCATCCAAAAATATACTTGAGCCTTAAATAACTTACAAAAGCTTGATAAGGCTTGAATTTGCCTCCCCTTAGCTTTAGTTTAAATACTAAGACTTGTATCTGGAAAAATTATTGTTGTTTTCAAAAAACTGTTAATGCAATCTTCACTTGCCCCAAACAATATATAAATAAATAAATATGTTTAGACTATGGATTAAATAGAAGAAAGGTATCTGGAAGAAATGTTATTTTAAAATGTTGTTAACGCAATATTCACACAGAAAAAAACTTATTAACTATACAATTCAAAACGTATTTTCGTTTTAAATAACCCAAACAATGTTGATAAACCGTAAAAATCAAATCAATTAATAACTTATCTATGTATATATGACATGTAAGTGGAGGAATGTTACATACTTTTTTAATCGATATTATTGCAGTTGTTTGTTGCGATAACGTCACGCACGATGTAACTTGAATGTCTTTATTAGAATGCGTATCTATGAACTATTAAATGCATTTACAATTCCACTATCCAAACAAACAAATGATTTCTTAATTTTAAGATGAAAAATTTGTATTTTACTATTAATGTCATATGGCATACGCGCATTGTTAACAACTTCTTGTCATATATTAGTAAAATGCATCAGTATATAGTAGTCTACGAGCACTTTATATTTCAGTGAAAAGATTGGTAAATAATCTCAAAGGATCCAAGTAATATCGGTCAAATATTACAACTGATCCAACAGAGAGCTAGATGTAAATTCAATTTACATAGCAGATATTAATTTAATAAATTTTAATAAAAAATTATTCATATGTTGGACAATTTTTGTCTTCATTTTCACCTGAAATTAAAGCCAAAATACGATGTTTAAAACGACTCATGATTAAACATAATATACATTCATTGTCTGTTATATATATATATATATATATATATATATATATATATAACAGACAATGAATGTATATTATGTTTAATCATGAGTCGTTTTAAACATCGTATTTTGGCTTTAATTTCAGGTGAAAATGAAGACAAAAATTGTCCAACATATGAATAATTTTTTATTATGTTGGTTCTAAGTTTTCCGCTCACATTAACCATCTTTGGAGAGGTCACCTGAAATTAAACCCGAAATACGTCATATAAAACGGTTTATGATTAAACGTAAAAGACATTCTTTGTTATATTTAACAGTATATATTTAGAAAATTAACTGCTGCCTCGATACACTATATATATATATATATATATATATATATATATATATATATATATTCCATTTGTAAACGGGTTATTACGCGACCTAAGTTTCTACCATGAGTGGTGTACACCACTCATGGTAGAAACCTAGGTCGAGTAATAACTCGTTTACAAATGGAAAATATTCAAACATTCTACAATATAGTTGTATTAAACACTTTTTAATACAAATGTGCACTGGTCTAATTTTATTATGACAAAAACTAAGTAATTAAACTATCAGTATATATATATATATATATATATATATATATATATATATATATATATAAAGTCATTTTTAATTAATCTGTTATATTTCTTTTACTTTAAACATTATTTTAGTGAATACCCATAGTTAATAAACGCTTTGTTTAGTAATTTGATAGGTTTTTCTGTTTTTTGTTTGGTTGTTTTTTTTGGGGGGGGGGGTTCTTTTTTTTATTTTTGTTGTTTTGTTTGTTTTTTTATTTTGTTTTGTTTTTTGTTTTGTGTGTGTGTGTGTGTGTGTGTGTGTGTGTGTGTTTTGTTTTTTTTTGTCTTCCGACGTTCATATTCTAGAAAAATTATTTAAGAAAAATATGCATTTTCCATCAGGACTCAAACCTGCTTCCCATGAGAAATCGTTGTCAGAGCCGACTTACTCCAGTCTGAGTCTAGACGGTACCTAGATAAGCGCAATTCTTTCTCGGATTCTCGAATGTTTACATCTGATCAGTTTTGCATCCGAACGTAAACAAAGCAGTTTCTGAAGAAGTAATCGAGATTTTTGTTTGTTTGTTTGTTTTTAATTATTAATCTGTTATATCACATTAAATGCAATTTAACAGTATATTTTTATTTGTTTTTGTTTATCATACTAAAAACAGGATGTCCATAAAGTTCGTGTGCATTTTTTTAACAATTTATAACCTTATTTATATTTGTTATTTTTTAAAGTGCACAAGAACTTTATGGACACCCTGTATTTAAGAAATTAGCAAATCATAAATTGTGGGACATTTGATATCTATGATGATATATGTATACCAGGACTACCTAGATAGAAGTCATTACAACTCACCATGATCACTGGTGGTAGTAAGCACAGGCGTTTACCTAGAATTGTCTGAAATGGCTGGCTGTTCGTTTCTGAGGATGCTTTTCTGTTGGTGCAACTATCTATCCCTGTTGCAAATGCCTGTTCAGACACATCTGTGTTTTTTTCAACACTCAGGACACCTATCAATGTTTTAAACTGCAATTATTTAAGGACATTAATTATAGTTAATAATTAATTCGTTTTTAATCATAGCTTCCAGGAGACAGCGTATCATCTGGCGTGATCATCATTTTAAACAACGCTTACTCTCGGTCAAGAAAACTTGTACGATCGTGCTAACACATTCCTCGAAAAACAGTTCCGTGTACACAACTTCACTCACAAGAATTGGATCAAAACTTGGTATGACTTTCAGGCACTTTCTGCTGCAATCAACTCCCCATGACGATAACATCACGAAGTCGCCTTCCAGATAAATCGATTATGTTAAGATTCGTGCCGGAATCAGATGTTCAAAAAGCTAACGTTCTAAAGACTCAGTCACATATAGAATTGATAACAACAATCAGTCAGTTAAGTGCCATACGTGATACACGCTCAGACAGAAGATTATCCCGGAGTAGGTTGCCATTATTTTCTGCGGTACAATGGTTGACAGCCAAGGTTACAGAACCCAATCTTTCCTGTTATTTAACCCATAATTGGAGAGAAGAGACGGATTAATACCTTTCCCAAATGTATTTGCGTGCAAATGAATGCAAGGAAATTCAATTGAATTTCGAACTCGGCTCCTCGATTTCTCGTTCCGAGCCGATAACCATTGCACCACAACGCACATCCAATACTGGCTCAATAAGATCTGTATTCGATACTGGAGATACAGGATGTTCATTAAATTGAAGGTCCACAAGGCGACATTGTTAACACTATATCACTACGCATTGAACCTAATCTAGATTCATAATGTTACTAAACGACACATGGAGAATTGGCACATAGTGGTGTTATTCAATGAAACGGTGTCCCAATTCTTTGGGGTTCAAGGTTAAGGTTAGGATGTTACATACAGATTGATGATTTTCTAAGCGTAGCTCAAATGTAGTAAAAGGCCAAAAGTACGAGCCACCTAGTGAGGGTTAAAATCACTACTCAATCGTAATTCTTATAGTGAAACAAACTTGCTGACCATTGCAACACGTTAAGGTGAATAGTGATTTACTAAACGTAGCTTAGTTGCACTATGCTGAAAAAATGGCAAATTAAATTAGGAACAAACTCATTAATTTGTCGTAATTCATCTATCGAAGAAAACAGGCTGAGCATTACACCACGACGAAGTGGTTAGTAATTTACTAAGCGTAACTTTGTTATGGTACGATGCCAAAGTAAGAGTTACTTACAGGTCTCATCTATTGAAACAGATTAGCTGACCATTATACAACGTTGAGGGTCCTGGGCACGGCGGTAAACTGCATCCGGCAGCAAGGCCTCTGATTAGAAGGTTTGTGAGGAGCATGGAACCACCTCTTAATTGCTGTTGTTCCCAGGTCCACCCTGACCAGGAGTGGTAGCACTTATTAGATTCGCAGCTATGACAAATAGCTAACCCTTAAACTGGGGTCAAAACACTATGAAATTATAAAAATACACTTTTATAGAAAAATATTAACAACAATAGGTTTTTGAAGAAAAAATTATTACCATACACATTTTTGAAGGAAAAAGAATTCTCAGCGAAACATTTTTGAATACAAAACTAGAAAACATTTTCAGTTTTCTAAAATAAAAAAGAATAAAAAGAAAAAAAATTCATTAAAATCTGACTAAATCAACCTTATCACTATAACCGAACATTAAAAAATACCTTAAAACCAGACCCTTTTGGCATTAAATAACCCACAGAGGTTGATATGCCATGAAACAAAACTCAAACTCAAACAACGTTGAGGTGTGTAGTAATTTACAAAGCATAGCGTAGTTGAGGCATGAGGCCGAAATTATAGAATATTAGTGAAGATTGAACTCGCTTCTCTAGTGTAAATAATCTATCTAGACTAACTTGTTCATCATACACAACGTCAAGGTAGCCAGTGATTTACTAAGTGTAAGTTAATTGAGGTTCTTGGGCAAAAGTAAGGATCAAACTCACTAGTATCGTAATTCAGTCAAACATGCTGACTATTGCATCAGGTACAGGCGCCTAGATTTCCTAAAAAGTAGGTTATTTCAGGCCCGAGGCACTAAGTGAAGATCGAACTTATTCAGTCAGTTAAGTGCCATACGTGGTACACGCTTTGGGCGATCATGTCTCTTTAAAGACATGACTAACTGGGCAGAAGATTTTCCTGCAGTAGGTTGCGATTGCTTTCAGTGGTAGATTGGTTGCCAGCCAAGGCTACAGAACCCAATCTGTCCTGCTATTTAACTCATAGCTGGAGGGATCAGAGACGGATTAATACGTTTCCAAGGGTATTTGCGCGTAAATGAATTCAACTTAAAATCGAACTCGGCTCTCCGATTTCTCCTTCCAAGCCGATATCCATTGCACCACAACGCACATCCATTTATTTCTCTGTCGTAATTCATATATCACGAAAAATAATGCAGATCATTATGCAACGTTGATGTGGTCAGTAATATTTTAAGCAATCTTAGTTGCTGCACGTGGCCGAAAGAATGGGTCACTTTGTTAGGTTCGAGATCACTACTCTGTCGTAATTCATACACAGCAAAAACTTGCAGATCATTACACCCCGTTGAGGCTTACCAATCTTAGATTAGTTGCGGTACAAGGCTAGTTACGATCTAGGTCACTATCCTGACGTAATTCTTATATAGACTTATGCCTACTAATTTACAAAGCTTAGCTTACATGAAGTACGAGCCAGAAAGTGTGGGGCAACTAGTTACGATCGAAGTAATCTATCAAGACAAACTTACTGACCATTACACCACGTCTAAGTGTCCAAATTTATCAAATGTAGGTTAGTTCCGGCACAGGACCGAAAGTATTGGGTCGGTCAGTCAGTTAAGTGTCATACTTGATGCACAATTGGGCGATCATGTCTCTTTAGAGACATGACTGACTGGGCAGAAGATTTTCTCGTAGTTGGTTGCCGTTACTTTCTGAGGTAGACTGGTTGCCAGCCAAGGCTATAGAACCCAATCTATCCTGTTATTTAACCCATAACTGGAGGAAAGAGATGGATTAATAGCTTTTCCAAGGGTATTTGTGCGCAAGTGGATGCAAGGAATTCAACTGGAATTCGAACTCAGCTCCTCAATTTCTCGTTCCAATAACCACAATGCACATCCTAAATATGGGGTATTTCGTCATTATTCATCTATCGAGACAAACTATCTGCCAGTAATAACACGTCGTTGATTTACTAAGCGTAACTTAGTTGATGTACGAGGCCCGAGGATAAACCTCAAAACACTGCGTAATTCATATATTGCGAAAAACATTCTGCCTATTAAACAATGTCAAAATGGCCAGTAATATAGAAAACATAGTTTAGTTAAGGCTCGAGGCCGAAAGCATGGGGCACTTAGGATAGAATTAATTTCTTAAATCAAATACAGCAAATACCGTTGAGTTGCCAAGTGATTTACTAAGTTCATTTTAGTCGAGGTACGAGGCTATAAGTAGGTGGTAACAACTTACGATGGAAGTCACCAATCTGACGTAATTCTTCTATCGAAACACACTTGCTGTCCATTAACTCTCATCGAAGCGCCTAGCGATTTACAAAACTTAGCTTAATTGAGGTACAAGACCGAAAGTATAAAGCACGTAGTGCCGATCGAACACTTTTCTCTGACGTAATTCATCTATCGAGATAAACATGTATATCACGTCTATGTCGGTAGTGATTTTCCTAATTCACTTTTTGAGACAAACTTGCTGACATTACACTTGCCTAATGATTTACATTTAGCTTAGTATAGGCACGAGGCCGAATATATGGGGCAACTAGTGAAGATCAAATTCACATTTTTTAAATGATGAAATTATATACACAGACAGAAAATATTATTCATAAAATGTAATTAAATTTTCACTGCTTCAGCTCAAATTTTTGAAATCTTTAAATTGATCTTTCAATTTTTCAGCACAAGTCTTTTGTCAGATTTTTAAATGCCAAAATACATTTTGACCGTTATCAATATCAGAAACATTTTGACCGTTGTCAATATCTGAAACATTTTGACCGTTGTCACTATCTGAAACATTTTGACCATTGTCAATATCTGAAACATTTTAACCGTTGTCAATATCTGAAACATTTTAACCGTTGTCACTATCTGAAACATTTTCACCGTTGTCAATATCTAAAGCATTTTAACCGTTGTCACTATCTGAAACATTTTGAACGTTGTCAATATCTGAAACATTTTAACCGTTGCCAATATCTGAAACATTTTCACCGTTGTCACTATCTGAAACATTTTCACCGTTGTCAATATCTGAAACATTTTGACCGTTGCCAATATCTGAAACATTCTGACCGTTGCCAATATCTGAAACATTTTAACCATTGTCAATATCTGAAACATTTTAACCGTTGTCAATATCTGAAACATTTTAACCGTTGTCAATATCTGAAACATTTTAACCATTGTCAATATCTGAAACATTTTAACCGTTGTCAATATCTGAAACATTCTGACCGTTACCAATATCTGAAACATTTTAACCATTGTCAATATCTGAAACATTTTAACCGTTGTCAATATCTGAAACATTTTAACCATTGTCAATATCTGAAACATTTTAACCGTTGTCAATATCTGAAACA